>OX411553.1:27305731-27884026 GCA_948146395.1 Fragum whitleyi
GACCCACTATTTTTAAAAATTAAGGGAAAACCTTGGAATAACTCGAGGACGTCAGTTAAAATGGCGTTAGCCTTTGAAACTTTGAGTGAAAACATTCGCCGTCGCCAACGCTAGTCGTTTAAGTCACTGACATGAAAACATCGTGTAATTATCTTTAAATTCTTAAAAAACGGCTGAAAAATCTTTATTTTTGAGAATGATTCGTCATCCTCAAAAATTAAGCCTTCTCAGCCGGTATTTACATTCAGAACTATAAATCTAAAGACAGTGCCGGTTGTTTCCGCGCTAGTTTTCTTACATCGTTTCTTACACTCACTCCAATCGATCAAAAACGCACCGAAATCATTGAAAAACATTAAAAAATCATTAGGATTAATATTTAATTCAAATCGATCAAATTTTTATACGATTTAATTGGCTGGTGTGGATTTTTAAGTGTCTGGTTGGTCCATGAAGACGCACAAAAAGAAAGAGTACGTTTATTTTTTAAAAGGGGGTAGTAAATATCGCTAATTTTGTTCATCTTGAACAAAATTAGCGATATTCGATTACCTCCTTTTAATTTCACTTAAAACTCGTTAAATACACTCATTCAATTTCTTTCAATCATCATTCCAAAATCATTCATCTGGTCAATTTCACGATGTTCTTAACTGTAGCAGTTGGGAAAAACGCACACAACATTAAAAAAAATCCCCCCTTTCCCCCCCCCCCCCCCCCCAAAAAAAAAAAAAAAAAAAAAAAAAAAAAAAAAAAAAAAAACCTGCCTCTCTTCTCACTGTCAAAGGGTTCATTTTGAAACGTTTCGGTTATATAACTGCTTCATTTATTTGAGGTTCCGAAAACTATATGAGCTTCAGGAATAAGGGTCAAGTTTAAAAACACATCCACAATTTCATAGGCAATTCTATCTTTTGCTAAGCAGCTTAGTGATTATGTCCGTTTATATAACCTAAAAAGTGAGAACCAAAACCACAAATATATGTTTCCGCGCGACTCGTATCGCAAGTAAAAGAAAAGTTTCCGATTTGTGAATGAATATCTTGTATCTAAAGGACAACGCATAATTGACTAGGTTGTACCAAAACAGGGACATGAAAAAGAATCGTGTTTAAGAGCATTCTTGGGAACTACGTTTTATAAGGCGTTGAAGGTATAGGAACACTTAAAAAATTACAGTAAAACATGTACTAAGCGACCACTCACTTATAATATAGTAAAGGAACATTGATCACGAAATATGATGACGAATAAGTAAAGGAACTACCAGCTTTGGCAATTTACATTTATGAAAAAAAAAATAGTTGCCTATTTGTTGTCGGACTTAAAGAAAAAATACTTTTCCTTTCTTTTTTTGTATTTATTATGCACGAATTTGTACAGGAACAACTTAACTTGAGCGTGAAATTTTGATTAACGTTTACGACAACCTTAAACATGTGCGTTTTGTGAAGTCTTAGATCAGCCTGCGCATTCGCACAGTCTGTTCAGAATCTCCTCTAAGTGGCTGGTATGAAGAAGCCAGTGACACACTTATGTAAACTATCTTCGACTGCTCTGAGCAGACCGAGTGGCAGTTCCGACTGTCCAACTTTAAACATGATTATATTGAAACTATCTAGCTCAGACTCAATTACATGTAACAGATCGCTACTTTCAATTAAAATATTAAATAACCAATCAAAAAACTGAATTGTAATGAGATGACTGTTTTGATCTCTGATTCTTTCCGCATTTCTTATTCTACTGTCATATATTTCATTATGTATATATTGTCCGTATTGTAAATTGTTGAACTTGGACGTAATAACGGATATGTTCTGTTCTGTTCTATTTTATTTCAATCATGGTAGTAGTTTGGTGCTTTTACGCCATAACTACAGCTTTAACAAGCCTTCCAGCGATTTGCTGTTCATTTCAAGTTCATTACTATTTATTTTTCAGATGATTACTTTTAAATTTTAAAAGGGTGTATCATGACGGAGGTCTAGTGACGGGGCAAGTGATCCGCTCATTGAGAAATAAAGATGGGTGATAGATATAGTGATGAGGAAGATCCCTTGTGTCCAAGAAACTGTAGTAAGCTTAAATGCACGGAAGGTAGGGCATTAGAACACTTTCAATAATAAAAATAATCAAGATGAGATGATCAATCCGTGTTAAGAGAAAAGGAAAAATAGAAACGAAAAGAAAGAAGAAAGAAGAAAGAAAAAATTGAAAGAAAGAAAGAAAGAAAGAAAAGAAAGAAAGAAAAGAAAGAAAGATATATGGAAAGAAAGAAAGAAAGAAAGAAGAAAGAAAAAAAGAATATAGATAGAAAGAAAAAATATGGATTTTATGTGACTACAAGACAGAACTTATCAAAAAGGTACATATCATATGGGTAAATTTTAATCTATGAACCGATATTAAATACCTGCGCACATATCAAGAGCCAGAGTCAAATCCTGATAGTGTAATTGAAAATCATTGCAACCAGATCTTGAAGAAAACTGTAATTGCTACGCTTCAGAATCACAATAACAATACCTGACCAAAGTAAAATCATTGCTTCTGTAATTTATTTTATTGAATCTATGATCAATATTAAAGGTTAAAAAACAAGAGGCCCAAGAGGGCCTGTATCGCTCCACTGGCATATATATATCTATTGGTGAGAAACTCGTCATATTGGGAAGTTTACAAGAAAATTCGTGAAGAAGCCAAGAGATGGTCAGAAAAGCTGATACTAGTGTATGTTAAATCTAAAATGGAAAACCTTATTTCAGAATATAAGTATTGATTCTAAATAGATAAACTTTCTTAATATATCAGGTAGAAAAGTTTTAATGGATATAAATCCTTGAAAAAACACTATAACATAGCATGGTAGAATGACAACAATTTTGTGTAATGTGAATATTATTTCTACCTAAGGATGCCTTACATTTGTGGTGTCTGTGGTCTAGAGGTAGAGTATCTGCCTCTTGGCCCAAAGGTCACGAGTTTGATTTCCAAGGAGCGGCTGTCAATCGCGGTTCTTTCATTGGCCAACACATTTGGCGTGGGAACTGGTGAATTTTCACAACATGGCCTTGAGCTTTAAGCTACAGTATAGTTACAATGCTTTTATTTTGCTGATTCTGGTATATAATATTCAACAAAACACAGGTTACCATTAAAAAGTTTAATATGGAAATGTTTCCAGTATTTCAAAGAGTCATGTACAATAAACAATCCAAATACTATGGTCATTATTACACTGAACTTATAAAACACATAACATGTGGTATTGTTATTAATGTCAAGCATATGTTACATCAAAAGTTTAATATCAATATATTTTCAGTTTTTTAAAGAGGCATGTACAATATAAAATCCAAATAGGACATTAATACACTGAACTTATAAAACACATAACATGTGGCATTTTTATTTGTATGATGCATGTGTTACATCCAAATTTTCTCATTTTTTGACATGCACAACCACAGTTCATTATATCTTTTATTGACATTAAGGTAGGTATAATTATTGAGTATATGTTAATAGAATTAAGCAAACTTATGCATTTTCTATACATAATTATTTATCACTAGGCTGGGGCTCTGAAATAGCTTGCCAAAGGCTATACCCGCATGCCTTGCAGCTTGGATGGAATCCGATCCCAATACTTGGGACTTCTCCCAAGTATTGAGTTAGGCATCCTCGCTACCATGCCAGACAGGACCCCTTTTTCAAAATAGAATATTTGATGTGTCCAATCATCATTCTATCTTGCACAGGCCACCAAACCTTTCTGCTTTGACTTGACCTGTTTTGAGTGCAATATGCATTAATTACAGTTTAAAAACCCTATAAGTATTCATTTTCATGATAAAAAAGACCCACTCACTGTAAACATAAACATGTAATTCTGATTCAATATAGCATAGAATAAAATCTGTTTTTTTCAAGTTTCATTTTTACATAAATATGCATCAATGCATGCACACTGACAAAAGTCTTGCACATTCTTGTCTTGTATTTAAGGAAGTGGGAATAAAACAATACTATATATACCATAAAACCTCTAATATAAGCCTAGGGTTTATTACAATAATCAAAATTCTATAAGAAGGGGTGGACTTTATTTAGAGGCTACAGATTTGTTTAGTTGAAAAATGTTAAAAACACTATATACTGGAGGTTTAGTACCAGTACATATCAAGACCAAAACTGAAGGTGAAACATAGATAATTGACTTCTCTATACCTGATCTGTAGCTCTTATTTGAGGGTTCAGTGCAAATCTATTGGCACTTACAATAGATTTGAACTGATGCCACTTAATCAATGCTGCAATCATGTCAACAAAAGGTGGATGTGTTTGAAGCATTAATTAAGTGGGTATAGTGGGCTGTTTAAAAGGCTTCAAGATTTCAGAAACTCTTGCAAAAAATGGTTGATCTTGACAATCAAAAAGGAGGATGTGGTTGTAAAAGAGCATGAGGCTCTATCAGAATTTTCGCAGTGCTTCTATCAAAATATATAAAACAAGTAACACATAATATAAAGAAACAGCCGAATAGTAAACTCTTTACCTTGTAATAGTTTATAAATTTATATACTAATGGGGATTTTTCATTTATGGCAAAAAAATCCCTTTTTTCGCAGAAAATATCACTTCATGATGTTTGTCTACACTAGTGACATTCACTTTTATAGTCTTCTTTTAGTTTACACTAGTATGTGTTTTTGACATTTATTTTAACAAAACTTTTGTCCAGAAGGCTAAATTTCAATCATAGTTTGACATAACAGTACAATTCATCTAAAAACACCCCTTCCCCCCCCCCCCCCCAAAAAAAAAAAACAACACACACACTCATTAAACATTAAAATCACATTTTTAATTTCACAATGCTCATCTGTTAATCATATGGTACATAATAAAATGTCATCAAATTAACATATTGTCAAGACAAATTTGAACAGGATTTTCTCCTGACTATTTTTTTTTTACCACAAAAAAAAACACACAACAACAGCAGAATGTGAAACAAATGTTTAAGCAAAATGCAGGGAATTAAATGTGACCCTGTCATGTGAAAAGAAACGACCTGGTAACTCTGTAAAGTAAGTATCTAAAAAAAAGTTTTGGTCCAGCATAAGTTAACCAGAGGTTGCAATTTAAAAATTCTTTAACAGGAAGGAAGATGGATCCTTCTAGATTCAGAAAATAAGCAAATTGCAAAAAGATTAGTCAGTCTGTGCAGTCTGACTGGAGTTGACACTTTATTCACTACCCAGATGGTACTTCTCGTGTCACAGCTACATATATAATCATCACGGTATCATTATCTTTTTATAATGGTCCTGCAGAGCTAGAACTGCCATGAAACTGACTAATTACCCCCACCAGCGCCTGGACGAATATAAGTGAAACTTGAATGCCCAAGAAACTGAATTTTGTTAAAAACTTTGATTATGACACTTTGCCTCAGTATCTGCAGATTGGTATTCATGAGACCTATCACCATGCCAAAAATGAGTAGTTTATCTTGAATAGGCTGGAAGTTATAACCCAATTTTATGTTTGTTGTTGTTGTTGTATTAAGTTTTGCAGACATACAGACAGACAAACAAAGGTAAAACAATATGCAAATGATCCATTTGATTTTGGGAACAAAGAGAAAAGAATTTTAAACCTTGTTGTGCAGTACTAATTTCATAAAAAGCATTTCACAAAATATCTTGTATCTTAAGCAATAATTCTTATGTAAATCAAATTCATGAAAAACCATGACTTCTCAAGACTGATAGGTGGTTTTGATCATTAGATCTGCCAGTACATATGAGCTAAACAATTAATTCCAATAACTCTTGTCAAACAGTTCAGCAAATTGACAAGTGTTAGGGTAGTTATACCAATTTTGATTTTCTCTTCAATTAAGATAAAAAAATGAATATGAATTACATTGGTTATGGTAGTACACTCCTCATAAATTATTTTGACAACAGCACAATGTCAAAAATCTTTGGGAGGCATCACTATAATTTGGTTTGATGAAATGTTCTTTTTTTTGTCATTGTTGTAGATGTACTGAAATGTCTTAATTTCCTATACAATGTTTAGGTACTAAAAACAGTTCAGCACTGCAATAACATAACCAATGGAAAAATTACTATGTTAATACCTTCAACTAACACTGTAAAGGGAAAAAGAAATCACCCAAAAAAGTCATGCCGATTTCAAAATTTTTCACTTGGGTTGGACTACCTTTAGCACAGCGATTTTCTTTTTAGTACTTTCTTATTTCCATGGTGGTCACCCATACCTATATTCACCACCAGCATTGTCTGCCAGAGCAGCAGACAATGCAAAATCAAGGACGGGTGAAATTTCAAAATGATCATTAAGTTGAATTGCTTACATATATCTATATACCTTTATCTCTGATTTAACAACCAATTTACAGGTAGTGTGTATCATTCTGATGTAACTTTATTATTCATTTTTTATGGAAACATGTTGTCAACTTCACTTGGGCACAGCAGCATAAACCATTGAATGATCAGACCAGACACATTCTATAACATCTGTGAAAGCCAAGGGTATATTACTGTAAATATGATCAATTAATGACCCAGAATAATGGGTTGGTTTTTTTACGAGCTGTTTGCATTTGAAGAAATCCTGCATAAAACTCTCAACAACTGTAGTTCTATCTAATGTGTTTATGTTGAAATCACCTTGTATAAAAAGGCATTTTCCTTTGAAGGCCTTTAAATTCTCAGTTAGGAATATCTTTAGGTCAGCCATACAGGATTCAGGTGAGTTATACACTGTAGCAATCACTATTTCTTTATTTTGAACCACAAGCTCTACAACTATCATTTCAATATTCCTTCTCACAACAGAAAAGCTGTGTGAAATATGTATGGTGTCCCGAACATAAACAAGAATTCCTCTGTGAGGGCGATTATTTCCTATTTGTTTCCCATCAGCTCTAACAATTTGATATCCTGTTCTTTGCACTAAATCGATAGAATCATTTGCAGTTAACCAAGTTTCCAATAAGCATATACAATCTGCAGCTTTTACATTTGGATCTGAAAATAATTCGTCCTTGTGACTTCTGAACGACTGCACATTGTTGAAAAGACAGGAAAAATGAGTGTCACTGATCATGTAAACAGGAGTGTAACACAATTCTAATTTTCGTGATTCTCTTAAACGAATCATTTCTTCCTTTACTTTACTAGAGACAGAAATTTTACTCTCATTCAAGTTTACAATGTAAAGTCCTTCTAGGGATCTTGATCTACTTATAGCAACATAATGGGCATGTGGAAATACACGTTTCCCATCCATATCTATTACAACCTGACTCAGGGTGTCTCCTTGAGATTTATGGACAGTTTTTGCAGTTGACTGTCTTAAAGGGATCTGTATTCTAACGAAAGTCTTTCTCAAATATACAAAGTTTCTCTTACAATCAAAAATAGGTGTCCACAACAGATTGATAGCACTATGATACAAATGCTTGTACTTTGAGCGCCATAATGTTCCAATTTTATCATCATTAAAGGAAACCCATATAATACTTGGTCTTGTAGTAGTTTTTTGTCTGTTTTCAATCTTTTCTACAACACAAGACGACCCATTTACTAATCCATCATCTACATCAAGATTAAGACACAGGTCATAAATCATTCCAACACATATTCCTACCATTTGACTAAGACCAGCAGTGTGTGTTGAATCATTCGGTAATCTTGATACAAGTTGTTGTTTTACAGTCACATTGTCATCTCCTAGTACATGATCAAGGGAAGGAATGTTTACTTTTTCATTATCATTATTTAGAAAGCTTCTCACATTAAAATTGTTTACTTTATCATTTGTATTGAATAAATGTGTTGTGTTTTGTGGGTATTCCGTACTAGTAACATCAGTCAACCTCTTTTTAAAAATGTCAATATCATCTTCTGTGTGATTTCCTTCTCGTAACCTGTTGAGAATCTCTGCAAATTGCTTGTCATTTTTTTGCCTCATGATCTCATCCAGTTCATGCATCTTGACAAAATCCTGCCATAGATTAGTGGCTAAAGGCCCAAAGCTTGATCTCAAATTTTCAAATATCCAACCATCCATCACTGGTTTTAGCTGGAATAGATCTCCAATGAATATCATATGCAAACCACCAAATGGAACATCACAACCCTTTATTTGTTTTAATCTCTCATTTATCAGTTTTAGCATATTATTTCCAACCATGGACACTTCATCTATCATAACAACTGATAAGTCCTTATATTTTGTTCGAAGTGTATTTAAAGTGTCACTACTCAGCGGTGTACAATCATAACCCTGGCTAGCTGGAATGCGGAAAGCTGAATGTAAAGTTACACCATTTATATGAAAAGCAGCTTTACCCGTGGGTGCACAGAGCAGAACTCTACAATTCTCAGGATTATCACCAGGATCAGATGTCAAGTAACGTTGCAAAGCTTCAAATAGTGCACTAACAAGAACAGATTTTCCTACCCCTGCACCACCAGTTAGAAAAACTTTCAATTTTTGTTCAGTACACTTAATGGTTTGGAAAACGTGTATAAAAAATTCTCTCTGTTTTGTATTGAGTGAGTTTATCAATTGCCTGTATTCAACATCTGACATTGTTTTCCTACGGACACTTATATCTACAGAAGCAACACTTAAACCAAACTCTCCAGCAATATCAACTTGTCTCTGATTTTCGGGTCTATCAGGGTCAAAGAACATGAAACTTTCACTATCTTTAGCACCTATATCTGCATCATCCTGTTCAGACTGCTCTGTACCTGGGGCAACACTATCAAAATCTTCCTCACTCTGTGCTCGTTCCATTGCATCATCTAGTTCATCAGCATTTTGTTCATACTGTAAAGCCTTGTGCTCTATAGAACTCTTAATAGATCTGTATCTTGATAGGTAAGACTTATGGCCGTGTTTCAAATCAATACTTTCATCTCGCCATGGACTAAATAGAAGCAACCTTTCTCTACAAAACTGTTCAATGTCAGTCTTCTTTGTGAATCTTACATATCTTATGACTTTTCTACGTTTCCTTTCACTTATAACAATTCCATTTTTGAGAACAAGTCTACCTCCAGGTATGGAATATTTTTTATCCTCATTTGAATCACTGCTATTTGTGACTGTGTCTAGTATCTCATCATCATTACAATATATACCAATGTTTTCATTGTCTTCCCCGGCTTCAGCTTTGTCCACTGATGATTCAGAATAACCTTGTCCTGAATTTTCTGAAGTTGAAATGCTTTCATTGTATTTGATATCAAGCTGAGAAACATAATCTGCTAAACACCAATTCTCAAGTGCTCTTGGTCTTTTTGAATATCTTTTAATGATATTATCTGCTTCAATATCAGTAGAGTTTGTTGACAGTTTTTTGAGAGATTCCTTAGACTTAAGTAGAAATGTTCTGTCTTCAGGTAAAGAAGTATTAATGAAAACAACATCACTAGAGGCCTTTGTCAATGATTGTTGCAAAAGTAAGTAGCAAGCTTCCTGGGCACTAACCTCAACACTATTCAAGAATTTATTTCCAATATGTCTAACCTGTTGTCTGAGATCCATGTTTCCTCTTCTAGCTTCTTTACATGCTTCATTCATGAGAATGCTCATTCCTCTCTGTGCTTTACTAATATAGGACACTATATATACAGCACAAGCATAGGGATCTAAAACAAATTGTAAGTCATGATTTGCACCCCAAGCATTTAGAATAGGTTTCATGTATGCATTAATTCTAACCTCACTTAATCTTCTTTTCAGAAAGACCTTTGGAGCATTCAAAGAGCTTTGAATTGCTTTCATATAATCACCCTCTATAACTTTGATCTGAGCTAAGAATTCATCGTGTGTAATATTTGTATCTTTCATTTCATCCAATTTCTTTTGAATTTCATCAAATAAATTTTTGTAATGCTGTTTGTCTTTACTGTCATTCAAGGGTTCTAATATAGTTGTGTTTTTCATTGGAGGGATTGGAAAGCCAAATCTACAGATTGATTTCTGTTTCTTTCTACAAGACTTAGAGTGCTTATGGACTTGCAGTTCTACAAGTTGTTGATCAGGATTTTTCTCACAAGATACATACTTATCTATAAATAAGGTTATGTCCTCTAACGAACTTTCGTGATATCTAGGAGCATTTTCAATCCAGAGTAACATGTGGATATGAGGTGAACCTCTCTGCTGAAATTCAACTCGATAAAAATAATCTATTACTTTCCCTAATGGATCATGGGGACTTTGAAGGACAGTATTGATGAATTCCTGTACTCTGTTGTCAAAGTACCTTACACAAGTAACTGGATCCTTCTGCACAAGTTTTGTTTTATCAATCCAAGTCAACCCATCTATATCTTTCTCAGACAGTGATTTTCCATCGTTTATTTCAGAAAGCATATTCAGTAGATCATGCCATCTAGTATCTGCTGATGAAAGGGATGTAAACCAAGTTGGTAGTCCTAGTTGTCTAATCATTGCAAAAACATCTTTTTTACGTGCTTCAAAATATGGAGGTGAATTTCTTAAACTTCTGAATATATAAAATCCCTCATCTAGTCTCACGACACTTTGGAGATAATTTGAATCAAGCATTTGTGAGGCAGTAAATGTTTTCCCTTCTTTTTTGCATCTTCTTAAAGCAAGATGAACTTTGTCTGAAATTTGTTTCAGTTGAACTTTCTTTAATTTGAAGAAGATATTAGGAATATTGGATGCTACTCTGCGATCAATATGTCGAAGTTCTAACTTGCATGTATCACTAAAATGAATTGGAACATATTTGTCATCATTTGGAATTCGTCTCTGTCCACAAAAAATAGTTGGAAATGATAAGTATTCAGCATCAGGATCTTGATAAAGACTGAGTGGTGTCTGACCTTCACCTGGAGCAAAAGTATAAACATTGTCTTTCGTAGGATCCGCAACATCCAGCAAAGTATCACTATTACCAATAACCTTTTCAGTCTCATCAACCTCACTGAATTGATCAGAGTCATAATTCACATCATCACCACAATCTAATTCTTCATTATTTTCACCATCAATGGCAGTACCAAAAAATTCCTTTACTGTATCACTACAATCTGAAGTGATTGATTGTATCCATTCATCATCTATTTTAATGCCAGATTCTTTATACAGCACACTATGCTTCACCAGCCAATGAAGAGCACTTAAAACATGCAGAGGTCTGATGTTTTCTGTGAAATCACATTTATTGTATGAAAGTTTTTTCTTTAGCTTCACAGGTATTGTATAGTGACTATCTAATGTCCTAGGTAAGCTATGTATGACAGGCTGAATATCCACAGGAACATTAACAACATTTCCTTTTACAGACAATTGACCTCCTCTTGGTAATTCTCTTATCTGCATAAATGGAATTCTCAAAGACACTAACCTCTCCTCTAGCTGATGTAAATTGAGTTCAATTGGTCGTACAGGGAATTCATTCTTGTTATAAACAGACATCGGTGGAACTTTGTTAAGTTTAATTTTTTCATAACAAGTTTTACACAGCCATTCACAGCCATCAACAGAGATGTAGCCAGTAGAAAACCTTTCAGCTGCATCAGAAGTGCATTTTGATTTTATTTTTTCAAATGATACAACAGAATGTTTAAACCATGTTTGGTTACAGCATGAACAAACATAAACAGGACCCTTTGAAATATTTTTCTGGAACTTTTCAACACAATCTCCTATATCAATACCATGTCGTTTTGAACTTTTGTTGCACTTTTCTTTCATCCTATAATCTAAATTAGATCTCAAACATTGGCGTTT
The DNA here is from genome assembly GCA_948146395.1 of Fragum whitleyi. Classification (NCBI taxonomy): domain Eukaryota; kingdom Metazoa; phylum Mollusca; class Bivalvia; order Cardiida; family Cardiidae; genus Fragum; species Fragum whitleyi. The sequence continues at coordinate 27,317,561 of OX411553.1, forward strand.
ATCCTTATTTCTTTCGTTTTCTTTATATGAATAAGATCTTGATGCACGTTTATTTTGTTTTTTAAGCCTTTCTGCGTCTTTGTATAATTTACTAGAGCGGCACTTGTGCATAGATTTCATTGTTAATATTCTGTCTTTCTTGTTTCTTTCTTCATTTTTTCTAACTTTTTGCTTGGCGATCTTTGTCATTAGCCTTTCTATGACTTGCCTTTCAGGATTTTGTCTTACTTTCTTCATCGAAATGTTAGTCATATTCCGTTCCTTAACTTGTCTTTCTGAATTTTGTCTTGCTTTCTTCTTCGATATATTAGTCATGATCCTTTCTTTGACTTGTCTTTCAGGATTTTGTCTTGCTTTCTTCATCGAGATAATAGTCATATTCCGTTCCTTAACTTGTCTTTCTGAATTTTGCCTTGCTTTCTTCTTTGATAAATTTGTCATGATCCGTTCTTTGACTTGTCTTTCTGGATTTTGTCTTGCTTTCTTCTTTGAAATATTGGTCATGTTCCGTTCTATGATTTTTCTTTCTGGATCTTTTCGTACTTTTTTCATTGAAATATTGGTCATACTACGTTCTGTAATTTGTCTTTCTGGATCTTGTCGTGCTTTTTTCATTGAAATATTTGTCATACTACGTTCCTTTCCTTGTCTCTTTGGATCCTGTCTAATTTTCTTCATAGATTCTTTCGTCATTAAACATTCTTTCAGCTTTTTTTTACTATCTAAACGCTGTTCTCTTTTATAATTTCTCATATATTCTCTTCTTTTTAGTCTTTTACATTCATGTACAGTTTCATAATCTAACTTATCAACTTCTTGTTTGCGCTTTTGTCTTACTGATTGGTCCTTAAAGTAACTCTCAATCAAAGATATAGATTGATTCTCAGGTGAACAAACCATAGATTCAATATCATTCTCCGTTGAATCAGATTCAGGAAATTTTCTTATAACAAATTTGATCGGCAGCATGTCAAATTGTTCACTTAGATTGATGTTCATACTCTGATATAGTGCATACATGAACAGAACTAAATCATCCAATGAACTAAAGGAAGCTAATAATGATTTTCCGTCATCAGTTGACAATCCATCAGTACCATGTGAATGAGAATCAAAAATGCAATATTTACCATCCTTTCTGAAAATTGCAGAACAAACTGAACCAATAATAAATAAAAGATAAGAAGTTGTTTTGAAAGTCTCATTAAGAGAATAGTGAAGTGATGGTAAGTGGATGTTGGTAGTACTCTGAATAAATACACCAGATACAATATTTCCTTTCACAATAGAAATAGTTCTATCAAAAACAGTTACTGAATCTGGAATCTCCTCTAAATTCAAAAGCAAACTTTGAAACTCATTCCTTGCTTTCAGACTACTCACTATTCTTCTATGTAATCTATCTCCTTCTATCAGAACATTGTCAAGACATTGAGATGATTGAAATTGTCTCAGGTCTGTGTATACCAACGAGCATAAGGCATTGGCTGTACATTGAAAGCTTCGTGAGGATGAATCAAACATTTGATTACCTTGATGAAATGTTCCAAAAATCATTGTGTTTAAGTCTTTATCTTCAACAGTAACATGGGTAACAGGAACAGTATCATCACTAGCACTAGGTCTAGAATCAGCAAAAGAGTCAGTAGGTTTATCATCTCCAGTATCACAAAAAGTTTCATGAACAGTATCAAGAACAGTTTCAGAACAAATTCCAGACACAGATGGTTTTTGTGGGTGGGCAAGTCCCCCATCTGATATTCCAAAGACGCCCTCTATAGACACAGATGGTTTTTGTGGGTGGGCAAGTCCCCCATCTGATATTCCAAAGACGCCCTCTATAGACACAGATGGCCTTACATCTGTTTCATCCAAAACAGATGCAGGTAAAGGGTGGGATGGGCCCCCATCTGATAGTTCAAAGACACCCAGATCAGCTGTGCATCTCTCCAGAGCATCTCTTCTTGCTTTACTTCTTCTCCAGCTCTTCTTGCGAGGCATATTCAAACTGAAAATAGAAAATGACAAGAGGACCAAGATGGTCCTAGATCGCTCACCTGAGTCTCTTTGACCCCTGAGACATCACATTAATTGGAAAGGCAGATGTCAAAAAGAAGATAATTGCCTTAAATCGATTCCATGGAACGTTTTCAGCGTAGAGCAAGACAGATATGCCTTTTTGCTCTATGATTCTATGTAAAAAGGGATGCACCTGGGTGGACCCCAAATTTGACCCCAGGGTCTTGATATGAACAAACTTGGAAGAGGTCCATAAGATAATGCTACATACTAAATACGAAAGCTGTCAGCCATCTGGTTTCAAAGAAAAAGATTTTTGAAGGTTTTCCTTTTTTCACCCATTGTGCTCAGATGAGCTGAATGGGATGCGCCCGGGTGGAGCCCAAATATAACCCAAGGATCTTGATATGAACAAACTTGGTAGGGGCCCACTAGATAATGCTACATACCAAAAATGAAAGCAGTGTGCCCTCTGGTTTTGATTAAAGGAGATTTTAAAAGATTTTCTCTCTTTGATTCTATGTAAAAAGGGTTGCGTCCGGGTGGAGCCCAAATATGATCCTAGGGTGTTGATATGAACAAACTTGGTAGAGGTCTACTAGATGATGCTACTAACCAAATATGAAAGCTGTCTGCCTTCTGGTTTCATAGAAGAAGATTTTTGAAGATTTTCATTTTTTTATCCTTCGTGCTCATAAGAGATAAAGGGATGCACCCATGCAAAGCCCAAATATGACCCAAGGGTCTTGATATGAACAAACTTTGTAGAGGCCCACAAGGTGATGCTACATACCAAATATGAAAGCTGTCTGCCATCTGGTTTCAGAGAAGAAGATTTTTAAAGATTTTTGCTATTTGATTCTATGTAAAAAGGGTTGGGCCTGGGCAAAGCCCAAATATGACCCCAGGGTCTTGATATGAACAAACTTCGTAGAGGTCCACTAGATAATGCTAAATAGCAAATATGTAAGCTGTCTGCCTTCTGGTTTCAGAGAAGATTTTTAAAGATTTTCATATTTTCACCCTTTTTGTTAAGGGTAAAGGGAAAGTTAAGGGCGGATTTCAATTATTTGAACAACTTTGGTAGAGCTTGACCCAAGGAACATCCCTGCCAAGTTTCATCAAGATTGGCCCACTGATTTAGGAGGAGAAGATGTTTAAAGAAATTGTGGACGACGCACGACTGACGACGGACATTCTACGATCACAATAGCTCACCTTGAGCACTTCGTGCTCAGTTGAGCTAAAAATGAGCTGAATCATATCAGGACAATACCAATCCATCTGGTGAAAATAATTTTTTACTTTAAATGCTTCATGATGGAAACTAGAAGGGTTGTCTAGGCATAACTAGAAGATGTTTTAATAATGTGTTGGTATAGATTGTTGTATAGAAAACAAGGAAGTGATATATCATCTCTTTTTCCATAACAGAACCCTATAATTTCTTATTCAAGTAGATTGATCGATTGATTGAATGGTGTTTAACGCTGCTTTCAACATTATTTCAGTAATATTGCAGCGGCTGGAGCACCTAACAATGGATTCCTGGTATTTCTCTCACCAGTAAAACCATTACATCCTTTGCTAGCCTCCAGCTACCATCTCACATAGGTCTACGATTATCAACCCATTGCTGAGAACCAAATTGTCAGAAAGAATGAGTGCCACCATCCACTTTATTTGCAGCTGTGGTTATTACCTGTTTGAACAATAAAAAATAAACAAGAATATTTCTCATGGTAAAAAACATTATGAAAAGATGCACTTTTTAAAGACTAATCCTCAAAAAATGTTGATTGTTTTCAACAGTTTGCAGTGCTTCATAAAACAATAGTATTCTATATTCTCATCAAAAACTAAAAAAAGAGTACCAAATGTGTGTGCTTAGGCTTGGCTACAGTTAAAGACTGATATTAAAATTTTCACATCAACCTATCTGCTTACACCATTGCTGCCAAGGTGGTGACAATAGTTTGACTTTTTTTTTCATTAAAAGCCAAGCTAAAAATCAACTTACAAATTATGTTACAGGATTACAGATCACTGATGTTAATTCATCGACAACTCCAGGCTCCAGTCTACCTCAGCATCCAACCAATCCTTATCCAATCGACCTAATCCAAATGATGCACACTGATCCCCAAAGTCAAGAGTTTAATTCAACTAATCAAAAATCACTCAAATAACACTTAAATAATACACTATAATATAAAAGTCTACACAAACAAGCACAATTTAAGTCAATAAATGTCAGAAGCACATATGCTCATTGACATAACAGTTCAAGTCACACAGGAATTCACAAATTCAAAATTTCAATAGTACAGTATAGTGTTCAAATTATTACTAAATTTCTTCTTTATGATCTAAAAAAGAAAAGAACAATTGATATTGAAATGTGTAAAACAAAAACAAAAAATGTCTAAGCTTAGGTAAAAAGAGTATTAGAATAAAAACAAGAAATGTTTCAGAAACACCAATGCCCCCCAATCATTTTGAAACAGTGACCTTGAGAATATGACCTTGACTGATTACCTTGACTTTGGTATCAACTGAAATGTCTTGCAACAAGCAATTCACTTGTGAAATATGAAAGCTGTATCTTTTACCACTGCAAAGAAATATTTAAGTTTTAATTTTACACTTATTTGACATTGAAAATGACTGACTTGCTACCTTGAATTTGGTACCTATAGAAAGTTCTTGTCACAAGCAATGCACATGTGAAATATGATGGATATATCACTTACTAATCAAAAGTAAAGGGTCATATTAAAGTTTTCATGATGAAATTAAGTGACTTTGAGAATATGACCTTGACCTTGACTGATAGCCTTGACTTTAGTATCAACTATAAGGTGTTATCATAAGCAATACAAATGTGAAATATCAAAGCTGTATCGCTTCCCATTCCAAAAAAATCCACTTTCTGAAAATTGAATGTTATAATCTTTAAAAATCCTTAAGCCTTACTTCAACATAATATTTACTTCAAATGTAAAGTTTTAATTTGAATTCATTTATTTAATTTAAACTATGCAATTGTAACTTTTCATTGTATGAAGATAGTTATGAAATATAATTTATCTTAAAAAGAAAAGTAAAAAAAATCTCAAAATTATTATGAATTTAGATCTCAAAAGAAATCTTTGTTCCGTCATCAACAAGGCGGTATCTCTCAGTCTGAAGCCCTTCTATTACACTATTGATAGATTATAAGTTTGTTCTAGTTATTTAGTTTATATCTTTCTCCCTTATTCACAGATATAAAACGAGAAAGATATATAGTTCATATAAACCTCCAAACATTTGCTTGCTCTCTCACCTGGTACAATCTATCAAAATTTATAGATTACCATATATACATGTAAACAAAATTCTTTGTAGAAGTATACATGAGAATCTTTAAATAGATTTAAGGACACTTTATACAAGGGGCTACTCAGGTACGTGAGTATAATCAAAGTTATGGACTGCTTGAACATGTCCAAAATGACAGTTGATTCCTTTCCAATTTTCCTCTTCATAATGATCTGTATTTAGTAGTTTTATGTCTGAAAATAAAAAGAAGAGCACAGCAATTCAGTGACACCACAGAGGCTGGATAGTGATAAATGATGAGTTCAAAAGTTCTTACAAAAACGGGTTAATTTTGGCATTGGTTTCACTTTGGCTATATTGGCGGTCAAGACAAGATGAGCCAAAATTAATCCACTGCCAATATTCGTCATAAAAAAATGAAAAAAATCATTCCTCATGAGAGCAAGGCAGATTTGCTTGATGTATTAGACAATGTTTAAGACCTTGGTTGATATACCTGGCATAAATGTGTGAAATGTGTGAAAAACTGGTACGCGAAATATATCTCTAATGACAGGTGTGAAAACAATCTAAGGTCTAGATTGTAGAAAACTGAAATTACGCTTACAAAATGTATTTTATTTGTTTTGAAAATTATATATGGAGTTTTAATTCTGCACTATATGTAAGAAGTGCGAAAATAAATCACAGCCAATAAATAAAAAGACAAACAACGCAAAATGTGGATAAAAATAAAAAAAACAAGCCTGCCCTGCCAGTCCCATGTTTATGGGCAAATAAAAATTTCCCAAACAATTTTTGAAAAGGGTCATTCAAGGAACATTCGGATAAAGCCCCACCCTGCCACACCCATTTTTTGGGGGTCATTCCAAATTTCTTGATCAACTATCAAAGTGCGTCATCCAAGGAATATTCTGGTAAATTTTCATTGAAATTGGCCCAATGGTTCAGAAGGAGGCGTCGTTCAAGGATTTCGGGCTCAAAATAAGCCCCAACCAGCCACGCCGCTTTTTGGGGGTTGGGGGGTGGGTGGGGGGCAATTCAAATTTCTTGAACAAATTAAGGAGAGGGTCACCCAAGGAATATTCTGATAAAGTTTCATTATAATCAGCCCAATGGTTCAGGAGATGTCGTTCAAAGATTTTGGGCTCAAAATAAGCCCCACCATGCCACGCCCATATTTGGGGGTCAATCCAAATTTCTTGAACAACTTTAAAAGAGGGTCTGATTATCAAAGGAACATTCTGGTAAAGTTTCATTACAATTGGCCCAATAGTTCAGGAGGAGATGTCCTTCAAAGATTTCGGGCTCAAAATAAGCCCCGCCCTGCCACGCCCATATTTGGGGGGTCAATCCAAATTCCTTGAACAACTATAAAAGAGGGTCATCCAAGGAACATTTTGGTAAAGTTTCATTAAAATTGGCCCAATGGTTCAGGAGGAGATGTCCTTCAAAGATTTCGGGCTCAAAATAAGCCCCGCCCTGCCACGCCCATATTTGGGGGTCAATCCAAATTTCTTGAACAACTTTAAAAGAGGGTCATCCAAGGAACATTCTGGTAAAGTTTCATTAAAATTGGCCCAATGGTTCAGGAGGAGATGTCCTTCAAAGATTTCGGGCTCAAAATAAGCCCCGCCCTGCCACGCCCATATTTGGGGGTCAATCCAAATTTCTTGAACAACTTTAAAAGAGGGTTATCCAAGGAACATTCTGGTAAAGTTTCATTACAATTGGCCCAATGGTTCAGGAGGAGATGTCCTTCAAAGATTTCGGGCTCAAAATAAGCCCCGCCCTGCCACGCCCTTATTTGGGGGTCAATCCAAATTTCTTGAACAACTTTAAAAGAGGGTCATCCAAGGAACATTCTGGTAAAGTTTCATTACAATTGGCCCAATGGTTCAGGAGGAGATGTCCTTCAAAGATTTCGGGCTCAAAATAAGCCCCGCCCTGCCACGCCCATATTTGGGGGTCAATCCAAATTTCTTGAACAACTTTAGAAGAGGGTCACCAAAGGAACATTCTGGCCAAGTTTCATCAAAATCCACCTATTGCTTTAGGAGGAGAAGATGTTTTAAGAAAAGTTTACGCACGCACGCACGGACGGACGCACGGACGCACGACGGACACCCCGCCATGACAATAGCTCGCTGGCCTTCGGCCAGTGGAGCTAAAAATAAATAAATAAAAAAAAAATCTAAGATTTTTTCCAATCCTAAAGAAGCAGCAGATGACATTTTTTTATTTTCCTATTTATCCATTTATTTATTTATTTAATTAATTATTTTTTTTTTTTTTTTATTTTAATCATTTATTCATTAATAGCTTCGAAATAAAGTAGCGCCCCTTTAGGTTCAATTTAGTATATCTCAAGACTTCTCTCCATAAAATCACTGTTTATTTCGTTAATGGCGTGATACTTGAATTCTTCATCGAGTGAAGATTATGAAAATTACCGTTTAACACAAAGTGAGCCTGCGATGTTTAACCGAGCGAATAGATCTTCGGCGTAAGCTTGTCGAGACTTTAGAGCAAAACAAAGTTTGTGTCTGTACACTGTATAGACAGATACTTTGTTTTTGATCCAAGCCTTCGCTGTTGCAACTTGTAGTAATTTGACGGAAATATGTGTTTATGCCCTCTTGAACTTCTATACACCTCTGATTGTCCATACCACACGTGATGACCTACTACGATTTTATCTGCCTTCTTATGAATGAAATCTGTACTAATGAGTTACGAAAGTTCAAGTTTACAATCGAATGGAATGTTCCTATATTAAGCCAAAATTATTATCAAAACATAAACACGCGCCACTTGACCGTGACCAACCTTGATATGAAGTAAAATATACCCCATTACCAGACAACTTTTGTTCTCAACTGACTCATTTACACCTCTTGCTTAAATCCCGTTTATATCTCAAAACCTTTTTGTATTCTTGTGTGAGGTAAATATCTTCGGTTGCGGGTATTTTTGTAACATATTCCCCATATCCTTTTCCTTGTTTTTTTCGTATCGAACACGGACGGAAATTAGGGGATATAGCTATCTCGGCACGATTTACTGTAAATATATGAATGCCGTTGTTATTTTGAATTAAAAAAGATAAATAAATAAATAAATAAACATTGATCCCTGCACAATAGATCTTATTTCAAATTTAAACATTGAACGGAGACTGAAACGTCGTAACTATAGAATACATAACCTGTAACTGCGATGTGTTAGTCCCCATTGGCATTTTTTGTCCCCTAGTTTTATACTAATAACAAAATATTCTTCTTCAAAGTACTTAACATAGTAATATGTTCCTCAATCCAGTCATCCATCTTCTTTTTTTACCGGAAGTACTTAAAATATTACAATAAAAAAAACACCATTATTGTATGTTGTCCATATCTTGCCTCATTGTACTTGGATGAAAATAAAAGATATGTTTTGTTCTGTTCTGTTCTGTTCCTTGTAGCAGTCCCCATACTAGTGACATCTGTGGTTTATGCCATCGGGTTTTACATTATCTTTCAACACGCGACAGTCAGTCTCGAAACGGGTTTTAAGAATTATTCGACACCTTTTTTAAATGTAAAAGCTTTCTTGTACCTTTTGTTTGAATAGGGATGAACACCGCTATTAACATTTTTCTGTAAAATCGCGGTGGCTGAAACACGTGCGATCTTTACATTATCTGAGTTTTACAATCTATAAAATGGTATAAAATAACCTATAGGACGAAACTTCGATTGTGAACCAGTCGCCTGTTAACATGGAATCTGGTATTTCTTGCATCAGAACTATTATGAGCATATACCCTTACATAACTGCAATCTTCTACCCTCTTAGGTTAACGAATATCCATCGATTTGTAATCCTGAGCAAAAGAATTTAAACTACGACTATATTTGAAAAACCAATTAGCTGTACAAAATACTTACCTACATATCTCGTATAGTTTTTCTTTTTTCGTTTTACGCATTGACATCAGCTAATCATTCTTTCATTTATCTGCATAATACCGAAAGAGACCAAAACCCTGCAATTACAGCGTTTTGGTTGAAGACGAAACAGATGTTTTTTATTTCGGAGGATGTCGGACCCAATTCAGGTAAAAGACTGCTGTTTGATCTGGTAAAATATGGGTTCCGCATGTGGAAAATGAATTGATTTCTGACTGCTTTTTTGAGTTAAAAAAGACTTATTAGTCTAGACACTGTAGTTGCCTGTTTTCTTATCTCTATCGCTCCCTGTCTCTCTGTCTGTCTATCTGTCTGTCACTCTCTTTATCTTTCTTTTCCTCTCTTTCTCTTTCTTTGAATTTACATTGAAATTGCAGAATTGCCGGAATTTTGTCAAGACACGTTCCCTTAATTATTTTTTACATTTACAACTTCTCTTTTCTCAACGAATTCAATATATCACTCTTGAATGGCATCAGATTCGTTCATCGTCAGTACTTTCGGTGCCTTGATTTAAGAAGCTGTGATGCCTTTTACCTCAGCAAAGAATGTTTTTCTGTTTACTGGTAGAGACTGGAATCGTAATCGTAATAATAGTTGGGCTTCGGTTTCAACTTGTGATAATTGAAGAGGACAAATTCTGTCTTTGAAAAGTTTCTTTTTATGCCTGCCCTTTTCAATTGGAAGTTTACGTGTACGTGGTTCATCCAAGAAATAGTGAGAATAGCTCTATATCTCTGAAACTAATGAAGATAATGAAATGAAATTTTACATGCATGTACATTATACTCTACTTCATATATTTTTCATATTAACGTGACGTCGCAAAGAATGACGTCATGACATTAACCATGACCAGATGAATATCAAAATAACTAAAATGTTAAGTCTTTTTAAGTGTTTAATTTCAGAAAATATAAGAAGATGGAAATGCCGTTTTGCAATGAACATTATGCAGGGACAAAGTACTTTCTCACTGTACCTCATTTCTATTGATTATTTGTTTCCTCAGTCGGAAAATTCAATTTTAGGAAAAATTCAAAAATTAAACCATTGTCTAACACTTAGAAATAATACCGGAATAACATTTACCAATGTAATTTGGGTAAAAAAACACTAAAAGGTAGTTAAATATGAAGTTTTTAAACATTGAAACATCAAGTGGTAAGCTTGACCATTAAGACATATGGTACCTCTTCCTGTTGCCTAGCAACTAGGGTTCCATACCATGTATGAAGGTGATGGTCTGCCAAATATTGAAGGAGATGTTACACTAGACAACAATGGAAAAATAATCTCATCTATACTAACAAGTTATCCATTGTGACATAGGTCTCACTTTTTATTGGATGACCCACGTACTTACACGAACTTTTTGCAAACGTTGTAACTTATTCTCTTGGCAAATCATTTATGCGCAAATACATTTCTTTGTCATATTTTATCCTAGAGGTTCTGAGGGTTCTAAGATTTTTATTTATATATTCAAAGATACATTTTTTCCGATAATGTACATAAGATTCCTTTATCTTGTTATAAATTGCATTTTTCATTTATATTTTTTTTTGAGAATGTGAAGTGATTGTTAGATACATCTTCAAATCCATTAACCTTCATAAACACTTTAAATTCACTTGCGAGACCGTTAGGAATGGGGCAACTATCTAAATATGATATGTATGCAAGAAAATTATGACTTAAATAATCAGATGCATCAAAAAGGCACAAGAATATTTTAAACTGTGTACAGCCAAAGGTGAAATTCCCAATTCTGATCTTACTGCATTATTGCTTGCATACTTGTTTACACCAATGAGTGAAAAAGCGAACCTGACTTTTCTTTTGTTGTAGCAGATATGTTCTAATCTAATTAAATTTTCTTTGTTTATAATAAATTCTAAAGACCATACATCACTACAATATAGAAGTATTGGTTTGGCACAATGTTCATACACTTTCATGTGACTTTAGCATTATTCACCAGGATAAGACCATATATAAGAAATACCGTCCCAGGTTATCGTCATTTTGTTTTGTTAACTTAAATTTGACAAATACTGGTAGACCTTCTCCACTGAAACAGCTTTATGGCAATGTCCACTGTATTTTGTAGCTTCCTCGTAACTTGTTTACTTACTAAATGACAGCTGAACTCATTCAAGGAGACACAGTTATAATCTAGACCACAAGAGATGTAAGGAAAACGAATTATCTGGCCGCGATTCAAGTGCAACCCTGATTCCAAAATTACCATCAATTTCGTTCTTGTGAGAGATGCAAAATCTCAAAATAATCACAGGGTCGTAGCCTGGGTTTGACACTAACAACTTTTTGCCACCGGCCTCGAGGACCTGTTAACCACAAATATTTCAGGTACTCATTGATAAGATCATGTCCTTCAAATTAGGGGATAAATTCCTAGAAAAACATTATTGGAAAAGAAGAAATAGCTTAAGACAGGCAATTTCTTCTTTTTCTACAATGCTTTCCGTTTGATAATGCAATTTTTAGTATTGGGAAGGAATTATTTCTTAAAACTGGACAGATATGAAATACTAAGTATTGCTATTAGCTATGGGCCTGAAGGACTTGCAGTTTGGTTACATCTATCAGTCCTCCCTAAAATCCACAGGTCTCGGACCCGAGGACTAGTGTTAGTGTCGATCCCTGGTGTAACTCAATCCATCCCGAGTTTAGGCCGATTTTAAAAGCTCATCTCTAGGGATTTAGTGAATCAAAATAGTGATAGTGATCAAAAACCGGAAAATTCTTCGATTATAATGTCCATCTCGAAGTCCAAATTTACGAATTTCGTCGGCGTTCCATATTGTTTACAATTGTAATGTTTTTGTCCAAGTATTCGATTTTTTATTTTTTATTTATTTCATTTTCATTAAAATGATCTGAGTTTGATCTCAAATTTTGTGAGCGCCATCGAATATGACAACAAAAATTTCGAAAACAAACGTTTCTTAGTATCACTACGCGCGACCGAAGACTATGGAAAATGACAAGATACATTATTTTACTATACAAAATTCAGGTGTGGAGAATGTAATAAATTTTGGGTTTGTTTTTAACGCCTAGTGACACATTCTCAACAAGTTATTTTGAAAACAAATGTTATTTGGTATAAATACGCGTGACCGAAGACGATGGAAAATGACGAGATACATTTTTACTATAAAAAGAATTCAGCTGTGGAGAATGAAATGAATTAAGGATTAGTTTTGAAAGCCTAAGGATACATTTTCTGGAGATATATTTGATAACAGACATAACCAGGGGCCCGTTTTACTAAACTTCTTAGGAAGAAAATTCGTATGTCAAAATAACAAATCGTACCTGTTGTTTTCATTCATTGTTAGATTCTGCCTTGCAATATCTCATTGGAATCGTCTTATTTAGACTATTCCTATGAGATGATGCATGGCAAAATTCCATAGTTAGTAACGTCTGTAGAAGCATCTCAAATTTTGACTTACGAAAAAATTATCGTAAGATGTTCAGCAAAACAGGCCCCTGGTGATTTTCCTCTACGTATGTTTCAGGGCTGAATAGTGAAACTTGCTGTACTACTGGGATACACAACTGCAAAGTGTCGGCAAAGGTTTGTGTGGGATGTCCTCTCCATTACATTTGGGTCGGAATGGAACATTGTTTTATCTGCTGTAAAAGAAACTGTAGGCCTATGCTAGATGAGACAGAAGAAGCGAGGGAGGAAGACAAAAAATGGACATACACGATGAAATATGTAACCAAGACCACGCAGCTGGCTCCATCTTTTGTCCAGCTTCTATATTCACACTTATTCTTGGATTCATTGGTCTCATTTTTACCTTAATTGGTTCCGGGTTTTGTTTTATTGCTGCGTGTTTTTACAGGTGTAGTGGTACAAACGATAATGCTGTCCGTCGGATTCAGATAACGTCTCGTCAAAGTAATCGGCGAATTGGCCCTACGAATAACCAGAGAATGAGCCAGCCAAACAACCAAATTAATAACCAGTTGAATAATAATGGAGACGAACCACCCCCGTCCTACGAATCCGCTACAATGTAATAGATAGGTGTGGGGGTATGTGGGTGTGTATGTGTGCGTGAGTGTCAAAGAAGCCTCGTGTTTTTGTAGTTAAAGCAAATAAGTCTGCTCATCTCTGTCTTTTGCGATTGTCTTCTCTCAATCCTAGAGTCGTATACGGATACTATATGCATATACTCTTACCTGACAATTAATTTAAAGAATTGTGACACTTGTCATGTGCCTCCCAAGTATTAGCGATGTGATGTCGTAACTGAAACACCGTTAAAAGTGGTGTTTAGTTGACAAGCAATCAATTAGTTTTGATCGCGAATTAAGGCGTCCGTTTAAGGCTATTTTCCCAGTGCCGATCTGGTCAACTCGATCTATCCCGATCTATTACTAATTGAGCTTGGTTGGCATGAGTGATCGTGGTAGGTCGGGCCGATATAGTGTGGTCGGCATCGATTGGGCTTCTTTCCCGAATATATGTCAAAAAAACTCGTGTATTGTTGCGAAGATAATTGATTTAGAATCTATCGAGAAGCGATCGAGTATCGATCGGGTGCTAGATCGGGGTGGTCATGAATCAATAGTGTAGAGATCGAGTGCGATCAGAATGATATCTTTTACCCAACCTTACTTGTTGATTATTGACCTGTACTCGAGTTATTCCCGACCTCATTCCGATCAACTTGAGCTGATACACGGAAGCAATCGAGTTGAGATCTAGTTGGTCGGGAAGACTATCGTGTAGAACTTGGTGGAGGTCGGGTTGCGATCGCGAAAGGGTCATGAATACTCGTGTAGGGGTCGGATTCGACAGATTGAAGATCGAAAAGAGGTCGTATGTGTTACATACATTTTGGTCTGGCTTGGTCGGGGAATTTAGGCGTTCCAGTTGATCGGCAGTGGGAACCCAGAATCTTCGGTTTAAGGGACGCTTGTGTTGCGAGTCTGTGTCTTGCAAATGAGGACTCTCAAAACTATATCTGATGTAAGTCCGTAGGACCATCTGAAAAGGTGACAAGACAACGTGGTGGAAATTGTTTAAGATAGCCGCCATACCAATTACGAAGAGGCATAATAGTAGGGAAAATACCGACAAACATTTCAAGTAAGCGGACAATCTCTTTTTACGGATATTCTTAAAAATACTTAATTCGAAAAGAAAGTGCGTACTGTCCTTTTTGTGTTTTTCTTAGTTTTTATAAAGGTTATGGTTATTTTATGAGTAAAACTGAAGCCATGCTTTAGATAGGGCTTTACAGGATTCAGGTATCAAATAAAAATTCCGTAAGAATTTTGAAACTGCATTCACGCTATGTTGAGATAGATGAGAAATACCCTCCCAACAGCTTCTTCTCTAAAGCGACGAATGGGTTTAAATGGCAATTCAGAATTTGACCTTGGATTCTAAAACCACTCCAAACATGCATGCGATTCATATGCGTCTATACTCGCTACGTTTATTGGTTATCGACGCTATAAAAGAAAGTGAAATTGTGATTTGCTATGCCTCATGTTTTAATGGCGACACAAAAACGGAAAGACAAGCTGAATTGGAGACTTTTGTGTGTTATCTGCCTTGTTTGTATTGTGGATTAAAACAGAGTTACTCCAAAATTAATGGCGGTCCTTTTACAAATTATGCTTGGGTTCTATCCATGGTTCCTTTGAGAAGCATGCGAAATCTACTCTTGAAAATACAAAATACTTATACATGCTATTCGTATGGATTCGTATGGATGATAATGGTTTTCAATAGCAAAGAAGAAAATAAGTATTTAAATTACAACAAATATAACAAGGGAGGTAACCAACCGATATCCAGCATTGAATTTAAGAACACTCCTCAAATAGTTGCATACTGCACGAGTAAATGAACGAAAATCACTCACTGCATCTAATCTGAATTTTTTCGTTTCATGAATATTTTTCCTGAAATGTAAATCAATAGTCTCGAGGAATATCATTGGTAATTTGATGATGTTACGTCAAGTAGATTTCGAGATACAGTTATAAACATAGTAAAATTGACAAGCTGAATGAAATTGGATTGATTACAGAATGAAATTGAATGACCGAAAGGAGTGAAATCACGTATTCCTTCTAACGATTTGTATCTACACCCGGCATAATGCCGAAAGTTATCGAAACCTTGAAATTACAGGTATTTGGTTGACGATCGACGATCTTTGATGAGAAATGTATATCTAAAGCGAGATGCGAACTTGGGTCAGGTCATTTTCCTTATATTGTAATTTTACATGTAAAATTTCTCTTTTCTCAACAAATAAAAGAATCACTCTAGTATACCAATAGAAACGTCCACCATCAGTACTTTCAGTGCTTTGATTTTAAACTGTATTCTAAGTTTAACTTGCTTTTTTTACTGAGTATATAAAGAAGTCATTTTTATTTGAACAGTTGGACATACGGTCACTTGAATAAAGAACGAAAACTTTGTCTTGTTGTTGAAAATGGAACAGGCTTTAATTAGATTTGTTTGTTTGATATGTTATTTATGCCGCTTTCAAGACTCTTTCAGTTATATCGCGGCACTTTACAGCGGATTACTGGTATTTCGCAGGCCAGTTCTACCATTCTATCCGTTCATAGCCTCCCGCTGCCATCCGACATAGGTGTATTATAACAGTTAGTCACATCGTGAAATTGACATTCATCTCGATCAAAACCATTCTAAATCACTCACTCAGCGCTCCATTCATTTATTCCAAACACTCACTCAAACCATTCAAAAACTCTCAAAATGACTAAAAATATAAGAACAACAGCTATCTTTAAAATGAATAAAGCAAGAAACAAATCGCTGACATAATTGAAATTTTAAGGATATCCCTTCATTTTAAATGTTACAGATCTTGTTATTGGTGGGGAAATTCCAACCTTTCAGCCGCAAAATATCCCGCTGTGTTGTTGAACAAACATAACATTACATGAAAATATAAATGTGACCGTTCACACAATTATGATTTAATTTAAAAGTGTATATTAAGATTCTTGCATTCTGATTGGCTGAAAAGTTCGTTTTATTCCTCAATCAAAACAATTTTGAATACGCAGCTTCTTTGTAAGCTTCCGCAAAAAGTAGCCCCATAGTACATTTCTCCATTCTAGACATACGCACAGGTAGAGAATTGTTTAACCCTTTCCTGTTTTTCAAAATTTTGGACCTGTCCAAATTCAAAGGATTTGCAGACGAAAATTTAAAGTGGATTTAATTTGAAAAATAACCATTCAGTAGAGTAGAAAATAGTGTGGAAAAAGAAGAAATTGCTTGTCAGAAGCAATTTCTTCTTATTTCACAATGTTTTCTCAATCATAAAATCACAGGCACGTAAAAAGCAGAGATTAAACAGCAAAGGGTTAATTAATTTATCAGTTTACTGTTAAAAGAAAATTCAAGGATTTTGGTATAATATTTATTTCAAAGTGTTCTATAGAACGTGCATAACAGTCAAGCTATACGTTTAGACTGATAAAACGGTACAAAATGTTGACGAGTTGAGGAATTACACCAACTTTTCAGCCAATCAGAATGCAAGAATCTTAATATACACAACTTAAATTAAATCATAATTGTGTGAAGGGTCACATTTATATTTTCATGTAATTTTCATTCTCATAAGGAAGTAGATTAGGTAACTCCTCTTCAAAGAATATTACAATTGAATGATTTCTTTTATTTTAGATTATGTCGAAATGCCGTTTCAGTATAACTGAATATTAAATGCCATGTGATCAATTAAACAAAGCGCTCGCGAATGTCTCCATCTTGAACCAAGCATTTGATACGCTACATGGGGTACAGTTAAAAACAATCGTTAAATTAATAAGATTAATGAGTTATGAATAAAATTGAATGAGTGTGTGAAGCGAGTTTTGAGTGAATTTAATAGGTTATCCAATGTCGCAAATTTTTTTTCAGGGTGGACAAAATTAACAATATTAATTACCTCCCTTTAATAAGTTATGCATACAAGTTCTATAAGTAGCTTCCTATTTCTTAAAGAATCTATCAGACACTGCTTACAATTTGCATTATGTCAGTGAAGTCGCAGTATTTTTAAGCTTTATTTCTTTTTAATGACATTGATGATTCTATCTTTTTCAGTGAGTCTAGAGCGCTTTTGAATGGTTTGAGTAAGTATTTGGAATGAATGAATGGAGCGCTAAGCGAGTGATTTTTAATGGTTTTGATCGAGATGAATGTCAATTTCACAATGTTGTTAACTCTAATGTAGGGAACTATTTATATGACGCTTCCGAGAGCTTCGTTACCCTAAAAGCAGAGATGCTTAAGGCCAATAACAGTAACATTTACACCATTTTTTCACAATTATTTTGCTATTGTATTCTATCTACAGACATGCATTATTCATAATTCAGCCTCACGTGAGACCTAGGGGTTATGCTAAATTGAGCCGACCTAGCCGGTGTTGCCTATTCTGGCCACGGAACCTATACATAAGGAACTATATAATTTTCTCACGCTTTCGTTCCAATCCGTTTCACAAACAAGAGGACCAAGATTGTCCTTGATCGCTCACCTGAGTCTCTTTGACCCCTGAGACATCACATTAATTGGATAGGCAGATGTCAAAAAGAAGATAATTGCCTTAAAACAATACCATGGAATGTTTTCAGCGTAGAGCAAGACAGATATGCCTATTTGCTCTTTGATTCTATGTAAAAAGGGATGCATCCGGGTGGACCCCAAACAAACTTGGAAGGGGTCCATAAGATGATGCTACATACTGAATATGAAAGCTGTCAGCCTTCTGGTTTCAGAAAAGAAGATTTTTGAAGGTTTACCTTTTTTCACCCATCGTGCTCAGATGAGCTGAATGGGCTGCGCCCGAGTGGAGCCCAAATATGACCCAGGGCTTGATATGAACAAACTTGGTAGGGGCCCACTAGATGATGCTACATACCAAAAATGAAAGCAGTGTGCCCTCTGGTTTCCATTAAAGAAGATTTTAAAAGATTTTCGCTCTTTGATTCTATGTAAAAAGGGTTGTGCCCTGGTAGAGCCCAAATATGATCCTAGGCTCTTGATATGAACAAACTTGGTAGAGGTTCACTAGATGATGCTACATACGAAATATGAAAGCTGTCTGCCATCTGGTTTCATAGAAGAAGTTTTTTGAAGATTTTCATTTTTTTACCCTTCGTGCTCATAGAAGATAACGGGATGCACCCGTGCAAAGCCCAAATATGACCAAAGGGTCTTGATATGAACAAACTTGGTAGAGGCCCACTAGGTGATGCTACATACCAAATATGAAAGCTGTCTGCCATCTGGTTTCAGAGAAGAAGATTTTCGCTTTTTGATTCTATGTAAAAGGGGTTGGGCCCGGGCTAAGCCCAAATATGACCCCTGGGTCTTGATATGAACAAACTTGGTAATGGTCTACTAGATAATGCTACATACCAAATATGAAAGATGTGTGCCTTCTGGTTTCAGAGAAGAAGATTTTTAAAGATTTTTATGTTTTCACCCTTTTTGTTAAGGGTAAAGGGAAAGTTAAGGGTGGATTTCAATTATTTGAACAACTTTGGTAGAGTTTGACCCAAGGAACATCCCTGCCAAGTTTCATCAAGATCGGAACACTGGTTTAGAAGGAGAAGATGTTTAAAGAAATTGTGGACGACGCACGACGCACTACTGACGACGGACGACGGACATTCTACGATCACAATAGCTCACCTTGAGCACTTCGTGCTCAGGTGAGCTAAAAATGTTGTACATTATACTGTTATACTGTCTGTAAAATTTTCTGAATAAAATATGTTTTAACTTAAGAACCCATCGGCACATTGTTCAGACTTTCGGACAGTGTCTCGGTCGTAAGTAAAGTAATATCGGGTCACTAAAACAGTGTTTTGATATCAAACTGTGAAACGCCCAGTATTCAGCTTGATATCAAACTTTGAAACGCCCAGTATTAAGCTTGCGTAGATTTTGTTTTATTTAAAAGCATATTTTGCAGGAGTGTTGATGCTTTTGACGTTATTTAATCACGTACTAAACGGCGAGCTTTTTTTACTGCACCATTTATATTACCGAGGTCTATTCCGTGAAATCGCCGAAAGCACCTGATTGTGCTGAACTAAGACAAGGTGAGTAGATGTTGCAGTCAGTAGCATTAAAATAAGCTCGATGTCTGTGTTGACTTTTGCTGACAGCGGACTCGTAGACATTTCCTTCTCTAGGAAGTTAAATAACTGTGCTTTATCAAGTAGGACATACTCGTAAAAAAGGATGAAATCAAATTTGAAATTGCTTAACTAAAATAAAAAAAAAATGATTTTTAAATATTCTAAAGTGAAAAATTGCCCCGCCCTACCATGCCCATTTTTGGGGGGTCAATAAAAATTTCTTTAACAATTTAGATTAAATGTCACAAATGGAAAATCCATACCAAGTTTCATTGAAATAAGTCCAATGGTTTTGGCGGAGAATATTTTTAAAGTTTATAAAGTGAAAATAAGCCTTTTTTGTGGGTCAATCCAAATTTCTGTAACAATTTAGATAAAAGGTCACCAAAAGAACAATCAAGCCAAGTGTGATTGAAATCGGAGCAAAGGTTTGGGAAAAGAAGATTTTTTAAAGTATTATTTTAGTGAAAATTAGCCCCGTCTTGTCACGGCCATATTTGGGGGTCAATCTAAATTTCTTGAACAATTTGAGAAGAGGGTCACCCACGGAACATTTCTATCAAGTTTCGTCGACATTCGCCCATCGGTTAAGGTGGAGAAGATGTTTTCAGAAAAGTTTACGAACGCACGCGCGGACGCACGCACGGACAAACCGTCAAAACAAAAGCTCGCCGGCCTTCGGCCAGTGGAGCTAGAAACCAGTAAGCAGGCGATCATTAATGGAACTAATCGCGTGATAGTTAATGGCTCGATCCCACTGTACTGTACGCATTGGGGATATAAAACGTATTAAACTCTTTACACCCGTTGAAACACGCTTTGCATCTGTTTCTTATCCTGTGATGCTGCTTTGCATACGCACTTTTTGTTGAGCGTTCGTCCGTGTTGATTTCATCCGCGCGATAAGTTTTGAGATTCACAAAACTTGTAGAATGGATGAACTCCCGCTTTGTACGATGTAAATACGAAACAGTACGAGGAACAGACGCTTCATATCCGATACCATCCGTTTTATTTCCGTTGAATCCTCAATCCATCCGTTCGGCATCCCCGGAACTCTAATCCGCTTTTATAGAGAAGTTAAGAGGGCGGAATTACCTGGTATGCAAAAGGTATTTAAAAGGGAAGTAACGCGGATATTTAAGTATAAGCATATGCATCACGTACAATTTAATGATCCGCTCTCTATCCATTTTCTTTTCGCTCAGCATGCGTTATGTATCCGCTCTTTCCGCTATTCGAATATGTCACAATCACACCCGGGAACCTCTTCTGAGCTGTCATCCGCTTTTATTCGCAAAGCTTCCGATGAACATCCACTCAACATCCGGGCTACATCCTTAACGCGTCCGATATTTTCAGTTCTGTTTTTCGCAATTTTTTGCCACATTTATCAGTTTTTATCAAGCATATGAGAATGGGTAGAGATCTCATTCTTCCGTCGTGTACGTTTCGCATACGTTTTTTGTCCGTTTAGCAGCGGGACCAGGCCTTAATTTTGAAACGGCATGACCGTAGAAATGCTATTAAGCATGTCCAAATAAGGTATACAAGTCAATTTTTTTCTGTCAGACTACTCAACAGCCTTCACAAACCTCGTTTAAAAGCGTGAAATTAAAACAAGAGGACCATGATGGTCCTAGATCGCCCACCTGCGTCTCTTTGACCTATGGGACATCACATAAATAAAATAGGCAGTTGGCAAAAAGGAGATAATTTCTATATAAGATCGAAATCATGGAATGTTTTCAGCCAGGATCAAGTCAGATATGCCTTTTCGCTCTTTGATTCTATGTAAAACGGGATGCACCCGAGGAGAGCCAAAATGTGATCCCAGGGTCTTGATATGAACAAACTTGGTAGAGGTCCATAAGTTGATGCTAAAAACTTAAAATGAAAGCGGTCTGCCTTCTGGTTTCAGAGAAAAAGATCTTTGAAGGTTTTCCTATTTTCACCCGTCGTGCTCAGATGAGCTAAAAGGGATGCACCCAGGTGGAGCCCAACTATGACCCCAGGGTCTTGATATGAACAAATTTGGTATGGGCCCACTAGATGATGCTACATACCGAATTCTACATACAAAATGTGAAAGTTGTGTGCCCTCTGGTTTTGGAAAAGAAGATTTTAAATGACTTTCACTCTTTGATTCTATGTAAAAAAGGTTGCGCCCGGCTGGAGCCAAAATATGATCCTAGGGTCTTGACATGAACAAACTTGGTAGAGGTCCACTAGATGATGCTACGTAAGAAATATGAAAGCTGTATGACTTCTGGGTTTAGAGAAGAAGATTTTCCAAGATTTTTATTTTTTAACCGTTCGTTCACAGAAGAGCTAAAAGGGAGCTTAAAATGAACAAACTTGGTAGAGGCCCACTAGGTGATGCTACATACTAAATACGAAAGCCGCCTGCCATCTGATTTCAGAGAAGAAAATGTTTTACGATTTTCGCTCTTTGATTCTGTGTAAAAATTGTTGAGCCCGGGTGGAGCCTAAATATGACCCCAGGGTCTTGATAAGAACAAACTTGGTAGAGGTCCACTTGATGATGCTACATATCAAATATGAAAGCTGTCTGCCTTTTGGATTCAAAGAAGAAGATTTTTGAAGATTTTCCTATTTTCAAACTTTTTGTCAAATGTAAAAGGACAGTTAAGGTGGGTTTCTTTTACTTGAACAACTTTGGTAGAGCTTGACCCAAGGACGCCGGACATTGTACGATCACATTAGCTCACCTTGTGCACTTCGTGCTCAGGTGAGCTAAATATACATCGTTAACTAGATAGACAAGACCATTATGTTGAAAACATTTAATTTTTAAAAATGTTATCAAGCTCAAAAATTAGATTTTAATAAATTAATAAAACATTTAGGCTATACAAACACATGTTGATGTAAAATAAAAAAATGTTGTCCTTATAGAAGTCAAACGGACTATTTCGTATTTTCAGGACAATAAGTCGCGGCTTGTCTGTCCATTTTACATTTTCACGGGCACGGCTTATACCCCGGTTGGGCCTATATGCCGATTTCTAAAAGAACGTTAAATATCTCCCCTATTGTCAATGACATTCATTAAAAATATACATGTAGTTTCAAGGGAGAAAAATAAAAGCGTAGCGTGGATAATGTATAATTTCCAAACAAAGTTTAAAAGGCATGACATTACGTGTTAATAAGACGTTTTGAGACGTTGCAGTTTGTGACTTTCTCCTTTGACAATTTTAAGCAGAGACTAAAAAAAAACATTGTTGAAAATGTGAAAAAATTCAAAACAACAGTTGTGCGACAATCGACTTCTATTTTCAACAATAAATATAGTCATTCGGAACATCGCTCGGACTTTTCCGTAACTTGAAAAGTACCTCGGACGTAATTGTAGTAATTTTGGGTCATTTTTTAGGTAATTCGGCTCCTGGTGGTACTTCGGTTAATACGCATGAAGAAAATCACATTTTCTAAATACTTTCCTATCGTCTTTCGAGATCTTTTAGGCATATTATAATTTGATAACAAAACGCAGTAAGACACTGCGTTTTGTTATCAAATTATGATATGCCCATTTTTAGCTCACCTGAGCACGAAGTGCTCAAGGTGAGCTATTGTGGTAAGGTGGATGTCCGTCGTCCGTCGTGCGTCGTGCGACGTCCGTCGTGCGTCGTCCATCGTCCGTCGTCAACATTTGCCTTGTATGCACTCTAGAGGCCACATTTTTTGCCCGATCAACCTAAATTTTGGTCAGAATTATTGTCTTGATAAAATCTCGGACGAGTTCGAAATTGGGTCAACTGGGGTCAAAAACTAGGTCACAGGGTCAAATCTTAAAAAAATCTTGTATGCACTCTAGAGGCCACATTTTTTGCCCGTTCAACCTGAATTTTTGTCAGAATGATTGTCTTGATGAAATCTAGGACAAGTTTGAAATTGGGTCAACTAGGGTCAAAAACTAGGCTGCAGGGTCAAATCTAAGAAAAACCTTGTAGGCACTCTAGAAGCCACATTTTTTGCCCCTTCAACCTGAATTTTGGTCAGAATGATTGTCTTGATGTAATCTCGGACGAGTTCAAAATTGGGTCAACTGGGGTCAAAAACTAGGTCACAGGGTCAAATCAAAGAAAAACCTTGTATGCACTCTAGAGGCCACATTTTTTACCGGATCATTCTGAAATTTGGTCAGAATGATTGTCTTGATAAAATCTCAGACAAGTTCGAAATTGGGTCAACTGGGGTCAAAAACAAGGTCACAGGGTCAAATCTAAGAAAAACCTTGTAGGCACTCTAGTGGCCACATTTATTGCCCAATCAACCTGAAAATCGGTCAGAATGATTATCTTGATGAAGTCTTGACTGAGTTCGAAATTGGGTCAACTGGGGTCAAAAACTAGGTCACAGGGTCAAATCTTAGAAAAACCTTGTATACACTCTAAAGGCGACATTTTGTGCCCAATTAATCTGAATTTTGGTCAGAATGATTGTCTTGATGAAATCTCGGATGAGTTCAAAATTGGGTCAACTGGGGTCAGAAACTAGGTCACAGGGTCAAATATTAGAAAAACCTTGTATGCACTCTAGAGGCCACATTTTTTGCCTGATCAACCTGAATTTTGGTCAGAATAATTGTCTTGATGTAATCTCGGATGAGTTTGAAATTGGGTCAACTGGGGTCAAATACTAGGTCACTGGGTCAAATCTAAGAAAAACCATGTATGCACTCTAGTCGCCACATTTATTGCCCAATCAACCTGAAATTTGGTCAGAATAATTGTCTTGATAAAGTATCGGACGAGTTGGAAATTGGGTCAACTGGGGTCAAAAACTAGGTCACAGGGTCAAATCGTAGAAAAATCTTGTATGCACTCTAGAGGCCACATTTTTTGCTTGATAAACCTGAAATTTGGTCAGAATGATTGTCTTGATGAAATCTCGGACGAGTTCGAAATTGGGTCAACTGGGGTAAAAAACTACGTCACAGGGTCAAATCTAAGAAAAACCTTGTATGCACTCTAGAGGCCACAATTTTTGGCCAATAAACCTGAAATTTGGTCAAATTGATTGTCTTGATGAAATCTGGGACAAGTTCAAAATTGGGTCAAGTAGGGTCAAAAATGAGGTCAAACAAACAATTATAAAAATCTTTTTTAGTCAACCTTAAAATTGTAAAAAAAGGATTCTCAATTTGTATAGAAGCAACAGCTTTGTTTATCTCAGTCATTCATCAATCTATTTCTCATACTTCATTTGAAAATTTTAGACAGTTCATTCAGGTGAGCGATTAAGGGCCACTATGGCCCTCTTGTTATTCTTTCCTTGGTTTTAAATTATGATATGCCCATTTTTATTCTTTCCTTGGTTTTTGTTTTATGCAACGTCACCCTTAGCGGGATCGTTTAAATGTTTGTGACGTTATATAAATCCACATGCGAAATGACGCGCTTTCATGGCTGCGCCCGTATTATTCCCGAGGTCTATTCCGTAGAATCGCCGCAAGTTCCCGATTGTAAATAGAGTCATAAGAGTTTAACACTCGATTGGTTTCTTCTTGGAGCAATCATCTTCAACTCTGTTCTTTTCTCTCTTCTCAACCTTTTTTAAGCAACTGAAACAAATGCCAGACGTAAAGCATATAACTGAACCCATCCACATTGAAACCATTCCAACGAAACCGAGCCCAATAAGAGGAACGTACAAGGGACAGCAAATGCATCCAGCTGTGTGCTTGTCGTTGCACTCTTCGTCATCATTTTCCATTTCATTGTCTAGATTAATCATTCTTTCGGTTTGTTCGTTTCCCCTTCGACATGTCTTGTTGAAGAAAGCAATACAGTGATTTGCTCCATAAAGCGAGTATTTCAAAGAACAACAACAAGACACCCTTGGAGCTTCTCTACAGTTGACTTTAGCCATCTCAAAACACTCTTCGCTGGTTACACCTGAAAAACGATGAAACAAGATTAATGATCCAAAGTCGATAATTTCAGAATTAAATTTTGTCATATGATGGGGAACTATATAAAACAAGGCATCCGACCCTTCCTCGCGAAAATTATGACGCTCTAATTAACGAGAAGAAGCTTTCGATTTGATACCCCACTGACTCGTTGCATTAGAGAAGTGTGTTAATAAGAACAGAACAGAACAAAATAGTTCTGTTCCGTTCTGTTCTGATAATAAGGCTTATTCGATACACTTGTCACCTGTCACAATTTAAGAAATTTTAAAATGTTACCACACATCATGCGTTAAAAAAAGAAAAGAAAACATTATATTTAGTAATACTTTTATTTAGCGAATATTTAGCGTATATATTAGATGGTGAGAATTATGCAGAAATAAGGCATTTAATTTTTGGCGATATGTGAGCGTTCTTGTCGTTCAAGTATGTGAAACGTCCATCAAAAATAAAATGGTACGCCTCTCCTTTCCCGGCTTCCTTAACATCGGCACTTTGGCAGATTCACTATAAAATGAAATTATGATAAGAATTTTAAAAGGTCCCACTTCATGGGACCATTATTTGGGACCCAAGTCGCCACAGAGCCCATAAAAGCAACAGTTAGACTACAGGTAAGAAATCTTAAATATAATTATTATAAATTTTGGATTTATAGGAATTATAATTAAGATTTCTTCCCTGTATTTTACGTGGCTGATTAGTTTGTTTGAATGCTGACCAATAGTTTCAAAAATCTGTTGTTGGGTTTTTTTTTTTTTTTTTTTTGTTTTTTTTTATTCATATGGGACCTCTAGATGGCAACAAAAAGACCCGTAGAGCTCATGTCATCAGCCCAATCAGAATCTAGCATAGAAATATGAAAGAGAATGTCCTAAGCATGATTCCAATGAGGCGTTTGAGAATTTAGAACATTATGTTCAGAGAAGAAGATTTTTTTCTGATTTCAACAAATGGGACAATTTTCCATGACGCAATAGCCCGTACAGTTATTTACGCCATGGAATTTACAATCATTCCAATCAAAACCATTCGAAATCACTGACTCAGCGCTACATTCAATCATTCCAAACTCTCACTCAAACCATTCAAAACCTCTCCAAAATCATCAAACAGATAAGACCAACAACTACATTCAAGATGCAAATCGCTTGAAAAAACCACGAATTCCCTGAATTGATAGAATTTTGGAAGAGTCTGATTGGTTCGCAAAAACAAAACAACCACTTTTAGAACGAGTATGCACATTTTATTAAAGGTAGGTAATACTTATTGCTAATTTTTGTTCATCTTGAACAAAATTTGCGAAATTGTATTACCTCCCCTGAATTTCACTCAAAACTCGCTCAACACACTCATTCAATTGCCTTCCATATTCATTCTAAAATCATTCCAAAATTATTCATCTTGTCAATTTCAAGATGTTCTTAACAGTAACACAAATTTCATAAGCCGGATGAAAATGTTGTTATCAAAGCTGAAATAGCATGCCCAAAGCCATAAGAGGCCCGTGAAGGCGTCTACCGCTCCACTGCATGTTTTCAGCAATGAACAATCAGCACCAAACTGCTTTGGAAAGTTATAATCTAAGATATATTTTTTTGTGAGCATTATTATATATTAAAGAGGAAAGGGATATTATGAGGAGGGTATTTCTGTGAAAGTTTAGGTAAGTCATCAACGTAGGAATTTTAATAAAATAGAATTTTGCATCGGTAAAGAACTTTTTCCACGAAACAGCATTGCCAATTTGGAGGTCCCGGATTAGATCCCCGACGGCGGCAATCTTTCCAACTATTTGTCTCTCACCAATGGGTTAAAAATCGTAAACCTATGTGAGATAGCAGCTGGGGGCAAGGAAAGGATGTGATGGTAGAGCTGGTGAGATAAATACCAGGAATCCATTGATAGGTGCCCCAGCCGCCGCGATTTAACTGAAAGATTGTTGAAAGCTGCGTAAAGCTCCATTTAAAAGTATCAACATACAGCTATAATACACGCATGGTCATAAAATGAGGATTACACATTATTATAGGGCTACAGGCAGCTACATTATATACATTTGTCAAATGATAAGAAATGTTCTATGTACATTATCCACAAATGTAGAAGGACCCATGTTTACAAAAAGGCAAATTTTACCCTGACATTCAATCATATTGACAAACAGCTATAAAGTGTGCATATCTTTTCATGAGCATTTTTTCACCTTAAAGATTCATGAAAATCCATCGATAAGAGCAGGGTTTTATATCAACCTCATCATGCAGGACCATTTTTGTGACTCGACCGCCTTTGGAGTCTGTATATATAGTTCAATAAAAAAATGAAAGCGATGAAGATTTGCTGAATTCCAAGCAGTAGTTTCAGACAAGATTTCATATATCTCACTTAAGGTAGAAATGGACACATGGCGTCAATTTTTTCCGCCGAATGATTTTTTTCTTGGTCATATATGAGTAGATTAACATTGTGTAGTCATTATTTCAAAATTTGAAGGTACCTTTCCATGCTCGTTTTCATGCTAGAATTATCTGCCCTTGAATGGTATTGGCCATTTTCAGTAATACGTGTATATTCGTTTTAGGTCTAGTATAAACTCAGTACCAGCTTAAAGCTATAAAACACATACATCTTGATAGACCTTATACATGAACACAATGGCTGTTGCCAAGAAAATTTCTCTTTGATCAATTGCATTTGCACAATTTGCCTTCAAAAATTCAAAATGCCTTTATTTTTGTGATTTTAAGGGGTAAAATGCAAAAAAAAAAAAACTTTTTTAAAAAAAAAAAAATTACCCAATGATTTTTCTTATCTTCCAATATGTTTTAGACCCATATTTTGCCTTTATTTGGTAAAAAAATTCAGCATACCTTTCCATGCAAATAAGAAAGTTAATCGTCACAAGTTATGAAATTTTACCATCATTATTCTACGTTATTTCCATAAGCAGAATCATACGAAAACCGGTCTTTTAAACAACGCGCAAAAAGAGCCGTAAAATAAACGAAACCCTACTTCCGGTATAAAGAGTCGGGAGGCCGCTGTCCATTGCCACCTTAAGGAGTCTTCTTGTAAAGTTTTGTGGAATTCTAACTTGAAGCTTCAAAGAAAAAAAACACTTTAGGATTTCTACATGTGTGACAAATTTTGGGTGACATGACTGACCGTAGCATCCATATTTAAGCCAAATCATAATTTTGTGAATAAATGTGCTTAAGCATATCCTAAAGCATATCGAAAACCTGTAACAATCATTTTTCGTTACCGATTAGAATTAAACGAAGGAATCTGAAAGAGCATGTCCAAAGGATCATTCCTGTAAAATTTGGTTGAATTCTGCCATATATTTTCAGAGAAAAAGATTTTTATATTTCACCATATAGACATTTTCGGCGACTAAATCGCCCATAGCACCAATTACAGCACCCTGATCAGAATTTAACGCAGAAATCCGAAAGAGCATATCCTAAGGATCACTCTTGTGAGCTAATAACTACCACATACGGTCTATATGAAACCAGCTAAAAAGATCTTGTTATTGGTTCGCTATTCAGATTACAGAATCGTTTGCTACCTACACATCAAATATTCTAATACATACTGTTGATTTGTTTAATAGAAACTGTTTGAAATTGCATTTGTTCATATTTTATCGCTATATCTATATCAATTCAAATGTTCAAAAAGATATGCAGTATCCGATTTTCAACATGGGCGTGCCGCCGTCATAGCGCAGTTGGTAGCGCGTCAGACTGTCAATCTATATGTCCCAGATTTGATCCCCGACGGCGGATTCTTTCCGACTAATTGTCTCTCACTAATGGGTTGATAATAGTAGACCTATGTGAGAAAGCAGATATCTAATGTATAAATTACCAAATTTGACACGCAATTTTCTCGCGAGAATCGTGCAAAATGGGGAACCACGGTTTCTTACCAGTCCTATCTCATTTTCTACGCGTACAGGTTTCGTGTAGATGCTTAGTTTCTATTTTTCAGTACTTTATTGACTTTAAAGTCGTTACTTATGGATAATCCAAATGTCAGACGACATTTATCTTTTGAACAATTGTGGCGTGCTGAAGGTATGGTGGAGCAAGGGGCTTCCCACCGTGATGTTGGCATCGTACTAGGATACACCATACTGTTGTAACAAGCGCTTGAGCACGATACCAACAGTATGGTACACCTGTAAGGAGATATGGGGTGCTACCTCCGAGGCAATTATCAATTCTCACAACCGAGTAAGATGTTTTTTCCTACAAAACACTACGTGCGTATTATAATTATCTTATAACCTCTATTTGCCTTCTTATCGTCGACGCTTCTAACAGAATTGCTAATTTCTAAATATAAACGCATTATGCCAGTGTTCTAAATATATCCATGTGATATCATGAAAAATACCACATGGGATATTATCACACGGATATTTTTATATATGATAAATTGGGCCATCATCTCATCGAAAGATAAATATCTAATTATCAATAAAACCATCATATAAATAGTTCAGAAAATCTATAAATTTGTGTTGAATAAAGGAATAGACTGGTACCACTGTCTTCTATCAATCATTTGGCGTACCAGTCTAAATTAATAGTGCGACAGGTTTCCTTTCGGATTACCTTGTGCGTAAGCTCACAAAGTGACAGCGTACTAAAAATTATTTTCATGTAGGAACGAAACAAAGTTTTTAGCCTATCAGAATACTTGAATCTATATAAATATAAACTATATTAACCCTTTCCCAAACAGCAAAATTTAAGGGTGATCCTCTTCAAAATCTGCCACAAATGACAAAAAAGACTTTGTTGAAGATAGAAATTGTTTAAAGTATGGCATAGAAAATATTGAGACAAAAGGAGAAACTGCTGTTCATAAGCAGTTTCTTCTTTGGTCGCAATGTTTTCTCAAGCCCATTCCACCAGGGACGTAAAACCCAGGTCTTTGTTTGGGAAAAGGTTAAAGTACTCCTGGTAGGAAAAATCATATTACCCCTTTAAGTGGAAAATCGTTGTTTACGACTACAAATAGGACCCTCCTACCAAAATTTGTAGATTTAACGTTGTCGCACCTCAAAGTTTCCTGGGGCCTGTTTTACTAAACATCTTACGATCATTTTTTGCGTAAGTCAAAAATTAAAGTTGCTTCCCAAGTAGTAACTAAAGATGGAATTCTCCTATGCAATATCTCATTGGAATCGTCTTCTTAAGACGATTCCTGTGAGATATTACAAGGCATAATCTATCATTGATTGAAAACACCAGGTACGATTTGTGTTTTTGACTTACGATCAAACTTTTCGTAAGATCTTTTGTAAAACGGGCCCCTGGTGATGCCACCTCAAATTATTTTCCGCGAAGTAGTCATACCATTCCAGATGCCACATATAGAGGATGTTGAATGAGTGGTCATGGAATACTGAATTTATTAAACGAGTCATCTATAAACAGATAAAACGAGGCTGCGCCGAGTTTTTATCTGTTCTAGATGACGAGTTTAATAAATTCTGTATTCTATGAATTTTATATTCTAATTTTAATATGACCCGAATTTTAGAGAAAACTCGTCGAAATTCTTGAAATTCAACATTTCAATTTTCCGCGAAACTTATAACGCCGTTTAAAACTGACGTCACAATATGTGCATTATGACGTCATTTTTCGCGGTTACAAAATAGCGTTGCTATTCGCTCTGAGCTCATTTGCATAGTTATTCCACTAGTGTAATAACACCCGTGTAATATCAAAAATATTTAACGGGTTTATTTCGCTCCCGCGTCGTCGGTCATATTATAGATATACGTAAAACAGCATCCCGGGAAAAAATTAAAAAAAAAAAAACATAATTATTTGCTACAAAAAATATTCCTATAAGAAAATGAATTCTACATATTAATCATTTCTCTCAATTTTTTATAAAGTGATGTTCAATAAACTATATTCGAGAACAAGCCTGTCACTTTTTTTTATATAATGAACGAGGCTCCTTATTGAAAAAGAAACCGTTTACTGTCAGCCGATGCACGTACCGTAAATATGAAATTAAGTTCCCTGCTTTTTAGCCAATCAAAAAACATGCTATTTCTTTGTAGTAGAATGATATTTCTTGAACGAGTGAAAGTATTATCTGATATAGCCGGCAAGATTACCTCCATTACAATCAATTTCCTTGCACTGCTTCGGACACTCGTTCATTTTGCCTTACACGAATCAATTCTATTCCGCTTTCGTGTAAAACTATTTCTGGTTTGAACGACCGAAAAATTGATTGTGATTGTTATACCAGATTGATCACTGGTTACATAAAAATGCAATAAAGGTCATTGGTTTATTTTTAAGTGATTACCAGGTCGTGTATTGATTCTTGAATACTTTCTTTTGATTTAAGAATAAAGGTTTACTCTTTTTCTGATACAATCTAACCTTAAAGCGTTGAAAGGAAATAATCATGCCGATACTTAGAATTGGACTAAAAATAAATTTGTCAGAAAATACCACGAATAAGTGATCCGCTGGATAGAAACATAGAGAATAATCGTTTGTTTCAGTGTAAGATCGGTTTTTCTTTAGTGCTTTTCGGTGGTTTATCGAGAAATAACGGTAGATTATCACTTGATAATCTCACCGCAAAAGTAGTGAAATTATCAAAACTTATACCCTGCTTTTGTGCATTCCATTCTATCTGAAGTCATCTATGCGGGGCGAAATAAGTGACGTCACAATGAACGTTGCATAGCAATCACGCGCAAAATGACGCGCTTTACGAAAATATGTCCCGGAAATTTCCCATTTTGTCTAATTTTTGCAATAAAGAAAAAGAATAATCGTTTGTTTTTCGTGTAAGATCGATTAATATTTCATTTCGTGAACAACAAATGCTATATTTTCACTAGTGGCTTCGCCACTCGTGAAAATATAGCTTTTGTTGTTCACTCAATGAAATATAAATCGATCTTACACTGAAACAAACGATTATCCTCTATATAATTTATGAACTTTTAATCAATCAAAGCACCAATTATTCGACGTTGTGTCTTAAATCTCTTTCTTTCTAAGAATCGTGAATTTCAAGTTTAGTTAAATTTTGATATATAATTATCCGACCGATGAAACAATGACTGTCCTTAATCGTCCACCCGTGTAACCATATAAATCAAGGCACTGAAAGTACTGAAGGTTGACGTTTACCATACGTTTTATTGTGGCGTAAAGAAGGTGAAGAACAAAGGAAATACAAGTAAAAACATGATGATTGTAATATATTTCGACAAAGTTCGGCAAGTTACAAGGTTAATGCAAACTTTTATAAGGAATTGCTCTGTTTTTGTTAAGCATCTGTTAACAGTGCACAACATGAATGGAATATGGCATCATTACCTATCACTTATTTAAAGAAATATGTATAATCAGGGGTATCAACTCTTACTGATATTTTCAAAATAAACTTAGCATAGTCGGCTCCATATATTTTTCAAACCCTCTTTTTCCCATGAAACTATTTATTCTATATGTATACGTGGCTTTATTTTCTTCCCTTTTTTTTGTTAATGTTTGTTGTCATAAAGCCGATACTCGGTATAGATTTAAGTAAATCATATAATATTCGAAGTTTTAAAATAAAATTAAAAACCATAATAGTCCGTTAGAAATTAGGTTTGGTTGTTGTTGTTTTTTTCTGTCAAACCAGGATTTGGAGTACAAAGAAAATATCTTACACATATTGAAAGCTGAGGTTTTCCACTTTAAGAATCAGTTGGATGGTACCTTGTTACCCTTAAGCATATCGTGAATCCCAGATGGCCGCCAAGATGACCGCCAATAGCTTTAAAGTGGCAACTTAATTGTATAAAAAATGTTTCTATTGGCATCATGTGCCCAAAAACCTCTTAATTAGATGCCAAGTTAATACTACAACGTGAAATGAACAAAGGCAATGGCAGCCAACACTCAAAAGAGTCAGTTTTATGAATGTATTTATGCGTTTCTAATTCGGTTTAATAGCCAAGATTCTCTACAAACAATAATTTTCACTTTGTCTAAACTTAATTTTGCCGTAAAAAAATAAGTTTATTTTCTGATGAACATTGAAATTAGATTCAATGTACTGAAAGTTTTGTAAGATGCAGGTAGCCAGAATCTTGAAAACGGCAAATAAAATTTATAATTAGATTCGTGATGGGCTGTGCCTTAGCTACAAGAAAAAGAGTCATAGTGTAAAATACTTATTAAACTTTTAATACTAAATCTTAGTACTGTTAAATAAGTCAAAACCTTCTGTTTCCTGGCTGCCAATTTAAAATCAATATTCAAGATAACATTACATAAGAGATGCCACAAATCAGATGATTAGAGGGCATTTAGTAATAAAAGTGTGTCTAGAAAGCACTTAAACCCATTCCTTAGATACTGTTATCTCACATGGAGCTAGAAATACTTTAAAAAACATTAAATAATTCGACTTGGTTGCCATCTAGATCATCATAATCTTTTTTTAATGTCGTTTTATGTTTTCTGGTAACGTAGATTTAAGTAAGTATCTCCACAGAAAAACGGCTACTAAAAATTGAATTTATAAAGTAACCATAGTGATATACAGAGCAGTTAGCCTGAATTTTGGTAGTCTTGGCTGCCATCTCGATTTTCTCAAATGCTCAATGATGACAAGACCATCAGTCAGATTCTGGTTAGGGAAGGCCTTTGAAACCTACTTCCATATTTCTGCTGGACTACAACGCGTAAATGATATAATGAAAATCTAACTTTTGTGGCGGATATTCTTTTTGTTTGTTTGTTGTAAGGAAATAACGCTGTTTTCAATGCAAATCGATACCGAGTAAAGGAGATAGCAAACCTTCATAATGATAATATTTTTCTTAAAGGCGCCCAAAAAGTGAGAATTATGCATTGTCGGGATTACAAGTTATATATGATACCTCTAATCGATAATTTTGTAATCGAAATCGACGCATTATTTTTGGATAATTTATCTAAATGAGTAGTTTTCATAAAGCAAAATGTGAGTTACAAACCCAAGGAAAGAGAAAAAAGAAGCGCATTTCATGAATTTCTTGGTGGATTTTCACTTGATTATTTCACCCCAAGACCAGAGAATTACCACATTCTTTTACATCACATCAATAAACGTCATCATGTGCAAAATGACTCGCTTTAAAATGACTCCATTTTCTGAAAGAAAGAGAAAGGAAAATCGTTATTTCACAAATCAGGTTAGTGAAAATTAAGAGACATTTGATGTTCTTTGGTGACAATAAATTCAACTAAACTCAAAATTTAAGAAAAAGTACTTCTTGGGTAAAAGTTTTGCTTTGCGGTTTAAAAGGACTGGGCAAAGCAATGGCGCTCTCTTCATTAGGTGGAAAAATTTTGTCAGTGAAATTCTGCAAAAATCAAATGAGCCTGTGCGTGAGAGTTCCAACAATTTCGAATGTGTGCAAAGCAAAGACTGTGACCGGCCTGTGCATCAGCACAGTCTGACCAGAGTCTTCACTATGCGCTTAGTAGAAAGATAAGGTCTCAAAGTATCTGTAGACAATCAAGTAACTTTATATTTACAGTTTTTGGCTGTCTGGATCTCTCAATGTTTACACATCATGAACATTTGAAATTGTTGGAAATGACACGCACAGGCTCAAATGTTGTTTTTTTTTTTATTTTTTTTTTTTTTTTTTTTTTTTTTTATTATCATTTTTTTTGAGTAGCTACTGCTGTTAAACAGCCTAAAAAAGGCCTTGAATGTTGCAATCCAAAACTTCCGAGCTTTCAGAGAAAACGTGAATGTAAAGGTTTCTTGCACTGGAATTAAAAAAAACTATTTTGTGGCGGATATCAATTATTTACCATTAGCCTTAGAACCACAAAATGACACAAGGAGCTCGAATTATCAGCTAAGAAATGAAACACACATATTTCCCAGAAAATATGTTTTATCGTCAATATCTCTTGAACGTGTTTCCGCCATATCCTTAAAAACTACTCAAAATCCTGTCTTTACACGCTTGCATCCATTCAGATATCACATTGCCAACCACTGCTTGAATTTGAGTTGGTTTTGTTTAGCAATACCTCAACGGTCCTATGTTTGGCACTCGAACTTAACGAACATATCGCTTGTATATCAAATATTGCTTTTATCGGAGCTTTACATCCATTTAGAAAATCACTTTACATTTAAATTTCAAATCACCAAAATATTTCTGTACAGATGAAACTGTTCTATTACGTTTCTTTTGTTGTTCAGTATTGCAACCTTAGAGGTTGCCATTCAAAAGTTGAAATGGATCTCCACGCATTTGTATTTGACCCCTCGTACATGTGTGTATGTTTTCAACAGTAGGAAATTTCACTAACACGGGTTTTCGTTTGTTTCTTTGTTTTGTTCGAAAAGGGGTTTACGCCGCTTGCATTTTTTTCAGTTACATCGTTACGGCTGGAGCACCTAACAATGGATTTCTGGTAAACATCACACCAATACTACCATTACATCCGTTCCAAGCCTCCGGTTGCTATCCCACATAGGTCTACGATTATCAACCCATTGCACTATAACGGATAATCACAGATATATATGCAAAATGACGCACTTTGAAAAAATTGTCGAAAAAATTTACATTTTTCCTCATTTTTGCATTGAAGAAATAATCGTTTGTTTCATTGTAAGATCGATCAAGATTTCATTAAGTGAACAACAAAATCTTTATTTTCAAGAAAATAAAGATTTTGTTGTTCAAGATATGGAATATAAATCGATCTTAAACGAAGAACAAACGATTATTTCTTCAATGCAAAAATAAGGAAAAAATGTGAATTTTTTGGACAATTTTTTCAAAGTGCGTCATTTTGCATGTGATTGCAAAATTACCAATCCTTTGCTTTTGATGCCCTTAAGATAAAGGTTTTTGAAAGCATAGTGGCAAATGGGAAAATGCTTGTCACAAGCAATTTCTTCACTTGCAATAATATTTTCTACACAGAAAAAAAACGAATGTGAAATTAAATTCACTTGTAATTATCGTCTGCAACACCTTTGAGTTTGGACAAGTCTAAACTTTCGTCCTCTGGAACTGGTTTAATATAACATCGTTCTTAGACTATAATACTTTACGAGATATGAATAAATTGACATCACTATATCAAAATAGTTAAAACCGAAGCTTCAACATCAACTGTTTTCAATAATTAATGTACTTCTCTTTTTTCTTTTCTTTCTGGTACTCAGTATGTTTTATGTTTATTGTTAAATTGGAATTGGGTTATGGGCCGGTGGCCTATATCACCAATAAAATAGTTATAGTTATAGTTCATGATCACGTCTCCTTTTAGTCTCCGCATTTTAATCGCCAGATAGGACGATTTCAACGAAATTTTACTTTTTTTGATAATTTCACTGGATGGGCGGTGAGTTTATCAAGTGATAATGTACTGTCTCGATAATCGATCGAAAAGCATTAAAAAAATCCCAAACACACAAAACTCACAAATTATACTTCTATTGTATGCTCTAGGGTAATGCGCATATTTGGTGTCTCGTTTCAATAAATATATAATTCAATACGTGCAGTGACATAGACTCTAGGCTGTGATAAAATGGGGGATAATGTTGATAAGTGCAAAAATGCTTGCAGTAATCTAAACTGCAGTGATGGTAATTTGTCTATCAGTCTGTCTCTCTCTTTCTTTCTCTTTCTCTCTCTCTCTCTCTCTCCATCTCTCTCTCTCTCTCTCTCTCTCTCTCTCTCTCTCTCTCTCTCTCTCTCTCTCTCTCTCTCTCTCTCTCTCTCTGTCTGTCTCTCTCTCTCTCTCTCTCTCTCTCTCTCTCTCTCTCTCTCTCTCTCTCTCTCTCTCTCTCTCTCTCTCTCTCTCTCTCTCTCTCTCTCTCTCTCTCTCTCTCTCTCTCTCTCTCTTACTCTCTCTCTGTCTATTTCTGAACTTCTGTATTTCCTTCTTTCTCTGCTCTATATTTCTGAAAATAAATTTCTTTATTTCTTAATTTCTTTCTTTCATAAAAGGTTATTCGGTAACATATTTCATGTATACTCAGCAAAAAAGAAAATATCCACTTTTCATTTGCCAATATCTTTTACAGCTGTTTTATCAAATGATCAATCAAGGTTCCAATGTGTTAACAGTGTCTCGTTTTTGAATGCACGCATCATTTTTGTTCAAGCAACAAGTCATTTTGTTATTTCATAAGAAATATCGAACTCTTAGTTTTCTACTTGTTCGATCTCGAGTTTCTTCTCAAATGGATGAAACCTCTAAAGGTATATGGTTACGTAAAATCAAACAATAGTTGTGTTCCGTACCACACAGCATTGAAACAGCACCAGGAATAACTTGACCACGTGCATAATCAATACTCGTCAAACATTGAGTAAACTATTCGGGCTTTAACTGAAAAAGAAAAAGAATTAAGTCGTTTGCTGACCATTTCTGATAGAATAGTATTGTTATTCGCCCTGTTCAAGTCAAAAGGGCCTCTGGAAAGGCGTCACGTCGCTCATTTACGCTGAGGCGTTTGCTTCCACGGTTCCTTACCACCATTTTAAAACGGAAGCAAATAAATATTTTGACCATTAACAACGTCAAACTTTAAAACCAACTCGATTTCCATTTAAGTCACAACGGGTTTACAGCTGGCAATTTTCTTAAAGATTCAAACGAACCTCTCCAATGAGCATGAAGAAACGTAAACGTAACGTATCGATACAAATAAGGTTGTGTTACAGCTAAAACCGCAATAGAGAATTTTTGGATTGGTTTCCTTGAAAAGGAACGTTCAAACAGCAGCTGGTAAAATTCGAGTCCCCAAACTGCGTAAGATGTTTTTAAACTCGTCACCTAAAACAAATAAAACTCGGTTCGTTTTAATCTGTTCAGAGATGATTTTGAATAAATACGGTATTCCCTGACCACTCATTAAATATTTTCTATATATTTAAACTCTCTGACAATCTAGGCTGCTCAAAACTTTTGCACATCTTTTCATATGTCACATTATCGGAAATGTCACAAACACTTTCATTCTTATTTTGAATTCAGATTGTTCGAGCGATGGATGTTTCCGTATGGCGGAAGCTAATTGCAAAGAGGCCCCGGATGCTTGTTTTTGTTGTCCTTGCAAATATGCTGGATACGGAACCCAACATTGCCTCATCTGTTTTGCAGAAGCGACCCGAGGAGACAGGCCTCAATCGGCCTCCGATATAAGACGTGACATGCAAATGCGGGAAGACGACAGAATCTGTGGTGATAATCATTGTGGTGGCTGCTTGTGTTGTCCACTGTTTATATCAGCCGCCGCTCTCGGACTCTTTGGTTGTATTATGACGTGGTTCAGTGCTGTCACGTGTTGCATGGTTGGTTGTTGTTGTAAATGCTGCGAGAGTTGTAAGAAAAACAGTGTCTCTCCTTAATAAACACGCGCGAGGAACCACTTGACACAATTTTTTCGATATTTTTCAAAAATTCTGTAATTAGATGTAGATGACCAATTTGAATACAGTTTGAAGCTGAGAAGGCGAGAAGACGACAAGAGTTTGCTTGGTAAGGTAGAACTTTCAAATTCTGCGAAAGTTATTCTGAAAATTCTGAAAAAGTTATTGAGGTTCAAATCATTTTTAGTAGATCGCCAATAACTTTTTTTTATCACAAAATCTTTAAAAGATCTGCCACTGCCAGCAAATCCCTGGCATTTTCCCGCATTCTCTGCTTCAAATAGGTAACATATTGACAGAATTATTGAAATTTTTCTGAAATGGTTGTTTCACGTTAGTCCCCGCCGTCATAAGGATTTCTAATCATGTGGCACATAAAGATATTCGAATGAAATATCCGAGGACTTTTTCTAGAAAAAATAATTGAAAACAAAACGAGATCAGGGCCCAAGGTTATAAAACTGTTCTCATTCTCAGTTCAAATGTGTCTCAAATTTCAATTTGATATCACAGCCGTAATTCTTTTTAATATTTAGATAAAAGAAAATATAAATAATTTGTTTTAAATAACAACTTATCAATATTATCTTTTATTGACATGCTTTTATTAAAATTTAGAATTTGAGTAAATTCTCGGTTGAGCCTGAGAAAAGTTTCATAACCTCGGGGCCTGATCCTCTTAAAGTCGTCTCGAGACGATAGATGAATAAGTGACAAGGTAGAGTGAAATTTCTACATTTAGGAAATATTAGAGACATACGAAACGTATGTTCGTGCAGGTTATCGTGCGTCCATGCGTAAGTTTTCATTTTTACCTACTTCGCTGAAAAATACTCCACAGGATTCTGTCATTTTGCGCTAACGACTCAGTGTGCAGTTCCCCATAAAGTCTGAGTTAACAGCACGTGGCGATAAGCTGATTGACTTGATCATGACTAACTCGCCGCCTGGAGTGAGAGTGACGTCACTTCCAGAACCGTCTAGAAATTTATACTGTACCCATCCCTAGCATCGATAGATCTAGAGGTAGAAAACCCAGTCTACTCACAATGAGTGTATCCAGCACTTTAGGCACTTTGATTATAAAGAAAATTATCTTAAGTTGTTGTTGTTGTTGTTGTTGTTGTTGTTAAAATTCTGCATTAAAAGGGTTAAAGATACGGATGAAAGCTCGTGAAAGCTTATTTTTCAATTCTGAATGAAGAGGGTTAAAGATACGGATAGAAGCTCGTGAAAGCTTATTTTTCAATTCTGAATGAAGAGGGTTAAAGATACGGATGAAAGCTCGTGAATGCTTATTTTTCAATTCTGCACGAAAAGGGTTAAAGATACGGATGAAAGCGCGTGAAAGCTTATTTTTCAATTCTGCATGAAAAGGATTAAAAATACGGATGAAAGCTCGTGAAAGCTTTTGTTTCAATTCTGCATGAAAAGGGTTAAAGATACGGATGAAAGCTCGTGAAAGCTTATTTTTCCATTCTGCATGAAAAGGGTTAATGATACGGATGAAAGCTCGTGAAAGCTTATTTTCAATATTGCATGAAGAGGGTTAAAGATACGGATGAAAGCTCGTGAAAGCTCATTTATATGTGTGACCCGTGGGGGGAAAGGGACCAACTGGGAACTTTGTAAAACAAATAATTGAAAAAGAGATTGTGACCAGCATAGGTCAACCAGAGGTCGCAGTTCAAAAATTCTTCTGCAGGAAGGTAGATTGATCATTCCAGATTCAGAAAATAAGCAAAGTTCGAAAAGTGTCGACCCTAGTCAGTCTGCGCACTATGCGCAGTCTGACTAGGGTCGATACTTTACGCACTACCCAGATGGTCCCTCTTAGCGTGGCGGTTCACATATATTAATCAAAGCTACATTTGGTGTAATATATTATTGAAGACATCGATTGAAAACGCTAATTAAATTTTTCTTCCTTTTTTATATAACTTTTTACTACTGTATGTTTAAATTAGCGTTTACGACGAAGGATTAAAGTCAATGGTTTCAAAAGAACTAAGCTATAACATGTATAAAGTTTCAATGTTTAACTTAAATCGATTTAGATCACGATTTTGCATGTAAGTCTATGTTTATTCTCAAAAATCGATATGGTTTTCCAAGTATAAAGAAGGAAGTGTATCAGATTACAGATATTTTCAAAGCCTGCTATTTCTGAAGTATTGTTTGTATTTCAGAACATTACGGTTTTATGTGAAAAGGCTTTTTCAGTTTATAAAACCAAGGGTGTTTACACTTTTGGATAACATTTCACTAAGATCGATTTATCTTTCAACGAGTGAAAATTAAAAGCTATGATTTTCACAATTGGAGACGGACCGAGTGAAAATACATTTACAACCTTTATTGTTCACGGAATGTTATACATGTGCATATCGATCTTATTCGAAAAACAAACTATTATTCTATTTCTTTAATACGAAATGAGACGAAATGTGAATTTTAAAAACAAATTATCTTATATGAGCCTGTGCGTGAGATTTCCAACAATTTGACATGTGCGTTAAATGTAAACAATGAGCAGCTCAGACAGCAGCACAACGCAATATTTAGGTCGCGTGACTGTCCAAAGATACCTTGAGACCCCTCTCTTTCTACAGAGCGAAAAGTTAAGATTCTGGTCAGACTGTGCGGGTGCACAGGCTGGCCAGAGTCTTTGCTTGGCTTGGCGCACATGTGAAATGTTGCAAATGACACGCACAGGCTCATATTTGAAGCACGTTTTATTGCATCTGATTACAAGGCATGGTCATGACGCCGTGTGTTCATTGGCTCTAGTTTTTACAGTAAAGGTAGTGGACCCGTAATAGTTCCGCAACGTTTCGGAAGTAATGAGCTTTAAAAGTGTTAACCGCTGTTTCCTAGTGATTTACAGTAGGAAGCCTTGGTCAACATTGTAAAAGTTCATGAGTATCGAAATGTTGCGGATCTGTTACGGTTCCACTGCTTTAAGAAATTTGTAAAATTGACGAGATGAATTAACTTTGAATGATTTTGAATTGAAAATGATTGAGTGTGTGCAGCGGCTTTTGTGTGAGATTCAAAATGAACAAAATGAGCAATATTTATTACCTCCCTTGAATGAAATCTGCATAAATATTTTTAAAATTTCTTTTATTGTTAACGAATAATTCAGACGCTTACAAAATTCAATCAAGTCAGGAATTTTTATATCGATTTACATTTTAGATACAGCACTACATTTCGATTAGCAAAATTCTGTAAATTAATTTTTACTCTATAGATTTCATGGTTGAATTCTTTAAGCCTTTCCATACCATTGGAAACTAACTTGTTGTATTTGGGAATTGGTTTTGAATTGATTGCTTGAATGGAGTTTCACGTCGCTTTCAACATTTTGTAGTTATATCGCGGCCGCTGGAGCACCTAACAATGGTTTCCTGATATTTCTATCACCAGTACAACCACCGCATCCTTTCCTAGCTTCCAGCTGCTTACTCACATAGGTCTAAGATTATCAACCCATTGGTGAGAGACAAATAGTCGGTAAGATTGAGTGCCTCCGTCGGGGATCGAGCCCGGGAAATTGGTTTTGAAAGAAACAGACTATGGTTTCCTATATAAAGTTAACTATCGCTTGTTTGATGTGGAACATGAGCTTTGAAGGGTGGTCGCATCTGTACATGTAACTAACGGACAGATGGGCCTGCTTTGCAATATCTCCTGACTTAATTTTTTTGTATTTGAAGACCAAAAAAATTGTCGTAAAAAGAAATACATTCAACCCAATTCTCCAGAAAGAGAATTTGTCTGTCTTTTTGTGTTCATCACTTTTAGCATTTTATTTTGTTGATATTGCTTAATTTGTAAAAAAAAATGATACCCTCTGTTAATGTTGGTCTTGAATAAATAATGAACTGAACTGAACTGAATGTAGTTTTTGATCTTATTATTTTTGGTGATTTTGGAGCATTTCTAATGGTTTGAGTGAGTGTTTGGAATTAATGAATGGAGAGCTGAGTGGGTGATTCCGAATGGTTTTGATCGGAATGACTGTAAATTTTATGTTGTTGATAACAGTATATATAACGTCAGTTAGGGTGAAATGAACGAAAGCAGACTTTCCAGCCTATAATTGTCTGAATGGGATTTAACGCAGCTCTCAAAAATCTTTCAGTTATATCGCATCGGATGTAGCACCTAACAATAATTCCTGATATTTCTCGCACCGGTTATACCATTACATCCTTTCCTAGCCTCCAGCTGCTATCCCACAAATGTCTACGGTTTACAAGTTATTTGTCGGAGACAAGTTGTCGGATAAGGCAAGGCTGTGATGATCAAATTGCATGTATTTCGGACGTCGGCTTGTAATTCTTGCGATAGACATTATAATCTATATGCGGTCTACCATTAACAAACCATTTGTAGGAGATCAGCCGTCTGAGATCGAACCCACGACCTCCAGATATTGAGGGTGACGCGCTACCAACTGCGCTATGGTGGCGGCAGAACTCGGAGCCTAGCAAATTTTCATGGTTCCCTGGGTACATGTCCAAACCCGGGTTATATCGCTCATGCGAGAGCTTGGGTCAGATCGTTCAGCCAAAGCCATTGCTCATTGCGAACAAAGATTGCAGTAATCGTTTTCAGCTTTGAACGTCTTGGCCTTGACTGAGCGACTCGAAACTTTGAGCGTAGCAAGGTGCGCAAAACTTGGCTCGAAACATTTGTTCGTCGCTTACAAAAACCGACAAAATGGCATTGGGGGCAGTTTTTAACCCATTGAACGTTGGCGAGGCTCTATCTCAGGTCAGATCGCTGAGATAAAGTCGTTGCTTATCATTTACAAAAAGGCAAGAAAATTGCATTTCGGAGACAGTGTTAAACCTTTCGACCTTTGAACGATGTTCTCTTGTGGGCTATTTTGATCACCCTCCGTCCGTCCGGCGTCCGTCAACAATATTCAAACGATATCTCCGCCTAAACTCCAAGGCCGATTTACACCAAACTTTACAGGGATGTTCGTTAGGTTGCCCTCTTCAAAAGATGGTAAAAGAATATAAAACGGTTAAAAACTCTTGTTGCCGTGGCAACAAGAGTTGATATTTTTTTTAGTTTTTTTTATAATTCTTCTTCTTCTGAACCAGAAGCTCTTCAGCCTTGAAATTTGATATGGAACATGAGCTAATAGACTTTTTAAGATAGCTAAAATCATGACGGTTGAGCCACCATGGACAGAGCACCAAAGGGAGGTGTAGCTCTCGAGGCTATATGAAATTCTCAAAATTTCTTCGACCAAACCAGGGCCCGAGATTATAAAACTTTTCTAAGGCTCAGGCTCAATTTTCTCAAATTTCAAATTAAAATAAATGTATTAAAATGAAAGATAATATTAATCAGTTGTTATTTATAACAACTTATTAATATCATCTTTTATGTTCATACATTTAATGTG
Source organism: Fragum whitleyi (assembly GCA_948146395.1). Classification (NCBI taxonomy): domain Eukaryota; kingdom Metazoa; phylum Mollusca; class Bivalvia; order Cardiida; family Cardiidae; genus Fragum; species Fragum whitleyi. The sequence goes on from OX411553.1 coordinate 27,361,906, forward strand.
TAATGAAACAGAATAACGGTTTAAATCTCAAACTGAAATTTGAGAAAATTGAGCCTGAGCCTGAGAAAAGTTTTATAACCTCTGGCCAAGAAGGATGACCTTTATATTTCGCTTGGGTTATCAGTTCAAATATATCGTTAAGGAAATTCATCAAGCATTTAATGCTGGTTTACTATGGAATGGGCGCTGGGGGAGGGGGTAGATCTCGGATCAATATAGGTATCTTTAAAAGTAATCAAAATAGGAAAAATATATTGCTTATTTCTCCGCATTGGGTAGGAAGAGTTCCAGTTAAAAAAAATGATTAAATATGCGAAAATCTCATTTTCTGGAGATGTTTAGACAGGTCAAGGTAAAAAATCTATTTTCTTAGCGACCCAGGGTCAACATCTATTTTACAGTTTTTGACTGTCTGCACTTGACTGAGCGAATCCAAACTTGGAACGTGGCAAGCTGGGGTAGTCCCCTGGACACATGCACATACCCGGCACAGATCACTCAGCCGAAACCGTTGCTCGTTGCTAACAAAACGCCAAAAATGTATTTTAGTTGCAGTTTGAACCCCTTGACCGTGAATGAACGACAAGAATCTCGAAAAATAGCAAGGTTGGATTCCTATAAGCACATGTTCGAACCCGGGTCAGATCGCTAAGCCAGGGTCGTTGCTCTATCTAATTTCGCGATTTTCGAACCCTCTGCACTTGACAGAGTGATTTAAAACTCGGGGCGTAGCAAAACAGGATTTCCCCTTGGGCTCAGTCGAAACAGTTGGTTGTTGCTACCTAAAATGCCAAAAGAAGCATTTTGTGAGGCAGTTTTGAACTTGTCTGAGGGTCTCAATACTCGGAATGTAGCAAGGTGAGATGGTCTCGGTTGCACATGCTCGAACCCGGGTCGGATTGCTCAGCCGAAGACATTACTCTTTGCAATCAAAGTTTTTGCGATTTTCGTTAGCATTTTTAATTCTTTTTAAATTGACCGAGCCTCGAAACTAGTAGCATGACAAGGTGGGGTGGTCCAATCGGAACAAGTCCAAACCCAAGTCAGTTCGCTCTGCCGAAACCATTACTCGTCACTGACGTCAGCACCAAAATAGCATTTTCGTATGCAGTTTTCAACCCCTTAACTTTGAACAGGCGTCTCGAAACTCGGAACATGAGGGTGGGATGGTTTCCTGGGCACATGAGCGAGCCCGGGTCGGTTGACCCAGCCGATGCTATTCCTTGTCACTACCCAAAACTCATGAAATAAAAACACGTTAAAAGGCAGTTTTTAGCACGGACCAAGGTTCGATCTCTAAGCCGAAGCCAAAGCTCATCGCTACATAATTTTTGCACTTTTAGGTTGCAGTTTTGGACCTTTTTACCTTGACCGACCGAAACTGGGAGCGTAGCAAAGTAGGGTTGTCTCCTTAGGCACAAGGGCCAATGGAACATGCACAAGCCCGGCTCGGTTTACTCGACCGTAGAAGTTACTCTTTTTGATTCAATGTAACTTTCGATTGTAGTTTTGAATCCATTTACATTGTCAGAGCGTCAAAGCTTAGAAAGGTTGGCTAGTCCCCTGGCTTCGTGCGAAAACCTGATTAATATTCCTCCGCCAAAGCCGATGCTCATCGCTAACAAAAATGCAACATGGCTCATATTGATCTGCCAGAGCCGGTGCTCGACGTTAACAAAAACGTCAAAAATGGAATTTTGGAGGTTGATCTTGACCGGACGTCTCTAAACTCGAATCGCATTCGGAACATCACTCGGCCAACCTCACGATCAACCTCGGATGTACATTGACGGACTATTTTTTTTTTTTAAAAAATACGGGAAAACTTTAGAAAAACACGATGACGTGAGTTAAGGTAACTGCGGACAGATAACATAGTCGAATTTTCGACTTTCTTAAAATCTCACAAAAATTTCTGAGATTTGTATTTGAAGTGCGAGGATTAGCGAACGCGCAATGAAAAGGGTCTGAAGCTCGTTCATTTGACGTCGTGACGTCATTAAGGGGACAACCCCTTTTCGACCCGCCAAAAACAATATTTGCAAATATTTTCTGAATTAATTGGCCGATTTTCACGAAAAAAGTTTCATTTTGAAAGTCCAAGAACGCCCGAGCTATACGTTTAATTTCTGTGCACATTCAAATAGAAAAATAGGCCCGAACTGCTAACTTTTTCGCGAATTTAAAGATTTGACGTTCCTTTTTTCATTTCATTTTTTGTAAATAAGTAGAAATTTCTCAAAATTTCGTCCGGCGACCTATGCTGATTTTTTGTTATTTTGTAGCGAAAAGAATATGCTTTGCATTATTCAAATAAATATGATATGTCTTCGGGTTAGATTTTTTATTAAATTCGATTTTGTAAAGTTGTTGGAACGATTTTCGTCGGATTCGACGTCGCACTAAAACCACCTGCACTATGCTTATTTGGCGCCAATCTCCGTGCAATAACTTATTCTAAAATATTTGAAATTTAGGTTTATCGTAAAATATAGGGTTCAAAAGTATTAAATCTGAAGGCGATTTTAAGAAATAAAAAAAAAAAAAACACTTAAGTTTTATCCTTTTAAAAAGACAGCTTTTGTAAACATTTGACGCGACGTTGAAGTATCCTCTGATTTGCGTTATCTTCGCGGAATCGAATTTTACAAAAAATCTAACCCGAAGACACATGTTTTTTATTTCAAAAATCATCAGCTGAATGGTTTGTCAGCAGCATATCTAAATTTCAGCATAGGTCACCGGACAAATTTTCGAGAAAAAAGGCAATATTTCCAGCGACTGTACTCGAAAATAGCAACGCAGAAGGCATTAACATTTAATACGTTACACTTAATTGTATTTCTTACACTTATATCCTCATATCAATAGAACATAAGTTCCGGCGTCTTTAAACGAAGCAAATGGCGTTTTCGGGATGAAAATCGGTTTATTATTTCCGAAAAAATGGACAATTACTGATTTTGGCCCCTAAAAAAGGGGTCGGCCCCTTGATGACGTCATGACGTCAACTGTTCGCTATGAAATTCCTTTTTATGACCGAAATATGAAAGCGGGTACTTCAAGGTATAGTTTTATCGCATTAGGCATGATTTGCAGACAATTTAAAATTTGGACCTAAAATGGCCCTCTATGTGTCCGCAGTTACCTTAAAATGGCGTTAGCCCGCGAAACTGTGAGCGAAAACATTCGACGTCGCCAACGCTACTCGTTTCAGTCACTGACGTGAAACCATCGAATCCTAATATAAATATCTTTAGATTTCTAAATAACGGCTGAAAAATCTTAATTTTTGAGAAGGATTAGTCATTCTCAAAAATTAAGATTTTCAGCCGTTTTTTACGGTAAAAGATATAAATTTACAGTGCTAGTTTTTCTTACACTGTTTCCGCCTAACAACACAATTTTGTTTCATACTCATCCGCCTTACATACATCCGAGGTTTGTTGCATTACGGAAATGGCCGAGTGATGTTCCAAATGCTCGAATCGTTGCGGTTAGGTGGTTCCCTGGTCACATGTAAGAATCCTTGACAGATCGCTCACCCGAAGCCGTTGCTTTTTGCAATGAATGTTAGTGATTTTTAGCGATTGTCATTTGCAGTTTTTAACCCTTGACCTTGACCGAGCGACTAGAGACTCGAGGCGTAGCAAGGTGGGTGGTTGCCTGTACACAAACGCGAATCTGGATCAGATCACTCATTCAAAGTCGTTGCCCGTCATTTTTGGAGGCAGTTTTGCACCCCATTTCCTTTACCGAGTGACTCGAAACTAGGAATGTAGCAAGGTGGGTTAGTCACATGCGCGAACCCGGAACAAATTGGTTAGCCGAAGTTGTTGCTCTTTGCGATCAAAGTTTTCCATTCTTTTTTATTTTTTATTTTTTTTTTTTTTTTGCGATTTTCTTTTCCATGTTCAATGTAAGCGACAATCAACGGCTTAGGCTGGGAGATCTTACCAGAGTTTGCGCATCTGCCCAGAGGACAACCCACCTTACTTTGTCCAAAGGTTCGAGTCGCTCGGTCAAAGTCAAGGGATTGTAGGATCGTAGGTAGGATTCATAAGAAAATGGGGCTGATCCGTCGGAAAGCACGGGGAAAGGGGTCATATGAATTTCGCTCGGAACATTCTCCTTTCACAAATGTGACCCGTCACGCATAAAGGGACCATCTTGATAGTGCGTAAAGTGTCGACCCTAGTCAGACTGCGCGGATTGGGCAGACTGACTAGGGTCGAAACTTTTCGTACTTTGCTTATTTTCTAAATCTAGAATGAATAATCTCCCTTCCACTGAAAGAAATTTTTGAAATGCGACCTCTGGTTGACCTATGCTAGACCCTTTTTCTTTTTTAAATATTTATTTACAGGGTTCCCAGATGGTCCCTTTTCCCGTGACGGGTCACAAATAACATTGGATTTACTTGAGAAAAAGTCTTAAAACTCGCAAAATGTAGGTATTTTTTAAAGTTTCGGTTGAAGAAATATATTATGTTTTTTGAAAATACTCTAACTTTTCGGCGCCTTAAAGGTAGGAGGCTCAAATTAAGCTAAGAAAATAGTTATTTGGACAAACACTTTCGTGAATGAGGTGAAAACGTTAAATCTAAAGCACCACCAATATGTCAATTTTGAAATTTAGGGTATCCAAGTTCTCATTGCTTTTCGCGGATAAGTTTTGGAATTCTGTCTACCAAGTGAACAGGCTATCAGAATTCAAAAACACGTGTATCTTCAACAGTATTAAGGAGTGTCTGTTCTTCAAGTTAGAAGGAAGGATTGAGCATTTTAGCACATACCTTTGAAAAATCCCCGGTTTTAGTAAGGTGATGGGGGATTTTTTGATATAAAGAAAGATTAAAAGTTTACACTTTTTTTGGAATGTTGACGATATTCAACAAAATCCTCTAATCCTTTAATAGATACCGGTTAGGTAGGCCTAATTCTTTTCGGGTATATTTAAGTGACTGAAATGAAGTTTGTTTAATATTATTTACAAAAAAATCTATTAATGAATTTCGATTAATAAAACTAAATTAATAAATTGCATTAGAATGTTCAAAATCATTATTGGAGTTCTCGTAACAAAACAGTTTGGTATATCTTTGGCGAGGGACTCAGTGGCAGATCTAGAGGGAGTTCGGAGGGGTTCAAAGGAATCCCCTCTGAAGCCCAAAATTCATTTTTATGCAGGAATTCAATTAACAGTTCTCCTGCTGGTCAACACATACTCCATCTGTAAACAGAATTTTTTTTTTGGAAAAAACCGACTAATTTGTTTATCAAAAAAAGTAAATTCGTTGAACAATCATTCAAATTCAGAGGGATAAGGGTTACAATTATGCATATACTAGGAGAACGACCCCCCCCCCCTTGCATGTTAGAACCCCCTTAAAGGAAATTCTTGATCCGCCGTTGGAGGGACTTAAACCTCGTTTCTACAGCTTGAATAAAATATGGCCATTTTATGAGATTTTGGTTGCTTGAAAACGTCATGATGCTAATAATTTCATTTTTTGGAGTTTGAGATAACGCTATCAAAATATACTGCATTGGCAATAGTTCGACGGTCCGTAAATTATATTACATAGGTCTGTAAGAACGGTGAGGTTGAGTGAGGGGGGGGGTCAGGATGGCAAAAAGGTGCAAACTGTTTCTACATTATGCCCCGCTTTGCACGTGCACAGGCGAGTACACAGTGTACACCCTCTTGTAATCCTGAACGCAGGCCTGGTATCCCTCATTTATTTCTAAGGTTGTGGGAAAATGCTTGTTTTCTACGTAAAAATAAGCAATTACTGGAAACAATAAAAACGATCTACTATTTTGCTTATGTACGCGGGGTGTTCCAGAAGTTCGTGGACTAATGCCATATTTCAGAGACTGCTTACCCTATGAAAAAATAAATGAAATCATTTTATTGTTCTTTCTTTCCTTTGCTCACAGACTAAATTAAGGGGCATTACGCCGAAAAGAAGGCATTATATGTAACAGTAACCCGAGTTCTTTACGAATCCGGGATTTCTATGAAGGGGGGTCGAAAAACATGGGAGGGGGTTGTTTCTCTAGTCTTATAAAATTCTAACCTTTATTCTGCTGAATTAAGGTATTTTTAAACAAATTTCCTTTTTTAGCAACGAGACTGTGGAGTCCAGGATTTGTAACACAGAGATCAAGTAGATGGCAGACAGTATGCTAAGATCAGACTGCACAACTGTGCAGACTGATCGTAGCTCATACTGTCTTTCTTAGCTTTGTTTCCAACAGGAATATTTCGTGAACAGTAGGAGGGGGCTTAATTGAAATTTATACATGATAATTTATTGAGCTTAAGAGGGGGGTTCGTTTGTCCCCCGAACCCCCTTTGGATCTGCCACTGTTTGGATTATACGTCATGACAGTATAGAACGTTCAGTTTGGGCACACACACACAAATAACAAAGTAAGTTTTAGCGTCAAAAGTGCGATTAAATTACTCGCGTAGGCTATTATATGAATACTGTCCCATATGTAATGTGAAAACTTTGCAATCATCACACAACCATAAAAAAAAAGAAAGCAGAGGAAGAAGAAAAAAACACATTTGCAAATTTTTGTTTGCTTTCATTTTGATAGGATGAACACTAATTCAGTTATATCTGTAAGAACTATCAGCTGCAGATTTGTCATTTGGTATCATCGAAGCTTTGTTTTAAAAATGACTTCAAACCAACGCTGCACTGCTTACAGATTGCCACCCGTTGCCACCTTGTTCAAAAGTCATTTAATACAGTTCCTAGATTGTCCATTTCTCTTGTGTTGGGTCACGTTCAGGGATTGACACTAACTTCAATCCAATCGGACTCCCAACTTATTAAACCAATAAGTCCAAGCTCAAAGTAAGTCCAAATTTTCATACTGGGAGAACTTTGTGGAAAAGAAGAAATTGCTTGTGACAAGCAATTTATTCTTTTCAACAGATCTCATTCCCGAAATGGTTTTCTTTCAAAATATTACTATAAGCAGGCAGATGTTATCTTCAACAACTTTTGTTGTAAAATAATCTAGTTTTTACAAGGTCTTCTTCTCTAACTTTCATTTTGCTATGCGATTTTTTACTTTTACTCATTTAACCAGTTTCAATGAGATTTCTGGCAGAAAAATGGGAGAATCTCTCAATATCTCACCATAAAATGATCCTTGCAATACAAGAATCCTTGCAATGCGAAACTGTTTTCAAATTAATAAGCCTCGTTTTGCACCTACACTTGCGTGCAAGGACGGGTACTCATCATTTCAAACTTTCATTGCAAACTTTTTGTTTTGCTTAACCGTGAGAAGGATGGTTTCATAAGCTTGGCCGTTTTCGGAAAAAATTCGAGGAATTGTGATCACATTGGCGTCGTTGACGCTGTTGTTGGCGTTGGCGTGACAAACTTTAACAACTTTATTGAAGATATCCTAGAAAAAATAATTAAAAAAAAATAATAAAAAAAAAACCCGTGGTGTTCATCTTTTACATGAGCTTTCCAGACAATCAAGGAGAACAACTCTACGAGTTTTTGTGCGTTTTCAACGACTTAGGACATAATAATGTCTCTTTTCAATATAGAGTTTTTTCATTATTCAGCACATGCATCCGTTGGCTGCGCTTATGTTCTTTTTCTATTTTTTTTCTAGGACTGTTTACGTATCCATTTTTTACCTTCAGTGGCAGATCAAAGGAGATTTGAGAGGGGGTCAAGCGAACGCCCTCTTCGAGACCTATTTATTTGATTGTCATTATTTGAAGGGAAATTCAATCAAAATGGGATGATAGATCTAGTAGGGAAACTAACCTCCGGGTTTATTGTATGGCGTCAACAAAATTGGGTCCCGAGGCAATAGTGGATCCAGAGGGAGTTCGGAGTTTTTTCCGAACTAGCCCTCCTCTGAAGCTGAATTAATTAAATATCATGTATAATTTCAATTAACCCCCTACCTGCCGTTGACGAAAGATTCCTGTTGGAAACAAAGCTTTGGAAGACAATAAAGACTACGATCAGTCTGAACAGTTGTGCAGTCTGATCTTCGCATATACTGTTTGCCTTCTACTTGATTTTGGTAAAAATCCTGGCACAGTCGTGTTGATATTCAAAAAAAAAAAACAAGAAATTTGTTTGAAAACGTTTCGACTCAGCAGGATAAGGCTTAAATTTGTGCAAGACTAGGTAAACGAGTCCGCTTTATATACGTTCGAACCCTCTTTATAGAAACCCTGGATTCGCCACTGCGAGGGCTAGTTACGCTCGCAAGGGTCCTTCAAATGGTTCAGGGGAGTCACCGCTTTAAATAAAGTCATTTTATAACATGACCTACGTCGCCGGAGTGAAATAAACCCGTTGAATATTTTTGATATTACACGGGTGTTATTACACTAGTTGAATAACTTTGCAAATAAGCTCAGAAATTGTGGTCATATTATAAATAGAATATAAAATTTGTGCTCATAAAATACAGAATTTATTAAACTCGTCATCTATAAACAAATAAAAACTCGGCGCAGCCTCGTTTTTATCTGTTTATAGATGACTCGTTTAATAATTTCCGTATTCCATGACCACTCATTCAATATCCTCTATCACATTTATGTTATTCTCATATGTTGTGCCAATATTGAAATATTATCTGTATAAACTAGCTACACAACGTATTTGATAGATTAGTGCGTTTGTGGATCAACTTCAGAAAAGAATCGAAGAATGTTTAAAACAGTCTTCAATTTTTTTTCTGGAGTTGATTTCCAGACCCCACACGGACTCACACTAGACCCAAGGTTATGAAGCTTTGCTCAGACTCAACTTGGAATTTTCTCAAATATTAAATTTAAATAAATGAATGAAAATAAAATGTGATAGTAATAAGTTGTTATTTATAACAACTTATTAATATTATCGTTTATGTTAATACATTAAAATGAGTATTGAAACAGAATTACGGATTAATCTCGAATTAAAATTTTAGAAAATTTTAAATCTAGCATGAGAAAAGTTTTGATTGTCCTGGCTACTTATTTGTGAGCCTCAGACTCGCAAAACCTGCGCCCATTAAACCCCAAGTTTGAATTTTTATGCTTGAACCCCCTTAGCAGAAATCCTGAATCCGCAACCTAACTATTTTCTTCTTGATAGCGAAAAGTAACATATTAAATTCTTTTTAATGATAATTTATCTAGATTTAAAAAATGGATTTTTTATGGTACAATTATTATCAAAAGTCTTTTGTTTTATCGCTTTTCTCCAAATTGATTGATTGAATGGAGTTTTACGCCGCTTTCAACAATTTTTCAGTTAAATCGCGGCGACTGGAGCACCTAACAATGTATTCCTGGTATTGCTCCCACCAGTACTACCATCATATCCCTTCCTAGCCTCTAGCTGCTATCTCACATAGGTCTACGATTATAAACCCATTGGCGAGAGACAAAAAGTCGGAAAAAATGAGTGCCGCCGTTCTTAAATTGAAGCATAAACAAGTATAAACTGGAATGAAATAAAGTCTTCTTTAAATAGGTAAAGTCAGAAAAAGAAAATCATAAACTAGTGTTTACCGGGTTCGAACTCTTTTTCTGACAACCAAAAAATTGATTACAGCTCTACTGTTTGGCCCTCACAGCTAATCCGTCGCTTAAAAATAGAGTTAATAAAATGATATATTAATGTGAAGACTTATTACCGGGTGGCTATGATTAGTTTTTTCGCCCAAGAAAATAAATCACTTTTCATAAATGACAAATGCTATGTGTTAAAGTTTCCTTTTTATGATTGACGATAACAAGTAATTACTATTAATTTAACAAAATTAAGTATAATGAAAATTGATACTTTGATATAAACCTAATAAATACCCACTTTAACCTTGAAAGTGTATCTCATTGACAATTCATTACTAGAAAACAGAAAAAAAGACATATAATGTCGATATAATAACAACTCTTTCTAGCGTACAGTCAGCGCTAAGAAGCCTTTCTAAGTGCAATCATGGACACATGATAGCTCCATTTTCTGTTTGAGTGACATTTGAGCATTCCTCTTCTTTCTTTTTTTCTCTCTCTCTATCCCTCTACAATATATTACCAAGGTCATGCCACACCAAAAGGAGACAACATAAAACATTAGAAATACCTCCATAGTTCTACCCGCACCCCATTACTGTTTCGAGGATTCAGCGCAAGGCTGCTTAGGTGTCTACTCATTGTCTACTCATTGTCTCATAGTTGTTTCCTTCTGGTGAGGCATTAAGGAGAGGGAGAGAGCAGAGTAAGAGAGAGCGGACAGGGAGTGAGAGGGGGGGAGAAAGAAAGAGAAAGATTGGGGAACGAGAGGAGAGAGGGGAGAGAGAGGAGAGTGGGAGGGCGAGAGTTGGGAGATCATGAGAGAGACTGAGTGGGGAGAGAACGGACGAAAGAGAGAGTGGGGAGAGAAAGTGCGAGGGGAGAGAGAGAGAAAGAGAGAGAGAGTGGGTGGTGAGAGAGAAAGCATGGGGAATGAGAGAATGGGGTGAGAGAGAGAGGACCAATTTTGGGGAACGAGTTGACCAAAAACGCCACGAGTTGACTGAGGAACGAGTTGACTGTAAGCCGTGATTACAAGGGCTAGACTGAATAAAATTTTATAAATCAAAATAGAATAAAACAAATGTGGCCCGTAATGTATAAACGATCCGCCCATGCGTTTAGACTAGTCCCACTGTCGACTTTCATAAAAGGCATATTCATACACAATCCGACGTCTACCCATTCGTTTTGAGTATACTTAATGTCAGTGTATTTCTGACGAGCACTGTCTCACGAGTGGTCTCCCTTCAAAAGAAAAAACAAGAGAGAAAAAATCTGAAAAATTTATTCCAAATATGTTGTGCTTTGACCATTTGAAACAATTGCACGATTCAGAGCTGTACCAAGACCTGAAGCAGCTGGTAATCTTATGTATATTTGCTTTCCAAAAATAGCATTTAAATTATTTTATTTTCGTACTCAATCTGATTCGTAACATGCTTCTTAACAAAAGCATAGGGCCAACTTATTTCACGCCCGGCCGGGGCCCGTTTTTTTTCAGCTTGAATCAAGCCCTGCGTTCAGGATGACAAACAAGTTCAAGTCATATTCCGCTTTACCCACTTGCGTGTAAAGCGAGGTATAATTTAAAAACGGTTTGCAACATTTTTTCAGCCTGAATGCAGGGCAGGCTTCAAGCTAGTCCTATTTATAAGACCCGACATACGTTATTTTACATTTTGACTTTTATTGTGTATGTCGGGTCTTATCAGTTTCCTGTTTGTTTCCCCAAGCAAATCCCGATGAAGAAACGGTTCGTTGTTTGGACACAAAATACACATGCTTAAAGAATGAACTGCCAAGCAACCTATATATCAATACAAAGAACAATCAAATATTCGTTGCATTAAACAATTTATGAAACGTGAACTTACCAGATCATAAAATAATCCCAACTGAAACACAACAACCCCGAAAATCACATTTTACCGCAATGAACAATGCCGAACATTCCAATTGTGTAAACAAATAAAGCACGTGGAAATGGTCGAACCAATAATAAGAAATATTTCCACCGAAATATAAAAGATTAAAAAATGTAAACAATCATAATTTGTTAACAACTGTGACAAAAGATAATTGAATTGTGACAAAAGATAATTGTCCTTCATTACATAATTTGAGCATCGATGAATAATCAAAACATCGTTACTACAGCTTGGATAAGCTGTAGTTACAATGTACTAACCATTCATCATCTGTATTTTCGAGATACGAATTAGTTGTTTTACGCACTTGCGTAATAGGCGTAATGGTAGTTATGCCCTTGTATTTAGACTTAAAATATCGTTTAATACAACGAAACTACACCAAAATCTTTATATACCATATATCGAGACAATGGAAGTTGCGAATTTTTACCATAGGCATACCGAAAAATTTGTCGATTTAATTAGTAACGATAACTGTTTTTCAACATAGATAATGAAAGAAACTATTGTCATTTACTGTGAAATTATCTGAAATACATTACGTACTTCAGCTGAAGAACGTTTATGAATTGTTTGTGTCAGCTTTATCTTTTCGTTTAAAAAATTATCTTTTCGTCATTCTTTTTACTTACCACACCAAGCGCGGTGCATTGTTGGAACACAATGGCAGCAAATGGATTCGAAATCTGACAGTGTAAACAATCGATTTGATTTTAAGAAAAGATCGTTGAAAATTTTGGAAAAACACAGGTCAGAATTTAGTGTTAAGTTAATTTATATTGATCTATCGTACTGTTTACTGTTACAGTTGTTTTAATTGCGAAACAACTTTTGCTCACGGGAAAAGTTTAGTAAACTTTTAGACATTACACTGCAATAACGAAGGTAAACCGTGAAATGTCAGAATAGTAAATATTAAATAAAGAATGGTGCATGTGTAGACGTCTAAATATTTGGACTAGCTTCAAGCTGAAAAAACAACAACAACGGGCCCCAATAGGGCGTGAAATAAGTTGGCCCATATGCATCTTACCAGTTTTCACTTTATGCAAAGAGCACCAATTGGGTCAACAGTGGATAGCTTTGGATATTGTATTGATCAAAAGTGGCTAGACTCATGACAAGGTGCCTGGTTAGCTCAGTTGGTAGAGCACTGTGCTTGTGTTCCAAGGCTGGTGGGTTCCAGTCCCATATCAGGCACATCTTTTCTGCTCTTATTTACTTTAATGGTGTCAGAAATAAAAGGAGAAGAACGCTTGGTTTGGCCATTTGGTAGCATTATGAGACTGGCTCCAGTTGGTTAAAAGGGGAGGAGTGTTGTGAATGACAGTGGGTAGACTCATGACCAGGTGCGCAGCTAGCTCAGTTGGTAGAGTGCCGTGCTAGTGTTCAGGGGTTGTGGGTTCGAGTTCCTAATTAGGCACATGTTTGCAAAAAAACAACATATCAGCTGGACAGTTCTCTGCTGCAGAAGTCTAAGGTCATTGCCTACTGAGGCCACCTATATATTTATTTTAATTTTGGGCTCAACTTCAGGGAAGAATTGAAGATTGTTTAAACAGTCTTCAATTTTTTCCCTGGAGTTGATCTCCAGAGCATCCATGTGGACCTACATAACATACTTCTGAGTGAGGTTCCTAGTTACTTATTTGTGAAACTCAGACTTGCAATACCCATGTCCCTTAACCCTTGTCATGCTGAACCCGAAATATTCCTGCTTTTGCAGGAGCTATAGACAAACATCAGCCTGCACACATGTGCAGTCTGATGTAAGTCTACACCACCTGTTTCTAACTTTCAAACCAGAATTTTCAATAGATTTTGTTTTTTAAATAAAAATTGACATACAGTTGATACTTTCAATGCTTTTTGCCCTTTGATTTGGTGATAATTTTTAGCCAAAATTTCTTCAGCATAACAAGGGTTAAAACCGTTGTTATTCTATATATATGCTCTATGTCATTTTTTTCAGGCCTGTATTGTATTAACAATATGTGAGAACAAAACAGAAAGTGAGTTGATGACTCTACCCCAACATTACCAGTGTATGGTGTATTATGGAAATGCCCTGTATCACATGTCGGAGTATGCCAAAGCTGAGGTTTGTATATGCTCTCTCTCAATTACCATAAATTAGGTTTTATTCACAGTAATTAATTTAGCTAATTTTAAGTTTAAATGATTGAACACATGAAAAATAAAACATGTAATATTGGTAAATGTCAGTACAATGTACTAAATTCAGGGCTTGTGCTAGCATTTTAAATTTGGGAGTCATTGACCCTTTGGCAATAAAATTCTGGGGGTCAAAACTGGTTTTAAAGGGGTCAAAAAAGAACAAAATATGAGAACTAATCAGTCTTTAAAGTAATCTTTATAATTGAAACAAAATAAACAATAAAGTGTAGACACACTTTATTGTTTATGTTGTTTCAATTTTATAGACTTTTTGTAATAGAATGCAGAAAACAATTCATCTATATAATCTTTTATATTGCATAGGTTGCATTATTGAACAATTGAGTGGGTCAAAATGACCCCCTGCTGAAAATTTTTGAGGGTCAAAATGGAATTTTAGGGAGTCAAAACCCTGGTTTAAGGGTCAAACACAAGCCCTGTAAATTATAAAAGGACAACCATAGCCTTCTTGTTTAAACATAAATTCACCAAAAAAAAGCTTTTTCAATGAAGACGCAAAAATAAATTGGCACAAAATTTTCTTGAATTACGGTAATTACTTTTACACTTTCCTGTTTTCCGAAATTATAGACTGATACAATGTGAAAGAGGTTATATGTGACAAAAGTAGGCGTAATTTGCAAAGAGTACCCTTTATAGTAGACAATAGTGTAGATAAATAAGACATAGCATGTTACAAGAATTTTTTTCTTTTTACACAATATTTTCTAGTGTGCAAAATCACAGGGATCTTAAAAAAATTTACCTCAACACAAACAAGTGTATGGTGTACAATGGAAATGCCATGTATCAAATGTCAGAGCAATTTGTAGGTTCTTTTGACTAGTAAAACAAATTAGATTTGCCAGATTGCATAAACTGAGCAGGGTTACCAAGGTCACAACCTTTCAATGACAATTTTGCCCTGAAATATCATTGATTGTAGTTTCAAAATCCCGTAACTACAGCCTGGATAAGGTTGTATTTAGAAGGGTTTAGAATTACACTGACATTGTATACTAAATCTTTTTTTAATCTTTCGTAAATTTGTAGAAATATCTGTTTGATAAATAGAGAGAAAATCAATGAATATGGAAAATTTCTTTAAAATAATAGAGATATATAGTGACTTAGTGTCAATATTTTGTGTTACTTTTACACTAAGTTATTCCATCTAGAAAAAAGTCTGGAAAACATTGTTGAAAATTAAGAAAAATGTTTCATTGCCCAAAAGATTATTTAATAAAATAGAAAAAAATCCTTTAAACTGTTTTTCTGCTACTGCTTTCATCATGTTTAAATATTCTGGCTACATTACAGGCTGTGTATAAGAGAGCTCTTCTGCTTAGAAAAGCCATCAACAAGGCTAAAGGAAAGACTAACCCAACAGGATTACAGACTAATGTAAGTCAGGAGGGGTCATTTTGACTTTTTAAAATTGCAGAATTGATCTCAAAACTGCTGAAATTATGAATTTATTAGAATTAATTGTCTCCTGCATATCTTTATAAGAGATTCATTTTCAGTTCATCAGTAAAAACTTCAAAAATGTGACCTGTCACGCAAAAAGTGACCATGTGGGTAGTGTGTAAAGTGTCGACCCCAGTCAGACTGCGCAGACTGACTAGGGTCGAACGTTTTCTCAATGTGCTTTTTTTCTGTATATAGAATGATCAATTTACCTTCCAGTGAAAGAATTTTTGAAATGCAACCTCTGGTTGACCTATGCTGGATCCAATCTCTTTTTCAAATATTCATCATCTTAATAAGTTTTGAGATGGTCCCTTTTTGCGTGACAGGTCACATATGTTTATAGTATACCTACTAATTTTACTGTTTTGACCCCTTCTACAACAGTTTTGACCCCTAAAAATTACAGTTTATGGGTCAATGACTCTGTAATTTGGAAAGCTAGAACATGCCCTGTAAAAGTCTGCTGTGAGGATAAACATTTTCTGTATCATTTCAGGATTTAAGGTGGTGGGACCGTAATAGTTCCAGAACATTTCGGTCCACATGTTCTTTCACAATCTTAACTGAGGTTTCCTAATGAAAATCATTAACCTCGGTTAATACTGTTAAAGTTCATTACCCTGTGAAATGTTGCGGAACTATTAGGGGTCCACTACCTTAACACCTGATGTTGAAATAAAATACAGTAAAGTTTTGTTAAAAAATAAAAAGCAGCAATAAGGAAAAACCATTTTCTGTATCATTTCAGGATTTAACATGTGATGTTGAAGTAAAATACAAGATATACCAGTGTTTGATGAAGATGCAACTCTATAAAGATGCAATGACTGTGGTAATTTTATTATTTTATATTTCATTTGTCTTAACCCTTGTCATGCTGAATTAAAATCCTCTTTCAGAATGGTTTTAATATCAAAGCACTGAAAGCTCTAGAATCCAAGAATGTTGGGCAATTTCTCTTTTTGAAAATTAATTTTAAAACAATTCTGTAAAAAAAAAGGAGACTAATAGGCGGTGAAGACTAAGATCAGACTGCACATAGGTGCAGGCTGATCTTTGTCTATACCTCCTGCTAAAGCAGGAATATTCCGGGTTCAGCATGACAAGGGTTAATATATAGAAACCAATAGCACCACCTACTTGTATCTAAACCCTGCTGTTGGGTGCTGGGTAGCTGATAAAAATTCAAAGTCCAAAAGGTACAATTTACAAAAAAGCTTCTTGAGTTGTCCCCCTTGGTAGTATAGGTTGCCCTTTTGATATTGAATATGTACCAAGTTTCAAGCGAATACATTTACTAGATCATGATTCTCCACCACGAGCAGATGGGCCATTTTAAACACATTTTTAGATAGTTTCATGGTCAAGGTCACAGCTAAAGGTCAAAAAGGTAATCCTTGTCATGGTGAATGAATTTTGGCTAAAAATTTCGATCAAAATCAAAGGGCAAAAAGCACTGAAAGTCCAAACTGTAGGTAAATTTTTATTTGAAAAACTAAATCGATTCACAATCCTGGTTTGAAAGTGAGAAACAGGTTGTACAGTACATATGTGCAGGCTGATGTTTGTCGATAGCTCCTGCCAAGGCAGGAATACTTCAGGTTCAGCATGACAAGGGTTAAAAATATATGAATTATAGATATAAATGATAACCTGGTACAATTCTTCTCCATCATAAGAAGATATGCCTTTTGAAAGATATTTTCAAATTGCTCCAAGGTCAAAGTCAGAGCTCAAGGTCAAATGTTAAAATAATGGATCAAACTTCTGAACGTTTGACAGCAGTTGTTCAGGGACAACCATCTAATAAACCCATTCGCCTATAATCCTGCTATTTGACACCCCTTTAGCAAAAAAGCTACAAACATTATGGAAATCGAAGAAATTGCTTGTTACACTCAATTTCTTCATTGTTAACTATGTTTTTTTACCTATATACAAAGTTTTTGTAGGCTACATTTTCTATAAATTTGGACAATTCTAAAATTTCATCATCTGCCTGGTAATGGACTGTCATAGCGCAGTTTGTAGCATGTTGGACTGACAATCTTAAGGCCCCCATTTCATCCCCAACA
Source organism: Fragum whitleyi (assembly GCA_948146395.1). Lineage (NCBI taxonomy): Eukaryota > Metazoa > Mollusca > Bivalvia > Cardiida > Cardiidae > Fragum > Fragum whitleyi. Next base: position 27,379,133 of record OX411553.1, read on the forward strand.
GTTGCAATCATCTTTCCTGCATATTTGTCTCCAATGAATGGGTTTTAGTTATTGAAGACCTATGTGGGATAGCAGCTTGAGGCTAGGATTGGATGTAATGGTAGAACTGGTGTGAGAAATACTAGGAATCCATTGTTAGGTGCTCATGCCCTGCGATATAACCGAAAGATTGTTAAATGCTAAGTAAAATCCTATTTAAAAAAAAAAAACACAGACATTGTCTGGTTATGATTTAACAGGAAAAACATTTGAATTCTTTCTATTTTCTTTCAGCTTGAGGGTATAGGGACAAAACAGAGAAATGCCAAAATAAATCTAGCACTGGCTAAACTGTACTTGCGATCTGGAATGGATAGATCTGCAATCACAAGCTACAAAGAAGTATTAAGGTATTTCCATCCTTTATAGTATTTTGTAAAGATAAAAAAGCTAACCTGTCTAATAAGGACCAACTCATTCAAACAGCAACTTTCTACAAGTGAAAATCATTCAAAAGCCCCTTTTCTCAAAAAGTCTAGAATGATCACTCTACCTTCCAGCAAAATATTTTTTTGAGAAGCGACCTCCAGTTGACTGAAACCTCTCTTTTTCAAGTATTTATTTTTAAGGAAGTTTCCAGATGAACCATGTTCTTATGGCGGCTCACAAATATATAGGTAGTTACATTAGATTAACATCGAGCCATGGAACTAAGCCTGTGCTTGGATTTCCAAAAGTTTCTTCAACTTTTCACAGAGGAAGGCTCTTGTTTCTTTATACTTGTTGGTAGGTTGGTCAGTCCGTCAGACCATTTTCTGTCCGGAGGATATCCCAAAAAGTAAACAAGCATCTCATTTAGGAAAAGTGCAGTGCAAAAGAACCATATCTCTACTCATCATATTTTTAAGTGATTGCCCTTTGTCGATTGACAAAGAATAGACATAAATGTTTTACAAACATATTTTGTTACAATATCCATCACATGACGGGTCAACAGTATGAACTGTTCCATCCAGGTGCAGTATGCACAAAACTGTTGCCCGCTTGCAAAAATGACGTCATTTTGTTGCATGTGTAATAAAAATTGTGTGGAGTGAAGCTCTCTTTGAAATTTACAAAAAAAATCAATGTTTCTTCTCTGTATGCCTCTTTTTGAAACATATTTTTATGATAAAATAAATTTAAACAATTATGATCAGGTTTTTAAAGACTTATTTCATGGATAGTTGTGAAACAGTGAAAAACTATTGCCCTCAGTGTATGGGATGACATTATGAACTGTTGCTCTCTGCCTTTGGCACTGGGCAACACTTCAAACGTCATCCCCTCCACCTCGGGACAATAGTTTCACTGTTAAACGAAACACCATGAAATAATTGTACAATGTGCCTGAAGTCCATTCACTGAACTGCATAGACAGTGTCACAGTGTATTTAGAATATTTAACATTTTAAGAGGGTATTTGTTGATTTCATGGTGGTATGAGACTGAAAACCTCATCACACTAAATGACAAGTGTAGATTAGGTTTTTTGTTTCATACATTTACAAAATCAATGGACACTCCCTTCATATCTTATAATTGAATATCATGCAGCAAGAATATCAAGATTTATCGATGATAAGATGGATTTTTGATTGGACTACTTTTAATTTTAATCAGAGAATGCCCAATGGCGCTTGAAGCCATTAATGAGCTGATGTCTCTAGGATTGAAAGGATCTGATGTACATGCATTGGTGATGAACGGACTTCCACATGGTGCACTAAGTGATTGGTAAGCCAAATTATTTTATCCAAACATTAATTGAAAGGCCAGATGAATAACCTATCTATATGCCTGTCCTACCTGTCGTAAGTAGATGTGCAAATTAGGAGGCAGTGGTAAAAGATTGATTTTGCAAAATGTTCTGTCATGTCTCTTCCTTATGCCCACACAAAGAAAGATCAGGGCCCATTTACTAAACTTATTATGAAGAAATTGATCGCAAGTCAAAATCACAAATGGTACCTGGTGTTTACATTCATTGTTAGATTCTGCCTTGCAATATCTCATTGGATCCAATGAGATGATGCATGGCAGAATTCCATATATAGTTACTTCTGTAGAAGCATCTTTAATTTTTGACTTGCTGAAATCGTTTAGTAATCTAATCAGGGGTCTATTGTTTTATCTTTTAAACTTGGTCATATCTGTTGTTTTGTAAGTTTTTTTCCCTACATCATTGATACATCAAAGTAGTGTTGGGCAATCAATTTCAAATCACAATCGATAATGGGTTTTTAGTTTGAAGAGAAAATCAACTAATGATCAATTGTACAATTGTTTTTAGCTTACATGAGCATGAAGTGCTCAAGGTGAGCTAATGTGATGGTAATATGTCCGGCGTCATTCGTGTGACGTCCGTTGTCCACGATTTCTTTAAACATCTTCTCCTCCTAAACCAGTTGACCAATCTTGATGAAACTTGGCAGGGATGTTCCTTTGGTCAAGCTCTACCAAAGTTGTTTGAATAAATGAAATCCACCTTTAACTTTCCCTTTACCCTAAACAAAAAGGGTGAAAATAGGAAAATCTATAAAAATCTTCTTCTCTGAAACCAGCAGTCAGAAAGCTTTCATTTTTAGCTCCACTGGCCGAAGGCCAGCGAGCTATTGTCATGGCAGTGTGTACGTCGTGCGTGCGTGCGTCTGTGCGTCCGTGCGTTAACTTTTTCTTTAAATATCTTCTCCTCCAAAACCTATGGGCGGATTTTGATGAAACTTGGTACAAATCTTCCTTGGGTGACCCTCTTCTAAAATTGTTAAAGAAATTGTGATTGACCCCCAAATATGGGCGTGGCAGGGCGTGGCATTTTTTCACTTTGATATCTTTAAAAATCTTCTCCTCCCAAACTGTTGGGCTAATTTCAATGAAACTTGGCATGGATGTTCCTTGGGTGACCCTTTACCTAAATTGTTCAAGAAATTTTGATTGACCCCCAAATACGGGCGTGGCAGGGTGGGGCTTATTTTGAGCCAAAAATCTTTGAATGACATCTCCTCCTGAACCACTGGGCCGATTTCAACCAAACTTTACCAAAATGATCCTGGGGTGACCCTTCACCTAAATTGTTCAAGAAATTTTGATTGACCCCCAAATTTGGGCGTGGCAGGGCGGGGCTTATTTTGAGCCCGAAATCTTTGAATGACATCTCCTCCTGAACCACTGGGCCGATTTCAACCAAACTTTACCAAAATGTTCCTGGGGTAACCCTTTTCAAAAATTGTTCCTGAAATTTTAATTGGCCCCCAAATATGGGCTTGGCAGGGCACGGCTTATCTGGGCCCGAAATCTTTGAACGACATTTCCTCCTGAACCATTGGGCCGATTTCAATGAAACTTTACCAGAATGTTTCTTGGGAGACCCTTTCCAAAAGTTGCTCTCAAAATTTTGATTGGCCCATAAATATGGGTGTGGCAGGGTGGCGCTTATTTTGAGCCCGAATTCTTTGAAGGACATCTCCTCCTGAATCACTGGGCTGATTTCAATGAAATTTTACCAGAATGTTCCTTCTGCGACCCTTTTCAAAAATTGCATGCGAAATATTAATTAGCCCTTAAATATTTGCATGTCAGGGTGTGGCTTATTTTGAGCCCGAAATCTTTGAACTACATCTCCTAATGAAGGTTTGGCCAATTTCAATGAAACTTGCGAATTTTGGTGCAATGTGAGCCATACCCAGTTAATTAATATAAAATAGGTCTTAAGAGATTTCAAAGTGTTGTTTTCATTCAAAGAAAGATTCATTTAATGCAAGTCTAATGATGTTAAAGCCAGTGGAGCGATACAGGCCCTTTTGGGCCTCTTGTTGGTATGTAGCATGATCTAGTGACCCTCTACCAAGTTTCTTCCTATCAAGACCTTTGGGTTATATTTGGGCTTTGCCCAGGTGCAACTCTTTTTTACATAGAATCAAAGAGAGAAAATCTAAAACCAGAGGGAACACAGCTTTCATATTTGGTATGTAGCATTATCTAGTTGGCCCCTTCCAAGTCTGTTCACATCAAGACCCTTGGGTTATATTTGGGCTCCGCCCAGGTGCATCCCTTTTAGATCATCAGATAATGATTGGTGCATCCCTTTTCACGTAAAATCTAAGAGCGAAAACGCACATCCTTCTTTCACTTGGCTGAAAATATTCCATGGTATTGATCCTATGTAGAAATTATCTCCTTTTTGACTAATGCCTATTTAAATTATGTGATGTCTCAGGGGTGAAAGAGACTCAGGTGAGCAATCTAGGACCATCATGGTCCTCTTGTCTCAGAATTGTTACAGAAATTCCTGTATCATTCCTTTGAAGAATAGAATCTGAAAGTTTAGTTAAAACTCATGACCTAAAGACTCATCCAGCAGATTTTTGTTATAAAATCCATGGCTCAGCATGAAACATGAAAGACTGAGCCATCAAACTGTTGTCTGTTCCGTTACCAAAATATAATGGCTTTCATTTATGTGTTAGGAACCGAATTGTCAATTTTGAAATTTTTTAGTCGATTTGTACAATCGGAAGCCCAAAATAACTGATTATCGATGATCAATTAATCTGCCCATCACTATATCAGAGTCATATTGTTTTTGTCTTGTCTATTTGCCTTTTTTGTGTGTGATGCTGTTTGTCGACTTTTTTGCCAAAGACCTTTAAAAAGGCTATAAGTTTTTATTTGATATTCATAAAGTCCTCATATTTTAAATGTGCATGAAGGAGGTAATAGCTTTTTTGCTGAGCCTGCTGACAGCATGCAAGCCATAGTCGTCCCAACAAGAGGTCAAGATATATGCTGTAGTATGTCCTCTAGTCTGTCCAATTGTTTCATAAAATTACTCCTAAATTAATGGAGGGAGTTGTTAAAAGTTAAAGATTTAATATTAAGTCAAATTGTCAATAGTGGCCGACCACGGGACAAGGCAAAATCTGTGGCATACAGGTGTTGGCCACTTAACAGAACTAAACAACCACCCACCACTCCAGCCCCCCGATGTTAACCAAAACAAAGAATGAATCGCTTATATCATTACTCCATTAGATGGGTCACCGAAAATGTAGTAGTGGTATCAAAAGTATTCCATATCAAAATCAATACAAGACAAAACAATGTAAATACAGCTTTAATAACTGGTATTTACGATGTTTTGGTCATTCACTATCAATATGTTTTTACCTGGGGAATATCTTCTTGTATGCAAGCAACAGCGTATGTTGCATTTTTCACAGGAACCAGAAATGAATCAAATGAACTTCATGAGAAGGTATAATCATTCATTAGAGAAAGTAGAAATTTCGATATCATTTGATAACAAGTTGCAAATTGGCCATTGAAAGCCTTTGACAGTAATGTAATAGAGAGATGATAAGTTACTGCATACTTTACCTTTGTACAGCGTTTAAAATAAAAATCAATATTTTGAGAATTTTTTTAAAAGAAATAGTTTGAATGATAATTTTCGTATGGTTTATTTTTCTTTCCGATTACATGTGAATTTGGTAATCAGTACTTTGACGTTTGATTGAGTACTTCATTTATCAGGTAATTATCACATCCCTGAAAGAAATATTTTGAAAATAGATATTGACTCACATTTAATGCATCCTTTGCTTTGAGTACTTTGATTTTGATGCAATTTATCAAGGTTTTTATTCAGCATGACAATGGTCAATATTTTCCCAAAGCCTCAAAATTATTCAAGTTACAATGCTCTTATGTGGCATAAAGGTCCCTCTCATATATCTGCATCTAGGAAGATCAAGATCATTTGATAAGGTCAAGGTCATTTATCAAAGTCAAACGTACAAAAGAATTGACATATCCAACAACTTCATATATACCCAATGTCCAAACTCAGATCAGCCTGTGTGGCTGCACAGTCTTAACTACGTGCTTAATAGATGGCTACAGACCTAAACTGGCTGTTCACAACCTACAATTAATTTTAATGCACTGTGTGATTGTCCAGGCTACTAAACATCTTTCAATCAGGCACACTTGAATTGTTGGAAATGTCACGCATATGCTCATTTCTTGGGCCTTAGAGTTTTAACAACACATCTGGTTGATGCCTGGTAATTGGTTTTAATACTGTAGACTTAAATCATTTACAGGTTAGCCCAGTGGATACAGGGCCATGCCCTGCTTCATTCCAAAGAGTATCGTAATGCCATCACCATATTTAGACTTTTGGACAACAAAACGAGTTTAAAAGATAATGTATACCTGATGACGAGCATTGCCAAAGGCCTCTATCTTGATGGTCAATACTCTAATGCTCTCCTGGCATTTCAGAGGGTAAGAGATTATTTTCTCACATACTCATCCTTGTCTTATATACTAAGTTCCAAAAGAAAGTGTGCACATTTGAATTTTGAATATCTCTGAAATTACAGAATCTATCTTCATGAAACGTCGTATGACTATCCACAAGAGCATGTACAAACGACATTTGAAAACAAAAATCAGGCAATTACCAAAAATTTTTTGCTAAATTTAGACATTTGATTTTGCATGTTTTGCATGTGCATCACATGTTAGACAAATAATCAGTCTGAAACTGCATCCAGTTGAATCTTTGCAGGTTTCCTAGGCATAAAATCACATCTTCAATACAATTGCGCATGATGCTACAGCAAGGTTTGACTACTAACCTCGTTGAACAAAATCGAACCTTGTCAGATTTAGAATGTCATCAAAATTGATTGAGCATTCATGTTCCAATAAAAATCGAGGTCATCATTTTGCAAGGCCTTTATTAAGCAAATCGAGATGTCATAGAACGCAATAGCACGATTCAATGACAAGTTACTGGCCTCACAATGTAGCAATGTCTTACGTTAACGTGCACGTAAAGTCTGTATAGAAATTAAAACTTTTCTTTGGCAATGGCTTGGAATGGCTTCTAAAACTCCATAATGGAACATCAACACATAGCTTTTACCAAAGAAAAAGTTGTTAGGAGGTCAAATCTCAACAACTTAGTTCTGCCTGTGCGTATGCAGCATGCATAACTTTATCCAAATCTGATTTGACTTTTAATTTCAAAAGGTCTTTACCTAATTATGGTATCAAATTTACTCCATAATTTTCCTCCAACTTTGTTTGAAATCGAGAGAAATACAAAAAGTGAAAGGGCATACTTTCTTATGGAACTCAGTATATTTAAGGCAGTGTTTCAGAAGTATTGAACTTTTACAGTGTTAACCAAGATTTCCTAATGATGTCATTAGGAAACCTCGGTCAGCATTATTAAAGATCATGAGTTCCCAAATTTTGCAGAACTATTAAAGTTCCACTAACTTAAGAGATGAAGAGAGTATCAGTAATTCCATGGAGAAACACCTTTTCAATGAAACTTGGCATAGATGTTCCTTGGATGACCCTTTACCTAAATTGGTAAGGAAATTTTGACCGACCCCCAAATATGGGTGTGCAGGGCTGGGCTTAGTTTCACTTTAAAATCTTTAAGAAAATCTTTAACCATTGGGCTGATTTCAATGAAACTTGGCATGGATGTTCCTTGGGTGATCCTTTATCTAAATTGTTAAAGAAATTTTTATTGACCCCCAAAAAAGGGTTATGGCAGGGCGAGACTTAATTTCATTTTAAAATCTTAAAAAATCTTCTTGTTCCAAACCATTTGGCCAATTGCAATGAAACTTGGCATGAATACTCCTTAGGTGACCGGTTAACTAAATTGTTTAAGAAATTTTGATTGACCCCCAAATATGTGCATGGCAGGGCATGGCTTATTTTTAGTTTAAAAAACTTTAATATCTTCTCTTCCCCACTCATTTTGGCCAATTTCAATGAAACTTTAAATTTTCCTTTGGTTCACCTTCACTTAAACTGGTCAGGATTTTTTGATTGGCTCATAAAGTGGGTGTAGCAGGGCGGGGCTTATTTTCACTTTGAAATTTCAAAAAATCTTTTCCCAAACAACTGGACTTATTTCATCTTGGTATGAATGACCCTTAACTTAAATTGTTTCTAAAAATGTGTTAAGAATTGTCTACTAAGTGCAAATATCTATAAATGTATGTAATAAGATGGATAAATTAGGGTATGCAAGTTAATGGTGATTGAGTATTTTGGTACAATGTTGGCCAGACCCAGTAAATCATTTCCAAAAAGTTCTACAGAGACTTCTAAGTATTGTTTTCAGTCAAAGTAAGCTTTGTTTAATGACAGTCTGGAGATGTTAAAGCCAGTGGAGCAATTGGGCCTCTTGTTATTATCTTTTCATAGATGATTTGTTTAATAAATCTGGTATTTCATGACCACTCATTAAATATCCTGTATCTAGGCTCTAAGCTTATTAATATCAAAAATATCCATCAGAATTATTTTCCTCCTGAGCCCTAGGTCTTATTTTAAGTTTGTATAATACAAGATTTGCTGTTTATAACATGACCTACGTATACTGTATAATACAAGATTTGCTGTTTATAACATGACCTATGTCACGCGAATCGATAAGTATGGTAATTTCCTCTTTTTATCACAAAAATGCGGGTCATATTATAAATAGAGTATCAAATTTGTGGTCATAAAATACCGTTAATTTATCAAACTCATCTTCTCAAACAGATAAAAACTTGTTTTTATCTGTTTATAGATGACTTGTTTAATACATTCGGTATTCCATGAACACTCATTTAGTATCCTCTATTTATTTCTATTACAGGCCCATGCTATAGACCCATTACATTTGAAAGATATGGATATGTATGCTCATTTATTGCACAAGGAGAAAAGGGTTGCTGATTTACAAAAGTATGTGTTTATTACCACACAAGTGACCAAATGATTGTATCAAGTATTTTTACAGTCAGATGAGGTTAATTTTTCATGCCTGAATTAGAAAGATCAAGCTTGTTTGTTTTTAGAGGTTTGAGTTAGCTTCTTTGAAGGTTTGTCATTGATGTATGATCATGTTCAAATTTTTATTTCGGCTGTTTTCAAAAAATACCTGAGGTAATGCTATTGCATTGGCTTCATCATTGTTGTTACCATGCAAAAACTTTGACATTTTGAGATATCTCTTGTTCTACTGAAACTTGGCACACATGTTCACTATCAAAAGAGCAATCTGTACTATGAAGGGGGATCACTCAGAATGCATTTTGTGCAAATTATGCCCCTTTTCAATTTAGATTTTTGATCTACTATCCAGCACCCAACAGCCTAGTGTGGGCACCTGTAGGCTGTGCTCTTGTTTGATATCTCTGGTATTGTCTATAAAGGCATTTTCATTACGTTTGGAATTTATTTTCACATCTGTGACCCATCAAGCAAAGAATAATTATTTGGGAACTCCATAAAATCAATATTTGAAAAAGAGGAAAATTATTGTAAAACATTTTAGTTCTACAGGGTTTTACCTCTATGTTTAAAACTGGGGATCATTTTGACACATTATGACCCCCTTTAAACTAGATAAAGAATGTTTCTTTGACAATTTTGGGGGTCATTTTAAAAAAGGGGGGCCCAAATTCAAGAAACAGGGGATCATTGAAAACCCTGGTTCTATATCTAGTAAGTTTGCAGAGGTTCAGTTGGAGGAGTTAAAACAAGTCTGAAATCTATATTTTGCAATTTAACCCTATGTTATGGGTACTCATTTTGATTGTATTAACAAGAAAATTTGAGTGACTACCAATGACAATTTTGAGTACCGAGCTATTTTGTATGCTTCTTCAAAATGAAGTTCCATTTAGAATTCTTTCGTTTGATGAATAGATTTTTACATTTTTGCTTCATAAATGATGTTTTGCTGATAAAACTCATTAGAATTGTCTCAATGAGACAATTCTTTTGAGTTTTAACAACATAGAATTACTGAAAAATTTCAAGTTATATACATATACCAACAAAATAATGTTTCTAATTTGTTAACTAACATGTACTAAGTGACCATTCTAAGGACCACTATTTGTTGGTCCTATCAGTTTGTTGCTTGATACATGTTTTACTGCACACAATTTTGAGGTTGATAATTGTTTTGCATATTTCAGACTTGCCAACCAGTTGTTATCTGCTACAGAACTTTCTCCTGAACCCTGGACTGCTATGGGATATCATTCATTGGAATCAAAGAAAGCTGTAAGAGCTGTGTACTTTGCACAAAAGGTAACTTGATTTTTAGATTAGCTAATTATTTAAAATTTTTACTTGTAACTTTTTAGATTTTTAACTTGACTGTTTTTGGAGAAAACACGAGTTATTGCTATAGCCTTGTCGTCAAAATGTCGTGCAAACACTTTTGACATTTTGTGATATCTCTGGCTCTCTTGAAGGCATTCACTTTAAACTTGGTACACATGTTTACCATCTAAAGAGCAACAAATGCTGCCAAGGGGGTAACTCATGCATTATTTTGCAAATTGTGGCCCTTTTATAGACATAGATTTTTATCCACTATACAGCACTCAACAGCTGAGCGTAGACAACCTTAGACAGTACTCTTGTACAAAGTGGATGTAAAATCTTGGGTTATTACATAAATCAGCCCATACATAACCAAAATTTTGGACTATAATAGAAGAAATGATATAATAAGACCCATGTCTCGAGAGTAAAAAAACTTGTTGAATATTTTTGATATTACACAGGTGTTATTGCACTAGTCGAATAACTATACAAATTTAGCTAAGAGGGAAGTAATATTTTTGTTATGAAAATAAAGTCATATATTGCATTTGGTGACGTCATATCACAAACAGCATTATATGTTTTGCGGGAATGAATAACTGAAATCTATAAATATCTGGAATTTCTTTGTTTAACCACCAAAAATCAGGTCACAAATAGAATATTAAATTTGTGCTCATTAAATACCAAATTTATTAAACTTATCATCTAAAACAGATAAAAACTTGACAAAGCCTCGTTTTTATCTATTAATAGATAATTTGTTTAATAAATTCGGTATATAATGACCACACATCTAATATCCTCTAATTAATCAATCTTTAGTCTTTCATATTGTCAATTGAATGGATTAACAATACATTGTATTATTGAAAATGTAATGGCAAAATTATATTGATAATACTTGATTATATGTTCACCCTTCAATTTTCATGCCCCCCACCATCAAATGGCAACAGGCAATTAGAGCTACTTCTGTCTCTGTGTGAATGCTTGTGTGTGTGCATGTGTATGTGTCCCATTCCCTGTCATTCTACATTTATGGATGAACAAACAAACTTAGCACAGTTGTTTCACTAGGTAAGTAGTTAGTACAAGTTTCATACAAAGAGTTTGTCCAGTCAAAGTTAAAGGCATGGTTGATGGTCAAATGGGTCATAGGGATAAATAAGGTATTTGAAGGGGCCAGTCAAAGTTAAGGGCATGGTTGATGGTCAAATGGGTCATGGGGATAAATCAAGTATTTGAAGGGGCCAGTCAAAGTTAAGGGCATGGTTGATGGTCAAATGGGTCATTGGGATAAATCAAGTATTTGAAGAGGCGTCCATGTCTGTGACACATTTCTAGCCTGTTATCAACAATCTTAACTTTCTTCAATAGCGCAGTTGGTAGCGCGCCGGACTTCTAATCCAGGGGTCTATATTCGCACGGGTTCGATCCCCGGCCGCGGCACTTATCCTTTCCGACATTTGTCTTCCACCAATGGGTATATAATCGTAAACCTATGTGGAATAGCAACTGGAGGCTAGGAAAGGGATGTGGTGGTAGTACTGGTGTGAGAAATACCAGGAATCCATCGTTAGGTGCTCCAGTCGTCGCGATATAACTGTAAGATTGTTGAAAGCGACGTAAAACCCCAATTCAAATCAAATCACTTAACTTTCTTCAACTGCAAGCTTTTGAAATTGTTGGAGATGTCAGGTACCCGATGGAAATAAGAGTTGTCTCTTTATCGTGTTGTCCTTGGTTTTAGGTCATTAAATGGGTAGTGTAACTCTATGAAAAGCTTGTATCTTTATTTTATTTTTAGATCATAACCATTTTTTTGTATGTATTTTAATATTGTTACGTAATTTTGTCATTTAAAGTGTGATTGCATCATCGTATTTATTGTTTTATTATTCTACTTGTTTATTGCATGATCAGTTTTTACTGAAATAAATCTATCTATCTATCTGTCTTACAAACACTTAATGTCTTTTCCTTTCTAGGCTATTACAATTGATCCTCAGAATGTAGATGCCCTATTGATGAAAGGGAATGCCCTGTTAGATATAAAGAGAACCAACGAGGCCATCATGCACATGACCTCTGCCTTACGCAGAGCTCCGTACAGATTTGAGGCGTACAAAGGTTGGTATTTAAGTTAGTAGACCCATAATAGTTCCACAACGTTTCGGAACTCATATTAATCTTCAACAATTTTGACCGAGGTTTCCTTATGAAAATCATTAGGAAACCTGGGTTAACACTGTTAAAATACATTAGTTCCAAGAGGTTTCAAAACTATTAAGGGTCCACTATCTTAATGCTTGGTTTGACACTAGCTTCTGTGAGTGAAGAGTCTAGAGGGCTTAATACTTATGAAATCAAGGAGTCCAAGCTGAAAGAAAGCCATCTGAAATTCTCGTATTGGGGAGAACAAGGTGGAAAAGAATAAATTGCTTGTACCAAGCAATTTATTATTTCCTGCAATGGTTCGCCACAAATTGTAAGATAGTTTTCTTTCAAATTTATCATTAAATGCAAGTAAACTTTATCTGCAAAAAAAACTTAATATATTTCACAAATATGAAATTTGAACAGAAAAGGATTGAAAGGAAAATGTCCTGCTTATTTGTTTCTTAACATATTATCATATGATCATTGATATAGATATTGATCAAGCATACCATCAGGCTGCTCACTGCAAAAAAACAGTCCAAAAGGATTCCTGGATAGTAAAAATCTTAGATAGAGTATGGGACTCCAAGATACCCCTTAGTGTCAAATCAATTATTTAACGATAAACCATACTCATACTCCTTTGAATCGTCTGTGAGATAAAAGATAACAAATGAGGCCATTATGCACATGAATTCTGCCTTATGTAAAACTCCATATAGGTTTAAGGCATACAAAAGGTCAAAGGTTGGTATGTACTAGTCAGTTAGATCAAATAGATATTTGGTAAAGAGCTCGAATGTAGCAGATCTACACAGATGGATCGAAAGCTTACCAACGAGATTTTGTCGACAACTTAAAAATAACTGAAGGTGTTCGTGGTCTAGAGGTAGAGTGTTTGCCTCTTGACCCAAAAGTCCTGAGTTTGATTCCAGGGAGTGGCTATTGATCTTTGTTCTTTAATTGGCCCACACATTTGGCGCTAGTAATGGCAAATTTGCCATTTGTTCGAAATAGATAAAAAAGGTTAAAATAGCGCTTAAAGTAAAGTTTAAAACTTACCTTTTAAACCAACAATATTGCTTGTATCACAACATAAAGTTCTCTCAAACATATACTTTCACAATTGCAGTGAATGGATCAGGTTAAATTCCTATCATTTGTCATTTAATTAAACCTGATTTACCTATGGTAATGGACTTAGAGCTTACGTCAGGGCTCAGTTTTGAAAATGCACCTTTAACATGTAAAGAATTGAATAAATATTACTTTTTACTTTTTCAGATTTGGAGAAAGGACTCAATAAAAGCTCAGCTTTTTCATGTGACTTTTTTGCTTCATTACTCTCTACAAATGTTTTTAGTCTATCCTGTCTGTCAAAAGCTTTGTATATGTTACGAAAAAAATAAGAAAGGTTATTCTTCTATTATGACTTTCAGGTCTGGTTAGCTGTTATTTTGCTGTATATAGACCTAGAGACGCACTCCATTGGGCCGGTAAAGCCCTGAAGACATTGGGTGGAAATGTCAGGACATTGACAGTAAGTCTTTGTTTTAAACCCTTAACATCCTGAACCCCGTATATTCCGGCTTTGGTAGCCGCCGTAAAAGCTCAGTGGTAGCACTTCAGACTCTCATTCATAAAGTCCTGTGTTTGATTCCCAATGGCAGCACTCTTCCTTTCTGACCATTTGTCTTCCACCAAAGGTTTGATAATCATAGACCTATGTGGAATAGCAGCTTGAGGCTAGGAAAGGATGAAATGATAGTACCAGTTTGATAAATACTAGGAATCCATTGTAAGGTGCTCCAGCTTCCATGATATAACTGAAAGATAGATGAAAGCAGCGTAAAAACCCATTCAAACAAACAAATTTCCTGCTTTGGCGGTGGGTCTATTTCAAGATGACAAGCACATAATGTGCAATCTGATCTTAGTCTCTACCACCTGATAACTTTTTTTCAAACTAGAAAAGGTTTGGAAAAAAATTAAATTTAGAATTTAGAATTAATACTGATTAACAATCAGTGCTTCAAAAACAATTATTGCACCAAGTGCCTTAACCCTTTACTGTTTAATCCCTGCTTTTTACGTGCCTGTGATTTTATGATTGAGAAAACATTGTGAAAAAAGAAGAAATTGCTCCTGACAAGCAATTTCTTCTTTTTCCACACTATTTTCTACCCTACTGAATGGTTACTTTTCAAATTAAACCCACTTTTAATTTTCGTCTGCAAAACCTTTGAATTTGGACAGGTCCAAAATTTTGTAAAACAGGAAAGGGTTAAGCAGGGATCTGTGGAATTTAGGGATAGTTCCATGCTACAGTTCTTCAGGCCTTCTAGTGATAACCTTATTACTTCCAATGTGTTCACTTTTTTTTATAAAAAAAAGTAGCCTTTCCAAAAATGTTCATTACCCTTTGGAAAATATAGTGGAAAAAAGAAGAAATTGCTTGTCATAAGATTTTCTATTTGAACATAAACTGTGTAACTTTACTCTATCAGAACTGAAGGAAAGGGTTTTCAAAACATTATTAGGGAATAACCGATATATCCATTCTTGAAAATTTTCCATTATTTCCAAGGAACTTGGCCCTGGGTATAGGCACTCAACAGGTGACCACGAGGTCTGTGATTCAAGCTTTTCTGTTGCGAGGGTCTGTTTTGTTGACAAAACACTTAATAGCCATCCCCTATCAACCCAGATCTAGAATTGGGTTGCATTGGTTTTAAGGCACTGCCTCTCTCTCAGTGACATGATAACACCAGGATTGAGTGTTTGAGGGCAAGTCTTTAAGCCTAAGATTCTGTCTCAAACTTACATAAATCAATATGAACTAAATTGTATAAACTAAAATTGTTTCACATTTTAAATCCATTAGCTAATATACTTGGTTTGGTAAATAAGGTCTATAATTGTGCTATAATCTGCATTATGGGGCACATTTCAATGGCTCATTACAAAACAGTTGTAAGTGCGAAAGATTTGCACTAAACCATAAATGTATAAGTTTACAAAATTGTTTTTTCAGTTGTATGGCCATGTGATTGCCAAACAGCCAGAAACTTTGTCAAAACCATTAGAAACTATGTCTAAGGTAAGTGCTTTGTCAGAGAACTTGAATGCCTATAAATAATTCTTTTTTAGCTCCTCCATGACAAAAGTCTGGGAAGAGCTTTTGTCATATTCTGAGATGTTGGCCTTATATTTGATATAATGAAATTTCATAAATAACTTCATCGGGCTATAAGCTTTCACTTTCCTTACTTAGCCTTTACATGTACTTAAAGCAAAATGAGCATGTGCATGACATTTCCAACAAATTGATATGCACACAAAGCAAAGAATATGGCCAGTCTGTGCATCCGCACAGTCTGATCAGAGTCTTTGCTATGCGCTCTGTAGATAAATGAGATCTCAAACCTTCCTTAAGAGATCAGCAAATATTCTTTAGCACTATGTGACTGCCAAGGCTGTACAAATCTTGTGCCTTGTGCACATGTGAAATTGCTTGAAATGTCAAGCACAGGCTCAATTTTTTTTTAATATTTCTTTATTGCTTCTCAAAGTGATGATGCTTTTGTTGAGCTGGTTTGTAGTGAGTGAAACATAGTAGCCACGCCATCACTTTGGTGTTAAGTATAAATACCTGTTTAAAAACCAGTTTCTGGGTCATAACTCCTATATTTATGGATGGCTTTTAAAACTATCTCAGACAAGTGTTTCCCTCATTGAGCCATTACTGCAGCCCAAGGCCAAATTTTTGTCTAGGTTTTTAGTCCCCTACCGGTGTTCACACCGGAGGGGACTATAGGTTTGCCCTCCGTCTGTCCGTCCGTCTGTCCGTCCGTCCGTCCGTCCGTCTGTCCGTCCGTCCGTCTGTCCGCTCAAATCTTGATCCCGCGATAACTTAATAACTAAGCAAGCGTTTTTGATGAAAGTTGGTATATGACTAGATGGCAATGTGTAGATTATGCACATCATTTTATTTTTGTTTTTCGACTTAAATTGAGGTTGCTATGGTTACAGAAATAGTGAAAATATGGCCAAAAATTGGATCCTGCGATAAGATAATAACTAAGCAAGCTAGTTTGATGAGACTTGGTATATGACTATATGGCAATGTGAAGATTATGCACATCATTTTATTTTTGTTTTTAGACTAAAATTGTTGTTGCTATGGTTACGGAAATAGTGAAAATATGGCAAAAAATATTGGATCCTGCGATAAGTTAATAAGTAAGCAAGCTAATTTGATGAGACTTGGTATATGACTAGATGGCAATGTATAGATTATGCACATCATTTTATCTTTGTTCTTTGACAAAAAGTGCGGTTGCTATGGTAACAGAAATAGTGAAAATATGGCAAAAAATGGATCCTGCAATTATTTAATAACTAAGCAAGCTAACTTGATGAAACCTGTTTTAAAATGTAAAAAAAATTATAAGCCATGTTAGTCAGGGTGGTGATGCAGCAGTATTAATCACCTCCAGTGAAAGTTCTCATTTCTTACCAACAAGACTGAAGAAAAACATCTTGGATCAGACAAGGTAACTGTTATTGATACTATTTCTTGCATCTGTCTATTGCTTCCATGAATTGTATAGTGGGCACAGCAGAGACAACAACTCATGTAAGTCTTGTTTAACCCTTTAACAAGACCTGGTTTTGACGTCCCTGATAGAATTGGCGTGGGAAAACATTGAGACAAACAAAGCCGGTAGGGGACTTATGCCCATGTCCAACATGGCTCTTGTTATTTCTACATTTTAGGATATTTTTTTTTAAAATAAATTGCTACAGACATTCCCTAGAGGTGTAAAAGACATTTTTTGCTCAACTGTGTTTGGATATAGGCCTGAGATTTTGCTCAAGTCTCCACGTAGTGGTAGTCTTTTTATGATATCTCTGGTATGACCATGATGGTATTCAATTGAAACTTAGAATATAAGTTCACTTTCAGACTATCACTCCTTACTATCAGAGTCAACCCTAGATGAAGTTTTGCCCTTTACCATGCCCTGTATCGATTAATCAGGGGCATATTGTCTAACCCATACCTATCTGTCGATCTCTCTGCAAAACCTGAACCTGCAAACTAAACATTTTACCATAAAATCAATACTTTTCCAATTATAATTATGCATAAAGGTTCCTCTCATCAATTCACATCTTTGAAGGAGAGTTCAAGATCACCAGACAAGTTCACAAAAAGTTATGAGGGTCAATTTTTTTTTATAAATTTCTGTTCAGGGGGCAGTAGTATTTAACGAACACATCTTCTTTGGACTTAGATTCTGCATCTGGTTTCAAGGACCTAACATCTAGATGTATGGCACCTGAAGGTTACATTTCATGGCTAAACATATGTGAGCTCTACATATATCTGCCCTAAATTACAAATCTAGTTATTTTCATAGCTATCCCTATAAAACCAATGAAATTTTAAACAAGATCGTCTTACAAAAACAATTTTGGAATAGAAATTTCAGCCTCTTTGTGATAATTCATCAATTTGAGTTCTAAAACAAACAACAAAGCAAACTCATAAATGTTACGGCCCAATTGAATTACAAAAATTTAATGGTAATCTTTGGGTTTACCAATATATTCAAATATACTGTTCACACAAAGTAGGGGATAACCTGTTAATCCATAAGGAAATTGTGGTGGCAAACAATTTAGGATAATCTAACTTATTCTTGGCCAACTAGCTGTTGTCTCATGGTAAAATGGTAGTTATGGAATTCCCTTTTCTGCTAAACATGTCCTGCAAATTCAGCATTTAAGAAGAGAGGGGTATAGCGCTTATTTTAACATGGCGTTTGTTGTAATGGAAAGTCTTACTTTAGTTGAGCATAACTTTGAGAAAAAATACTTGGTGATTATCTCTATTATGAATTTGCATCACATTTTGTTGGAATAATTTGAGGTCTAATGAAAGCTCACCGTAAATGAGTCAATGGTATGCTGGAAACCAGAAAAACGTGAGTCCAGACTGCTGTCAAACCCTGTGTCTCACAGTCAGATATTGTCACGATATCAAACAATTGGCTTCTTTGTTGATGATTCAAAAACTGGGCCCTGAAGATTTATGGATGCCCAAGCTGACCAGAATGCCAAAAATCAAGCTTACAATATCCTCTACTTTTTGTGAACAGTATAGTAAACCCAGAAATTACTACCAAACTTTTGATATGCAATTGGGCCTATAGTTAACAATATTGTGAAATTGACAAGGTGAATGATTTTGGAATGAATTTGAATGAGCGTGTTGAGCAAATCTTCAGTGAAATTAAAGGGAAGTAATAAATATTACTAATTTTGCTCAGGATGAACAAAATTAGCAACATTTAATACCTCCTTTTAACACAATATGCATACAAGGTCTATAATTAGCATCATATTTCTTCAAGAACCAATCAAATGCATACAATTTCAATTAAGTCAGTGAATTTTCGATATTTTTTTCAATTCATATTTATTTTGAATGAAGTTGTTGATAGTATCTTTTTTGGTCATTTTGGAGCACTTTTTATCGATTTGAGTGTGTGTTTGGAATGAATGAATGGAGTGCTGAGTGAGTGATTTTGAATGGTTTTGATTTAGATGCAAGTCAATTTCATGCTGTAATTAATTGTATGTTATTTTTGCAGGCTAAACCATATTTAGAAAAAGCTATGAAGATTGATCCATCAAGTCTAGAACCTGTTTACTTGCTAGCTGAAATATTGTCACATGAGAAACAATATGACAAGGGCATAGAACTGTGAGTAGCAGGGCTCCTTCCAATCCGAAAACCACTCTGCCAATATCAAGATCAACCTACAATGTACATAGACAGACTATTTTGAAAATTACAGAAAAACCTTGGAAAAACTTGATGATGTCATTTTAAAATGGGGTCAGTCCTCCAAATATTGAGTGAAAACACTTGAAGTCTTCTATGCTACTTGTTTAAATTATTATTGTGAAATCTTCGTTTCCCTCTTAGTCTTCTTGTATTACTGCTTCATATACTTAAGTTTTGAAAATGTTTTGACTTAAAAGTCTAAATTTGGCTCTTAAAACATAAATCACAAAACACACCTCCATTGAAGTACTAGTATTTTTGACGCTATTTCCAGCTAACAAAATTCATCCTTTGTTACACATTTTCTACTACATCTGAGGCCTGTTGCAGTTTACGGAAATAGCCAGGGGATGTTCTGAATAGGCTCGTTCTAGTATTTGAAATTAAGGAGTCATTGACTCCTAAAACATTATATTTTGGGGGTCAGAACTCATTTGTAAGGGGTCAAAACAACAGAAAATGCAAATTGTGTGTAGAATTTTACAGGTTTCAGTGTGAATTGACCTTTTGATGTAAAAATGTAAAGGGAAAAATGACCAGAAGAATTCTAAATAGTATACAAGATACTTCTTTGAAAATAAGAGTTATAAAACCCAGTTTTGATTCTTAGAATTTTCTCTCAAGGGGTCATAATGGGAGTAATTTCTAAGGGTCAAATTAGGATGTTTTCAGATTTTTGAGGGTCAAAATCCTGGTTAAAGGGTCAAACACGAGTCCTGGAGTAGTATAAGGTTAATTAGTCAGAGGAGAAAAAAATAGGGTGTACACCATTTTTTAGCTTGGCTGTTTTCTTAGAAAACCCAAGGTATTGTGATCAACTTAGCTTAGTTGTGTAATTGACACAGGTGTGAAATCTTTAACCGTGGTCATATTTTTTTTGTTATTGAAGATATCTCTATGAAACTTGTGTGTTCACCATCACAAGAGCTAACCAGATCATGGAGGGGGATAACTCTTGGAGCATTTTTAGCTTGACTATTTGTAGAATAGGGGGGCTATTCCGGTCACCTGGGCATCGGCGTTGATGTCAGCGTAAAGCTTTAGTTAAGTTTTTACATGCAAGTGTTAATATCTCTTTTTCTACTAAGGCTATTGATTTGAAACTTTGCACATACTTCTGTGACTATATTATCAGCCCTTAGACCCAGATTCATTACTCTGATATTGAATTAGTGGAATTTTAACCCTTTTCGGACTTACACACAACGGATGTATATCTGTAATATTTCTGTTTCTACTAAAGCTATTGCTTGCAAACTTTACACATGCTTCTGTGACCATAATATTAGCACACAGAAAAAGATTCACTTCTTTGATATTGAATTGAGTGGAGTTTTAACCCTTTTTGCACTTAGAGATCCCTGGTTAAGTTTTTACATGCAAATGTTGTATTTCAGCTCTATCTCTATTTCTTTGTAAGCTAATGCTTGGAAACTTTGCACATACATCTGTGACCATAATATCAGCCTCTAGACAAAGATTATATACTCTGATATTGAATTTAGTGGAATGTTTAACCTTTTTGGACTTAGATGTTCTATGGTTTATTTTTTACGTGCAACTATTGTATACCAGTTATAATTCTATTTCTATGTAATCTTTTGCTTTGAAACTTTGCACATGCTTCTGTGACCATATATCAGCCTCCAGACAAAGATTCTTTTTTCTTGACTTTCATTGAATTGAATTTTCCACTGTCAATATTGATTCGGTGTTACTATCCAGCACTAGGAATAGTCAAGCTTTGCTGTCCTCCTACAGCTCTTGTTGTAAGAGTTATGCCTCTTTTTGACCTGTAGACGATGCTCTTATTAACCCTTATCTTGTTTTTGAACTAGTTTCAAATAGTTGGGTCATTTCAAGTATCTGCCTCAAGTTTTCCCAACAATAATTAGGTAGGAAGCAGACTGTCTGGGCTAAGTTTAGACTGCACAATCCGTGCAGGCTGATTTCAGCTTTGCTGTTTTTTGGAGAAAACCTGAGATATTGCTGTAGCCTTGGTGTCGTCATTGTTGTTGTTGTTGTCATAGTGCGAAATTTTTGACATTTTGAGATATCTCTGGTTCTACTGAAGGCACTCGAAACTTGGCTCACATGCTCAATATCAAAAAAGCAGCCTATTCTATCCGGGGGGATATTTCAAGATGCATTTGGGGCAAATTATGCCCCTTTCTTTACATAGATTTTTATCAACAATCCAGCACTCAACAGCCGAACGTAGGCCCCCGTGTCTATACTGTCTGCCCCAACTTTGCCGACAAAAGGAATATGCTATGAACAGCATGAGAAGGCTTGCATTTATTTCCTTTATTTCCTTCCCTGTCAGTAACACAGGATTCATGGCAGTTCTGTGCAATCATAGAGGGGTTTGAAAATACGGATTTTCATTGCTTGCTTCTGGACAAATGAGAGAAAGTTTACTACTAACTTGTACCAAATGTAAATTAATTTATCCGCAAAATTTTAAATAGATAAACTTTGAGAAATCATTTAATTCACAATGAAAATGCTTGTATTTGATAGCTTAATGTTGTAGAAGTCTAGATAAGAGAAGGAAACTGAATGAAACTTTTTGATTTTTAAAAGAATAACAATAATTCAGGTAATGATTATATTGATGGCTCAATGCAAAACAGATGTAACTGCCTATTTGTTAATAGACAGTTAAAACTGTTTTCCACTGAGCAATCGATATGGCATTATCATGGCAATAATTTTTATATAAGATCAAATATTGTTCCTCTGTAATCTGAATTTGATATAACATTTATTGTTAATCATACACATTTAAAAGTTACCTCTATATAACTTACAGATTGCAAAGGTACCTGTACATATCATTTATTGTATATCTTACAGATTGAAAAGTTACCTGTATAAAACATTTATTGTATATCTTACAGATTGAAAAGTTACCTGTATAAAACAATTATTGTATATCTTACAGATAGAGAGGTTACTTGTATAAAACATTTATTATATAGCTTACAGATTGAAAAGTTACCAGTATAAAACATTTATTGTATATTTCTTACAGATTGAATAGTTCCCTTAATAATACATTTATTGTACAGGGTTTTCAATGACCCCCTGTTTCTTTGAATTTGGACCCCCCTTTTTTTAAATGATCCCCAAAATTGTAAAAGAAACATTCTTTATCTAGTGGCAAACTGACCCCCAGTTTTGAACATAGAGGGAACACCCTGATTGCATATTTTACAGATTGAAAAGTTACCTGTATAAAACATTTACTGTATTTCTTACAGATTGGGATGTTACCGGTATAAAGCATTTATTGTATATCTAACAGAAAAGTTACCTGTATAAAGCATTAAATGTATATGTTACAGGTTTAAAAGTAACCTGTATACAAAATTTATTGTATATTTAACAGATTGAAAAGTTACCTGTATAACCATAGTACTTGTAGATTACATCAGATGTTGGGAGATTTTCTAACAAAGACAGGAGAACAACAAGAGGCGTTGGAACACTATTGTAAAGCAGTTGGGTACGATATTATATTTGAGTTGTGCATGAAATTTCCAACAATTTCAAATGTGCGCCAAGCAAAGACTCTGGCCAGCCTGTGCAGCTGCACAGTCTGACCAGGGTCTTCACTTTTGCTCTTTGTAAAAAGAAAGTGTCCAAAAGTGTCTTTAGAAAGTCAGGCAAACTTATAATTATACTATGTGGCAGTCAAGGTTAGTTTATGTTGGCCTTTCATGCGCATGTCAAATTTGTCACACACAGGCTCATTTACCTCTGTAGTAATTTTTGGCTTTTAATGTCAGAAAAAGTACTGCTGGACATTGCAATACCTCTGGAATAATTATTGACTTTTCATGCTAAAATTTAAATTTTGAAAGTCCTTTGATATTTTTAAGCTCTACTGGCTGAAGACCACTGGGGCTATTGTAATGGCATTGTGTCTGTCATTTGTCCATTCATCTGTTTGTGCATCCAGTTGTAAACTTTTTTCTTTAAAAATCTTCTCCTCAGAAACTACTGAATGAATTTCAACTAAACTTCACAGGAATAATCCTTGGCTGACCCTCTTTCAAAGTCGTTCAAGAAATTTTGATCCAATGAAAAACATGGATTTATGGGCTTGGATAATTTCGAAATATATGGTAAAAAGTGAGTTTTCTCAGATTCTAATTGAACCAATCAAATTTTACTTGAATGATTCTTGGAGGACCCTTTATCAGTCTACAAAAAGTTATTGTGATCAGATGAAAAATAAGTCTTTTATGGGTGGAGGTCATTTTTCTATATGTTATATAGTTGAAACTTTGAAAATCATTTTCATCATCAGTAGAACCCAAAATATCTAAAAATCCAGTCAAAACTTTGATTTGCTATTACAAGAATTTCAAGCCTGTGGAGTGACACTAGCCATTCATGGCTCTCTAGTTTGAACTCTTTTGAAACAGAGATTATGAGGCCTTCTTTAAAGATCAATCCTTTCTTCAAAGGGACATAATTATCTAGAAGAAATTTACTTGATTGATTCATTTTTGGTGCTCCTAATTATAGCTCTATTTTCGGAGAACACCAAAAGTGTTGTCATAACCTTGGTATGATTTGCCTTGGTGTCATTGTAGGTGTTGGCATGACAGACTTAAACATTTGTCATAGCTCTATTGTTATTGAAGATATCTTCATGAATCTTGGCATGGGTGTTCACCATCACAAGAGCTGTGTGACAAACTTAAACATTAGTCAAATCTCTATTGTTATTGAAGATATCTTCATGAAACTTTGAATTGGTGTTGACCATCACAAGAGCCTTGTGACAAACTTTTACATTTGTCATATGTCTATTGTTATTGAAGATATCTTCATGAATATTTGCTTGGGTGTTCACCATCACAAGAGCTAACCAGATTATAGAGGGTGATAACTCATAAGACATTTTTTAATAGTTATGCCCCTCTTTGGACTTCAGATTCTCTGCATTATCTGGCAATTGCAGCCAAGTGTTGGCACCCATAGGCAGTGCTCTTGACTGATATTTATATTTCCATCATTTTAGTTTTCATTTTTCACTTTTAAATAAGAAATCTTACCAGACTTTATTGATGATAATTCCATGGCATTATAATTCATCATTCTTATCATAATTTAGACTAGACCCCTCGAATACCCGAGCTAGGGAAGGTATTGAGAGAGCTGAGAAACACGGAGATATGAACGCTGAAAGTTCTTTAGACGTGGAAATAGAGGAGATGGAGAACAGCGATAATGAGGTAATTTAATCCTTGTCTCATTCTGAACCTGGAATTTTCCGGCTTTGGCAGGCGGTATAGACAAAGATTAGCCTGCACAAATGTGCAATCTGATCTTGGTCTATACAACCCGATTTTCTTTTTAACACCATATAGATTTGAACCTCATATTTTCAAAATATAAAAACTGACTAACAAAAATGAATCGAAAGCTTAGAGCACTTTGATTTAAATTTTATTTTACTAAGATTTTTTTCATCAGCATGACAAGTGTAAATATAAAAGATAATGAGCAAAAAAAAGTCATAAATGGCAATAAATAAGTGATAGATAATCTAAATGTGGGGATATGAACACTGGCAGACAATGAAAGAGCTGAGATGGAAAAACATCGTTATTTGTTTTATAATCCAACTTTTGTCATAAAGGTTATGAAATATCTTATATTTATGTGACAAAATTTGTGGAGTCTGTGGTCTAGTGGTTAGGACGGTGGCTTTGGGATTGAAAGGTCCCGGGATGGAATCCCGGGAATTTTTCTGAGCAAAAAATAACTCCACGTTGCTCCTCTCCACCCAGGTGCATAAATGGGTACCTGTGAGAATGTAAGTCTATGTGCTGTGGCTGCCAATGAGGGCCGTTTGTTAACAGCCGACTTGCAATTCGATGATCGGGGGTTAAAGTGTGAAGTCGGTTGAATATGCCTGGCATAGAAACAGACTATAAACCTAACTTTAACTTTAACAAAATTTGTATTATGAAATAATTGCCTGTGTGGAAAATGGTAATAATTAAGTAATGTAAATGAGACTTTCCCTCATCGGTTTATTCATGTGTCTCTATGTTGACAAAGGGAATAGCCAAGTTGATATTCTAGCAATAGATTAGCATTTTATAAGCTTGTTTTTTTTTTTCAGAAAAATCTTGAGTTTTGTGATCACCTTGGTGTTGTTGGCATTGGCCGTGCGGTAGACATTGGCCAAGGGATAGGCTTTGGCCTGACAAATTTTAACCTTGGTCATATCTCTATAGTAATTGAAGATGTCCTCATGAAACTTGGCATGTGTGTTCACCAACATAAGAGCTATTCAGACTTTCAAGGGGGATAACTCTGAAAGCATTTTTGTAAGTTTCTTATGTTTGTGTGTCTTCATGGACCAATCAGACGTTTTAAATCCACACCAGTGAATAAAATTGTGGAAACACAGTGGAGAGATTTTATGGTTTTGAATAGAATGTTGATTGTTTTGATAGGTTTCAAAGTGTTTTGGGCCTAGTTTGGAGTATTTCATTTGAATGTTTGGATTGACCACTGAGTGAGCAATTAAGAAAAGTTTTGATAGAGATGCTTGTCAAATTCTTAATGTTACTATCTGTAGTTTGTAAATCAATAATAATGCCAGTTATTGATGTTTATATACTTTCCCTATTAAGTCATTCTCAGGTCAACTAAACTAAGCTATAATTCCATTTCAGGCTGCTTTTGATGCAAGTGATGTAGAGAGTACTTGGTCAGACACAGAGTTGGCATAGTCCATAACCCAAAACAGATGACATCAAATATGTACTAGTCAAAATTGAAATTCTTGGAATGTGACTCTTACCATTCACCCTCATGTACAGATCCAGAATTTCTCTAAGGGTGGAGGGTGGATTTTTCAACAAAGAAATTATAATATTCTAATAACTGGGGTATGGAAATACAGAATTTCTCCACATGTCCCCAGACAGGAAAAAGATGATTTTTCTACTTGTCCAGGATCATAATGAGCTTGTTGTCAAGAAAAAGAAAATCAAAAAATGAGAAAAGATTGTTTTT
Organism: Fragum whitleyi; assembly: GCA_948146395.1. Classification (NCBI taxonomy): domain Eukaryota; kingdom Metazoa; phylum Mollusca; class Bivalvia; order Cardiida; family Cardiidae; genus Fragum; species Fragum whitleyi. Next base: position 27,405,369 of record OX411553.1, read on the forward strand.
TAAAGATGAAAATGTTGGATACCAGCATTCTCCTCTTTAAAAACAATTTTTCTACCATTTGATATAATCATTATGATAATCAATCTCTTAGATCTGTTTAGTTCCATTCTGATATTTGTGCTGGTATTTACTTGTCCATGGACAAGTGGCATAGAAAAAAGTTTTATCCGCAGGTAGAAACTAGAACTGTCGCAGAGCGGACTAATACCCCCCCCCCCCCCCCCCCCCCCCACACACACAAGCACTTTGTCAGAATGCAAGTGCTATAAGTGCAGGATGTGTTTGTAACAAATATTGAGGTCATATGCAGCATTTGCATAAAGTTTCATGATTCAAGGTTTTAGTTAGAGTCCAGAAATGAAAATTGAACAAAAATTGACTTTGACCTTGACCTTTGACCTATATGACCCAAAAACAATAGGGCACTTCCTTGGATCATAAGCAACATTTGCATAAAGTTTCATGCTTGTAGGTCACTTGGTTCTCAAGTTAGAGTCCGGAAACGAAAATTGAACAAAGGCTGACTGTGACCTTGACCTTTGACCTATGTGACCCAAAAACAATAGGGCACTTCTTTGGGTCATAAGGAACATTTGTATAAAGTTTCATGATTGTAGGTCATTTGGTTCATGAGTTAGAGTCCGGAAACGAAAAGGTCTACGGATGGACGGACGGATTGACGGACAGATGGACAGACAGACAGACATGGTGAAACCAATATACCCCTCTCTACTTCATAGGTGGGGGGTATAAAAACACTGTCTGACAAGTCGGGCATGGGAATTCAACACCCCTTATTATAATATTCCTCTGTGGACAAGCTTAATGCCCTAATTACAATTTTAACAAAACTGTACTTATGACATTTACTTGCCCACAGACCCACATGAGTCTTTGATTTCCTGATTTTCCAACCTGATAATATATATTTGTCAAAATAACAGGTGGGGTTCAGAACCCTAGTCCCCTCCTCTCGATCTACGAATGAAAAGGGGAATATAATCAATATTGGAAAATGTTTTAGTTTTAAAGTTTTCCAATTCAAAATAATAAAACACTTGCATGATAGCATATCTTGAAAATAACAGTAAATCTTGCCATACTGTTCAAGAATTATTCGTAAATGAACACAAGGCTTTAGCAGACAATTTAGGCTAAGATCAGCCTGCACAGACACGAAGTCTAATCCTCCCATAAATTGTCTGTTATCTACTGAATTATCTTTGGAAAAACCAATCTGGTTAAAATGTTCTAAAAACTGTGAAATTTTTTTGATAAAAATTCATAAATTTGGCAAAAAAGGGGTAAACTGAGATTGAATAAAATTGTGTTTTGAGTGCACTTTTAAGTATTGGCAATTTTTAGGAATCAATACTTGTGTAAATGATGTGGTGGATTTTGTTCAAATTATGATATGTTGTATCATGAGAGTTTTCGACTATTTGTCTCTCACCAATGGGTTGATAATCGTAGACCTATGTGAGACAGCAGCTGGAGGCTGAAAGGATGTGTTGGAGAAATAACAGGAAACCATTGTTAGGTACTCCAGCTTCGGCCATATAACTGAATAAATGTTGAAAGTGGCATAAAACTCCATTCAATCAACCGATAAATGTATCACAAGAGTAGAAATTATCAGATTTCAGTAACTTTTTAATCAGGATACTTGGTGTATTCAGTAGCAATTCTACACTGATTAAGAAGTATCTAAGTTAAAAAAAACCCTAATTTCTTAATTGCTTTTCAGTGGATAATTGAGAAATAACTGTAGATTATCATTTGATAAACTCACCACCTAACAAGTTATATTATCAAAAACTTATACATGAACATTGCTTTCGTTCATTTCACCCTATCTGATGTTATTCAAGCAGAGCTCAATAAGTCATATCATCATGAAAGTTGCATAGTGATCACATGCAAATTGACGGGCTTTAAGAAAAAATGTTCCAAACTTTTCTCATTTGTGAATTAAAGAAATAGAATAATCATTTGTTTTTCAAGTAAGACTGATTGATATTTTATTTAGTGAAAAACAAAAGCTATATTTTCACTCATAACTTGAAAATATAGCTTTTGTTGTTCACTCAATGAAATGTAAAGCAATCTTACACTGAAATTAACGATTAATGTAAAAACAGAGAACCAGGATGACCCTGACATTTTATTTTTGCCGATTTAACACTTACCTATACAGTACTGGATTTTATGTGCTTATGATATTGAGAAAATTAAATTTAAAAACATGCATATAAAACACAACTTCTGCTTATAACACAATGTTTTTCATCATTAAGGGTGTTTTCTTTTCAAAATGTATCCATTTATCATAGTCAAGACGGACCAAAAATAGGAATTGAATGATAATTTCTTCAATGCTTTTTGGTTGACTCACGAGAAATAATGGTAGATTATCATTTGATAAACTCACTGCAAAACCAGTGAAATGATCAAAAACTTAAAACCCAATTTCGTTCATTTTATCCTACCAGACATTATCTTAACAGAGCCCAAAAAGAGACATCACTATAAATGTTGCATATCAATCACATGCAAAACGACGCGCTTTAAGAAAATTTGTCATAAACTGTTCACATTTTGTCTCTTTTATATAAAGGAAATAGAATAATCATTTGCTTTTAAGTAAGATTGTTTTCATATTTCATTTTGTGAACAACAAAAGCTATATTTTTGTAAATATAGCTTTTGTTTTTCACTCAATGAACCATGCATCGATCTTACACTGAAACAAAAGATTATCCTCTATATCATGAACTGTTTAAATCACATATAATGGCATGCTTTTGTTATACTTGTACTATTGCATGTAAATAAAAAGAAAGTGTCTATTTCATTATTGTTTGTCAATTGAATTAATATCACCCTTCATGTACATTCAATTTATGCCAGTCAGATAGTAAATCCGAAATGTACAAATCCCAGGCATCAATCAAACTAGAAAGCCATGAATGGCTTGAGTTGCTCCACAGGCTTGAAATTCTTGAAATAGCAAATCAAAGTTTTGACTAGATTTTAAGATATTTTACTGATGTTGAAAATGATTTTCAAAGTTTCCACTTTATAACATATGGAGAAATGACCACAGCCCATAAAAGACATGTTTTTCACCCAATCACAATAATTTTTGGCTACATGATAATGGGTCACCCAAGGATCATATCAATGAAGTTTGATTGATATCCATTAGTTACATTCTGAGAAAATGATTTTCAAGGTGTCCACTAAATAATATATAGAGAAATGACCTCCGCCCATAAAATAAATATTTTTCTTCCCATCACAATAATTTTTGGTAGACTGATAAAGGGTCACTCATGGATTATTCCAGTGAAATTTGGTTGATATCCATCAATTACACTCTGAGAAATCGATTTTCAGTTTCCACTATATAACATATAGAGAAATGACCTCCGCCCATAAAATATATATTTTTCATCCTGATCACAATAATTTTTGGTAGACTGATAAAGGGTGTTTCAAGTATCATTCCAGTGAAATTTGGTTGAAATCCATTGGTAACATTGTAAGAAAATGATTTTCAAAGTTTCCTCGATATAACATATAGAAAAATGACCTCCGCCCATAAAATACATATTTTTCATTTGATCAGAATAATTTTTTGTAGACTGAAAAAGGGTCACCCAAGGATCATTCATGTAAAATTTAATTTGTATCGATCAATAAGAAATCAAGAAAATTCACTTTTTACCATATTTGGAAATAAGCTATGCCCATTTAATCCATGTTTTTCATTGGATCAAAATTTCTTGAACAACTTTGAAAGAGGATCACCCAAGGATCATTCCTGTGAAAGTCGGTTGAAATTCATCCAGTTGTTTCTAAGGAGAAGATTTTTAAAGAATAAGTTTAAGACCCGACGCACGGACAGATGTACGACGGACACAACGCCATGACAATAGCCCCAGTGGCCTTCGGATCTAAAAATCAACAGACCAATCAATTCATTCTTTCAGTTTGGTTTAGACCTATTTATTTTACATCAATTGGGAAACAAGTTCTTAAATTTTAGATTAATCTCTCTCAATTCTGTCTCCTGGAAATTTCACCTGTGCTTGCGCTGTATGTGTGGGCCAGTGAATGAACCAAGATTGATAGCTGCTCACACTTTCAGTGCGCTGTAGACCTATCTACCTCCATTAATGTAAAGATTATTGTCATCACCAGCTTATTGTCCATGTAAGCGACAGCATAACAATTTTTGTCTTATCGCTTGCTGTTAGCCTGGTACACGGTCAAATCTCTTTAAAGTCAATTTTCTTGAAATTTACAAAAAAAATTTGACCTATAGATATTTCAATAAAGAGAAAATGGGCAATCTACCCTAAGTACAACCATAATTAGTAGCAAAATTACTGAAGTAAATAAGATTACATTTGATTTGCATTTTGTGATAAATCAATCAAATATAAATTAAATAAACTCTACTCTCTTACTTTTCTATGCATTATTTAACATTAAGAGCTTATTTCTTATAGTATTTGGAGTTTGTGAGAGTGTGTGGAAATTTTTTTAGCTCTGCTGACCAAAGGTCTGAATTTGTGAATGTGTAAATAAACAAAGGATAATTGGTTCAGTGTGAGATCAATGTATCTTTTATTTAGTGAAAAAGAAAAGCTATATTTCCACAAGTAGCATGGCCACACATGAACATATAGCTTTTGTTGTTCATGAAATGAAAGATTTATCAATCAGACCCAAAAAACAATTATTAAATTTCTTCAATGAAAAAATGTACCAAAATTTGAGTTTTCCTTTGCCCATCATTTTTCCTTGGGATTGCTAAGAAACCTCAGGTTGAAGTTTGTTTATTTGGCTCTGTTTTGATAACTTCAAATAGGATAAAAATGATTTTTTGCGTGAAGGGCTTTTACGCCACTTTTAACATTATTTCAGTCATATCACGACAGCTGGAGCACCTAACAATGGATCCCTGGTATTTCTCCCACCAGTACAACCATCACATCCTTTCCTAACCTCCAGCTGCTAACCAACATAGGTCTACGATTACTAACCCATTGGTGGTAGACAAAAAGTCGGAAAGGATGAGTGCCGCTGTTGGGGAAGGATAAAAATGAACAAAAGCATTGAACCATCTTATGGTTATTTCACTGGTTTGGCGATGAAAGATTTCTCAATAAACAATGAGGTTTAACCTTTTTTCCCAAAACAGCTATTAAGGTAATAGACCCTTAAGAGTTCCGCAATGATTCGGAAGTCATGAACTTTAACAGTGTGAACCGAGGTTTCCTAATGATTTTCATTAGGAAACCTCGGTTTACCTTGTGAAAGGTCATGAGTTCCGATATGCTGCAAAACTATTACAGGTCCACTACCTTAAGCATTTACACCTTGATAAATTGGCATTACAGACTGAGTCATACTGTTGAGAAGTCAAGTGAAAATGACAAACATTTAATGACTTTGTAGTAAAACAATCACATTTAAAACAAAGTCTTTGCTTTGCGCAGATTTGAATTGTTGGAAATGTCATGCACAGTCTCAAATTTCAAGCTCACCTGGGTATCTGTCAGAATTTAACCAAACTTCACAGATATAATCCTTGGGGCCTACTCTTTCAGAATATCTAAAAGAATGAGACCCTACGTCAAAAAGGGGTCCAATGGTTAAATATTATTTTTACTCTAGAGGTCACAATTTTTTCTCAAATGTTCTCTAACTTGTTCAGGATGTTTGCCTAGGCTTAAGGAAGATCCCTACAGATTTTGGTTGCAATCCGACTTATGTCAAGGGAAAAGATACCTTATAGACAATTGTCTTCCTAAAACTCTAGAGGTCATAAGTTTGGCTTAATCTTTCTCAAACTTGCTCAGGATGTTGGTCTAGTCATAAGGAAGAGCCCTATTGATTTTGAATACAATTTGAGGTATGTCACAGGAAAAGGAGCCTTATAGACAATTTCCTTTTTGACATTCAAGAGGTCACAATTTCGGCTAAATCTCTTTCAAACTTGCTCAAAATCTTTGTCTGGTCATAAGGAATGACTCTGCTGATTTTGAATGCATTCCAAGCTATGCTATGGGAAAAGGAGCATTATAGAGTATTCTTTGCACCATTCTAGAGGTCACATCTTGGGTTCAATCTTTCTCAAACTTGCTGAAATTGTTAAGATGGTCATATGGAAGGACCCTATTGATTTTGGTTGCATTCCCAGGTTTGTCAAGGACAAAAAGAGTCTCAATGACAATTTGCTTATACCAGTCTAGAGGTCTTTTATCAAGTTTTTCTTTTTATTTTCCTTGGAGACCTAGATTTGATCCCATATGACCTCATATGAATTTTGTATAAGATTTCATCATGACAATCAATTTGGTTAATTGGGCAAAAAATAGCAACTATGAAAAAGGAGCTGTAATAGCAATTTTCTTTGAATCATTGGACTGATGTATGTATACAAGGTTGCAAAACATTCAAAGCCTATTCTATAAGGGCTGTACAGTGAGAATTATATTGAGCCTGTGCGTGACATTTCCAACAATTTGACATGTGTGTAAAAGACCAACATAAACCAGCCTAGACAGCCAGAAAGATTGATAAAAAGTTTTACTTGAATGCCTTAAGACCCAATCAAAATACAAATAGCTAAGTGATGACTCTGGTCAGTCTGTGCAGATGCACAGGCTTGCCAGAGTCTTTGCTCGGCGCACATTGGAAATTAATGAAAATGTCACGCACAGGCTCAATTGTAATTAGAACTATTCTATGAAAGTGGTGTGAATACATCATGGAATAGAATTGGTTAGATAAAGAGGAGAAAAAGAGAAGTAGAAAATAGACCAAGAGGACCATAATGGTCCTAAATCGCTCATCTGACCTACAACTCAAGCAATTTTCTTTAAGACTCCTTCCAAATTTTTTTTTTCAAATGAGTACCTGTGACTTTTATTTAATTACCATAAAGATAAATACATGTTTTCTTAAATCTTCTTATAAAAGAATAAAAAGTTCTCTTCGTGAGATAGATACTTTTAATAATAATATATTATACACTAGCTTTCAGCGGCACAGCATCCTTCATCAGGTGATTCCTATGAATTCATAGAATTCACCAGATGAAGGCGGCTGTGCCGCTAAAAGCTTGTGCTTAAATGTTTTCACAAATATACCAACAGGTCCTACTTTTGATGGAACATGACCTTTTATTTAGCATGACCAAGATAACAAGATGTACATGATCAACTTTTTTGACATTGATTGAGACACTATTAAGTCCCCTATTTCAAATATATAAAATTGTTGAGATTTGGCCAAGTGACCTAGTTTTTTAACCAAACATACCATTTTTTATACGCTGCCAAAGGCGAACATATATTTGTATCATCTTCTCTGTTTGTTCTTCCGTCACAATGTCAGAATTTACATACATACATCAGTATGATACAATCTTGTGAAAACAACTCCTCCTTTGTTTGTGAAACAATGTTGATGAATCTTTCACATAATGTTCCCAGTAATCTACCCTTGTGCTTATTCTCATGATTTGGTGAAATTCAGCTGTGTCATGGAAAAGGGTCTACATGTCAAATTTCTAGAGAACGCAACTTCTCCTTCATTTACAGACCAATTTGGATGAAACATTCACAAAATGTTCCTATTCACCTGACCTTGCAGATGTCAGGGTTTTATGAAAATTCTATTCTGACATTGCTTTGACAAAAAAATTCTACATAACAGCCTTTTTCTGTGACACAGAATATCAACAAATCCTGACTATATATGCAAACTTTGCCGATTATTAAGCCAATAATATGACTTATAGAGCAGAAATAATGTTTTTTCTATGATTTGACCTAGTGACCTCCCTTTTTGAGAAACAAGTTGAAAAATATTTGTAAGCAAGTTATAGAGGGGGAAAAAAGGAGCATAATTCACACAAATCCCATCTAGACTTATTCCCCTAGAAAGAATATTTTTCTTTTGATAGTGTAAATGTGTGCCAAGTTTCAAGTGAATGTCTTTAGTTAAACCAGAGATATCCAGAAATGTGAAGTTTTTGCATGACACCGACAAAGATATAGCAATAGCTTGGGATTTTTCAAAAAAAATTGCCAAGCAAAAAATGGGAAGGTTTCATCTGGACGGCTAAAAAATCCTAAAATAAAACATTCATCAATCATTCCTTGAATGATGTACAACTTTATCCATCAAAGGTCCTATATTGTAATACTTTCTTAATGTCGATTCCATCAAGATATCAACACTTTTATCTATGGGCTTTATTATGAAGGGAATAAGAAACAACCCATAAGCTGTAGTGATCCATTTCTGTGTTGTACCTGGGAATTTCGAGTATTTACGCAACACAAAGCTCGCGAGTTTACAGTTTACATTTATAGTAAATCCTGGAATGATGACCGATGCTAGTCCCTGCCATGCTAGAGTATCCAATACAGCCCACTTGACTTTGGAATTCTTCGTTTCCTGATCGACCCAAGATTTCTGAAACACAAAGAATCCAACATAACCATAACTAAGGAAGGTAAAATTTCAATTGCTTAAGGTAGTGGACCAGTAATGGTTCCGCAACATTTTGGAACTTATGACGTTTCACAATGTTGACCGAGGTTTCCTAATGAAAATTTTTAGGAAACCTTGGTTAACACTGTTAAAGTTCATTTCTCCCAGAGCGTTAATGAGTTTTAACGGTGTTAACGGAGGTTTCCTATAAATGATTTTCATTAGGAAACCTTGGTAAACATTGTGAAAGTTCATAAGTGCCAAAATGTTGTGGAACTATTACAATTGTACTACCTTAAGCTTAAACACAATTCTAAAAGCTGGGTTGACTTGTGCTGGTAATTAAGTGTTTTGCCTGTATATGAGCCAGTGATAGTGGGCTCAAACCATGGAACCCCTAGGTCACAAGTTGAGTTCCTTTACCACTGGGCTAATGAGGCAGCTTTAAAACCCATTATCAGACAACAAAATTTTAGACACATCAAGGGGCATTAATGCAAAGAAAATTCTAAAGAAAAAGTGAACTTGGTAAGAATGGCAGAAAATCTTTGCTTTGAAAAGATAGATTAGAAAACATTGTGGAAAATGAAGAACTGTCTTATAAAAGTAACTGCTCTTCTTAGAAAACAGTAAAGCAACAAAGTATGAGTAAGGAGTGGCAAATAAGATTGACCCTTGTCATGTTGAATAAAAAAACTTTATAATAAGACCTACGTTCCAAGAGTGAAGTTACCCCATTGAATATTTTTGATATTACACATGTGTTATTACACTAGGGGAATAATTATGAATATGAGCAACAAATGTATATAGCAAGCTATATTTTCATAGTGAAAATGACGTTCTGATGAATTTGCTGACGTCATTCACAAACGTTGTTATATGTTTCACCGAAAAAACTAGAATCTATAAATTTCCTCGCTTTATAGCAAAAATTCAGGTCACATTATAAATATGATAGAAATAAAAATTCAGGGCAGCCTTGTTTTTATCTGTTTATAGATGACTTGTTTGATAAATTCACTATTCGATGACCACACATTCAATATCCTCTATTTGTAAAATTACAAGGAGATCAAAGGGCTTAAAGCACTTAATGCACTAAATCTGAGTCAGAATTTATATAAGAAATATAATGGTTATACTTTTTCTGGTTTAAAATAGCAGATCAGGGGGTGTGGACTAAGATCAGACTGCACACAAGTGCAGACTTATCTTTGTCTATACCTCTTGCCAAAGCAGGAATATTCAAGACACGGCATGACAAGAGTCAATGAAATGGCTTGAAAAATAAATAACTTTAGAAAACAATGTGAATAATTCATCATTATGAATAGTTGTCTTTGAAACCCTTATATAGTTGTTTGAGTTTCTTTGAACCATCATCTTTAGCTTGAAGCTATCCAAAACTTTCTTTTATATAACACATCTTGATTGATAACAAACATGCAGTTATTTTGAAATCAATCCAGCAATGAGGGAGTTATTATGCCTCAGACAAGCTTTATCTAAATATTGACCTTTATCTTAAAACTATACAAATATCTGTGTGATAATATCCCGTATGATATTTTTAATGATATCACATAGCTATTTTTAGAACAATGATATAATGCGGTTATTTTTAGAAACTTGCATTTCAGTTAGAAACATCAATGAAAACAAGACAAATAGAGGTTATAAGATAAATATAATAAGTACTTAGTGTATTGTATGAAAAAATATCTAATTCGGTTGTGAGAATTGATAATTGTCTCGGCAAAGCCTCGATAATTATAAATTCTCCCAACCTCGTTAGATATTTTTTTTTTCATACAAAACACTTAGTAAGTATTATATATATATTTCCATGGCCTTGAACTTAAAAGGTTATCCATACCTCTGATGCTATTTGTCCTTTGTGTATTGCATCTGCCACGACATAACCTGATGCTATTGCATAGCTGAGTCTAACATAGTTCACATGGACCTGAGATCTGAAGGCCTCTCCAACCTCATTGGCATATCCTGAAAAACAAATTTATTTAATATAATTTGATTGATTGATTAATTGAATGCAGTTTAACGCCGCTTTCAACATTATTTCAGTTATATCGCGGCGGCTGGAGCACCTAACAATGGTTTCCTGGTATTTCTCTCACCAGTACAACCATCACATTCTTTCCTAGCCTCCAGCTGCTATCTCACATAGGTTTACGATTATCAACCCATTGGTGAGAGACAAATAGTCGGAAAGAATGAGTGCAGCCATCGGGGATCGAACCCAGGACCCCTAAATTGACAGTCTGACCTACTACCAGCTGTGCTAGGACAGCAGCGTTAAGTTTCACAACTTGGTCATGATTCTACCCACTGTTAGCTACTACACCAGTCCCATACTGCTCAAAAAAAGGCCAACCAAGCTATCTCCATTTACCTCTGTCATCTGATGTTCTAGTCTCATGTTGGGCATACTTTTCTACCCTGAATTACTTTACTGAGTAAAGTTAATCAGGGTAGAAAAGTATGCCCAACATGAGACTAGAACCCACAACCCCTTGTACACTGTGTGATACTGTGCTTCAATGGAACAATCTAAGTGCAGGCCTCGTGATAGCTTTTTAAATTAGGGAGTCATTGACCCCTTGACCACAAAAATCTGGGGGTCAAAACAGGTTTTGAAGGGGTCAAAAAAGAGCAAATCATGAAAACATATCAGTCTTTAAAGTAATCTATATAACTGAAACAACATAAACAATAAAGTGTAGACACACTTTATTGTTTATGCTGTATCATTTATATAGATCTTTTATCATAGTATGAAGAAAACAATTAATCTATATAATCTTTTATATTATTGGGTTGCACCATTGGAAATTCAGTGGGTAAAAATTACCCCCAGCAGGAAATTTTTGAGGGTCAAAATGGGATTTTTGGGAGTCAAAACTCTGGTGTAAGGGTCAAACACGAGCCCTGGAGTGAGGACACAGCACAGGCAAAGATAGTAGAGGCATTAAAATAAGACCTCATCAAGGCAAATCAGTATGCGACTGCCACCTGTCACATAATAACCAAAGTTTGAATCTGCAACATACAGAAACAGAAACACTAGTACCGACAATCTACCAACTTAGCTAACCAGGTACCTGGCTGTGTTTCCTATCCACTGTTGACTTCTCCAGTACTCTTTTTAAAGATGTTAGAAAACATGCGGATTTGGTCTTGTGTGAGGATAATTTCCAAATGATGTACTTTTGAAATTGGCGTTAAATCTCATACAAGCAAGTAAATTTACTCATATAGTTTATACCCGAATGTCAGACATTCACTATTTAGACATATCCTTCCCAGATGTTTTCTACCTAAAAGTTTCACTACTCTTGTGTATTTTAGAGTTTCATACATAAAGATAGCGGTATTTATATTTTCACATTCATTCTGTATTTCTGGTGTGTTTTATGCAATCAGGATTTAGTGTTCACAAATAAAGGAATATCTAAATCTTAGCGCAAAACAGTTGTAACTCCCTATATGTTTATAGGGAGTTACAACTGTTTCGTGCAGAACCATCAATATATCTATAAAACAAGGCCCAAAAGATTGTGAGAAGTGAAACAATATTGTAGACACATCATTAAAATAACTGTATTACTTTAATTATCATAGTAAGAGCGTGACTTACTTTTCCCAACTTATTATGAGAAGAGACTTCAGTCTTATTTCATTAACTTGATTTTATCATTATCCAATTATTTTGGATAATAATTTTGTGCATCAATTCAATTTGCTACATATTGTGTACAAGAACTTCTTAATTGGGAAGAATATATTTTGAGAAAGGGAGATTTGTTAAATGGAAATTTCCGTTTTCCCAAAATGTTTCCAATTGCATTTCATTCTTCATTATTAGGCTTACAAAATATTAACAATTTGCCATATTATATAAATTCTCCTCCAATGGTTGCCCCTCAAAACTATTCATAGGTTTTTTGTATAATATTCTGGTTCATGTTGGTAGAAATAGATAATAACTGAATTGGCAGATATGCGAATTTAATAACTTTGGAAAAAAAACAGAAGAAAAATACTCAAAACTAAAGGTATGTCACTTAAATTGTCATGTTTGCTTTTTCAAAGGCTGTTAAAAGCCGTCTGATGAATTTAAATTGTAGTATTACAGCATGGTGTTAAAAACCAAATAGACAGTTTCAGGTTAACCCTTGTCATGCTGAATAAATTTTTGCTAAAAATTTGCATCAAAATCAAAGGGCAAAGAGCACTGAAAGTACCAACTGTAGGTCAATTTTTATTTGAACTAGAGGCGCTTGAACGCCTGATTCGCTCCACAGGCCTGAATATCCTGATAATGACTATTAGAGGATGATTATCATCCAAAAGCTGTTTAACACTTTCCTGTTTTACAAAATTTTGACCCTGTCCAATTTCAAAGGTTTTGCAGACAGAAATTTTAAGTCGATTTAATTAAAAAAAAAACATTCTGTAGGGTAGAAAATTTTTGTAGAGAAAGAAGAAATTGCTTGTCACAAACAATTTCCTCTTTTTCTTCAATATTTTCTCAATTTCAAAATCTTAGGGACGTAAAAACCAGGGATTGGACAGGAAAGGGTTAAATGAGAATTGAAGTAAATGAATGAGTGAATGTTTATTTCAAGTAAATAAGGGTCATATGCTGAAATATTTCTCCATAAAAAACTCATGATCAGTGAATAACATTGACCTCTACCTGTTACACAAATATTTTTCATTTAATCACAATAATTTTGTGCAGTCTGATAATGGGTCACCAAAGAATCATTCTAGTGAAATTTTGTTAAAATCAGAATATAAGAATTTCAACACAAACAGAATGTCACTTCACAATATACTGGTACTTTGTCTGCAAAATTTTGATTGTAGATCTTTCCACTTTTAGTTAAAGACCTGGTTTAAGCCTCCCCCCCCGAACGAGATATACAATTAACCACCCATTGTTATCTTAATGGTTTTATGGTCACTTAATCACCTTGTATAATCTATTTAGAGATACACATACAGAGGCTGCCAGGCATATATTGATTTTTACTTATTGAGAAAAGTATTTAAATAATTATTGGTTAAATTATTTTAAAGAAATAAATATTTCATTTATTCCATCACTTAGATAATGATTTATATCTTTTTTCTGCATTTTTTTTACTTGGCATAGAAAAGAAGTGTGATGCATCTTTAACTTTCAATCTTTGTCAAAAAACACTGATAAAAGATGCAACAATTTTGTTTTTATAAAAATAATTCTTCAATCACAAATTACATATTAAGAAAACTCTTAAATAAAATTGCTTGGGATAATTGAAAAGGGATAATAAATGTCCTCCTTTTGCTGCAATGTTTAGATTCTGCAGCAAGATTTTATGGGTTATCACATATTTGGATGGAGATAAAAGTTTTTTTACCAAAATGTTTTCTTTTGAAATAAATTCTTTCTTTACATTGCTACAAGTTCAAACTTTTTATGTATATAAATTCCTACCTTCAATTGATCTAGAACATTTAATCACTTTTTGTTATTTCCTAATTTGTCGATTTCATTTAATCAGTTTATTTTAAGTAGAAATGAATAAAGCTTTAAAGACTTTGAAAAATCATAATCTTTGTTTCAAGAATATATAAATATACTATTTTTTCACTTTTTTCAAATCAATTAATGAGATAATGATGACCAATAAAAGTCAATGTCATGTGTAGAATATAAAGGGTGATTGACCCCCTAGGGTGATTCAGAGAGATAAACAATTAGCTTATCAGTAGGGGTCCAGAATATACAACATTCCTTAAACCAGGTCTTTAAACACTACTAAAAGATGTTACTTCACAACAATTGTTTGTCATCAAAACAAAATTCTAACTAATGATAGTAAGAAGTCAAATATTCAATCCATTATATTTATTTTATTCTGCCCAATGCAGTCAACTCAACTCTTTCTACCCCACTCATAATGTCAGGAGGTCAGAACATCATTTTACACTCTGTGCAGATTCACCCTTCGTTCAACTAAACTCACCAATTCTGAGGGGGTATTCTCAGGCTACTTATTTCAACTAATGTTTCTATACATTTGAATTTCAACAAAGGTTTTGTTCCTTCTAATCTATAATCATTACAACTATAAATTGAACAAGTCTAGAAAAATTCATCATTGAGATGATACCAAAAGGGTGATCAAATATTCACTTTATATGTAATAACACCCTCTGCCAATAAAAAATATGCTGTTTTTTTGCAGACTGATACAACTTCACAGAAGTAAAATTTCCATGATATCTAATTGATCTGTTTAACCTTTCAGGATAGTTTGTTTTAACCTATATTGGATATTCCACCATATAACCTATCTGAAGAAATGACCTCTGCCCATAAAAGACATAGTTTTGATCTGGTCTCAATATTTTTTGATAGACTGATAAAGTATCACTAAAGAATCATCCTAGTAAAATTTGGTTGAAATCCATTCATTAGATTCTGAGAAAATGATTTTCAAAGTTTACACTTTATAACATATAGGGAAATTACCTCCGCCCATAAAATATATATTTTTCATCCGATCACAATAATTGTTGCTAGACTGATAAAGGGTCACACAAGGATCATTCATGTAAAATTTGGTTGATATCTATCAATTAGATTCTCAGAAAATGATTTTCAAAGTTTTCACTATATAACATATAGAGAAATGACCTCCGCCCATAAAATACACATTTTCCATCTGATCACAATATTTTTTATAGACTTGTTGATGGTCACTCAAGAATCATTCCAGGGAAATTTGGTTGATATCCATTGGTTAGAATCTGAGAAAATGACTTTTAAAGTTTTCACTATATAACATAAAGAGAAATGACCTCCGCCCATAAAATACATATTTTTCATCTGATCACAATGATTTTTTGTAGGCTGATAGGGGGCCACTCAAGGATAATTCATGTGAAGTTTGGTTTATATCCATCAATTAGTTTTTGAGAAAAGCCACCTATTACCATATATGGAAATAAGTCAAGCCCACTACAGCCATGATTTTAACCGATTAAAAATCTTTGAAGGAATCTGATAGAGGGTCACCCAAGGAGCATCCCTGTGAAATTTGATTGGAATCCATCCAGTACCTTGTTAGGATAAGATTTTTTAAGTAAAAGTTTATGGACAGACAGACGGACGCACGCACTCACACACGGACGACGGACACCCTGCCATGACAATAGCCCGCTGGCCTTTCGGCCAGTGGAGCTATAAACTATTAAACTAAATCTATTGACAATTCTGGTTTGAAAAGAGAAACAGGTGGTGTAGACTAACAACAGACTGCACATATGTGCAGGCTGATGTTGTCAATAGCTCCTACCAAAGCAGGAATATTCCGGGTTCAGCATGACAGGGGTTAAATGTGTTTGCAGTGTGGCAAAGATTAAACAAGAGTGCCATAGTCAAAAAATATGCCGCCACTTTGCTGCTGTTTCACGGAAATAATTGTAGACACTAGTTACTTATTTTGACAGAACCAAATTCAAAATGACCAAGTTTCATTTAAATCAAGACAAAAAGTTAGGAGGAGTTGCCTTCACAAGGCTGCAATTTCAATAAGCCCCAGACACTAAGTTTTAAGGGGGCATAATTCAGGGAAATAAATGAGCCATTAAATCCTTAATCCATGTACATCTACAAATCATGGTAATGACATTGACCAAGTTTCATATAAATAAAGACAAAAAGTAAGGAGGAGTTGTGCTCAAAAGGCTGCAATTTCAATAAGCCCCAGATACTAAGTTTTCAGGGGGCATAATTTAGGGTAAAATTAATGAACCATAAAATCCTTACTTCATGCTCATCTACCAATTTCGGTTATAACATCCACCAAGTTTCATTTAGATCCAGCCAGAAACTTAGGAAGAGTTGCATTCACAAGGCTGCAATTTCAATAAGCCCCAGAGACTAAATTCTAAGGGGGCATAACGGAGGCAATAAGCCCCAGAGACTAAGTTTTTAAGGGGCTTAACTCAGACAAAAATCAACGAAACCATAAATCCTTCCTTCATGCACATCAACAAATTGAGGTGATAACATTGACTAAGTTTCAAGAAGATCCAGCCATAAAATTAGGAGAAGTTGCATTGACAAGAGAAGTGGACAGACGTACGGACGGATGGACAGATAGAGAAGATGACGCTAATATACGTCCACCTCCGGCGGCGTATAAAAACGTAGTGAAATGTCTGGGTAAAAAAATCTGACTAGTAAAATGTCTCAGGTGTTAATAGTCTCAATAGTGAATCGACTGACACCCCAAAGCATTGATACAATTTCAATGGTCGAAACAAACGAATGTCAGTCATTTCACTATTGAGACATTTCCTACTAGGGACGTTTCACTATTAGGACATTTCACTTTTGGACATTTCACTACTGTTTTGAAATTGTTTAGACGTTTCACTACCCATTTTTATATAGGGGTATTTTATGCCATTATTTTGTTTATTTATCTAATTTCATATTTGAAAACAAGTTATTTATGCTATTAATTATTTAATTCATGAATCTTTATTTTAATTATGTAGCTTTAGGGTGTATTTCCCATCACCAATTCCAATGAAAATGATTTAAGCTTATAATGTTCACTTTAAAATCCTCCCATAAGTTGGAATAATATGTTGTCTGGATTATTTAGTCTGATTGTGTTTTTTTTTTTAAAAAAAATAAATAAATAATTGAAATAAATATTATATGTATGCAATCTACAGATTGAATATTGGCAAAGAAGGGGGTTACCAAATGAAAAAAAAAGAGAATTCATAATTTTGTCCCAAATGAAAAGAAATGAGATTGAAAATAAGGAAAATGTGAATAGACATATATGTGAGTAAGAAGCAGAATTTCTCACAAATTTACAAGTATTTCAAGCCATAATCATATTTTTTCAACAATATATAATCCCTCTCATGTTCCATACCATATAAGCCTAGAGCATAGAGGGATTTAAAACCTACTTATATCACACATACTTAACAATTGAAAAAAAAAGTATGATAATAGCTGAGAATGTGATGAAAAATATAAACTGAAACTAACTTGAGAGTATTTTTTATTATTTTCCACAAGGTTTTCTTAAATAATAAGATGTCTATCTTATTGTTATTAAAAATCATTTTTTTGTGGAAAGGAATTCATCCACAATGAGAAAAGAGAATATAGATATGAAACATGGCGTTTTGATTTGTTTTCATTCTTATTATTTTATCAATGAGCATTTTGAGAAAATATACAGATATAATATATAATAAATAATATAATTGATATTAGATTAGATTGATTGATAAAAATGAAATCCTATGTAAAAGAGAAAACAGTTTTATATTAATGCAACCTATTAATTCAAAGACATGCTCAAAGCATCTCCAAACAGCATTTGTTTCAGATTCATCACATTGTATTAAACCAATTAAAGGATTTTATTTTAGATTGATATACTTGTAAGTAGCAGATGATTGTAACAGCTAAGGGTTAATATTCAGTTGGCTCTTTAATTCCAATATACATGTCATCTTTTTAATGTGTGCCACACTTATCAGAGCGTTACCAGTAGCCATTATAACACCTTTTCTTATCTCTTAAACAGGCCACAAATCAATTAATTAACTTGCATGTCTCCAAATAAGTTTTAAAAGAGTAAGTAGTAATTAAAAAGACAAACAATTAAGATAACTTGTATTACTAAAAAGAAAAAAAATCTATGTTTTCTTTTTTTCGCAGTAATCAGATTATAAAGTCTTTCGCATTTTCAGAATCATTTCTGAAATCTCCTTGTGAAAAATCTATTATAAGATAAGTGTGGGAAAAGATTAATTTGAGGAAGAGATACTTTTATCTTGTGTTTATGTGTAAGTGAATTAATTATGAATTTAAGAATTCCCCATTTTTTTATTTTTTTTTCAACAAATGAAAGATTACAAGATGGATGAGAAATAACATTCATAGAAAAAGAATGTTGCTGATAAAACTTTTATTTCAAATCATATAACTTTACAAAAGTAATCTGAAAACAATTATTACTGAATTACTATTGTATTCCCCATGAAAATCATAGGTGGCAGTATAAAAACATTTTTTAAAAAAAGTGTTTATACATAATTTTAAATAAAGACATTATTTTTTTTTTCATATAAGTTCTTTGACATTGCTACCTGTGATGAAATGAAAGATCAGGCTACAAAGGGGTTTCATATACAATGCCTCTCATAAACCCACACTTTTGATCTGCCATTGAAAAAGAAACAAAGCTTTGGCTATAAATTACATTCATCACAAATGCAAATAATTTTATGGTAATCATTTATGTCATAATCATACAGATGATTTATATAGACAACTAAGAAAGAGGGAATTTAACTTATTCAACTGCACTTCTTGCATGTAACAATTTTGATTGTAATAAAGAGTTAAAATATTGTTAGGTCTTGATACTTTCAAATAAATCCATTAAAAACTATAAGATTTATCAAAGGTTGATAATTTATAGTAATATATGAACAAAATATAGTTTAACATTGTTTGGACATTTCACTACCAAATAGTAGTGAAACGTCCTGGTAGGAAACGTCCAATAGTGAAACGTCTAAATAGTGAAATGACTGCCACCCGAAACAAACTGTGAACGAATTTGTAGAAACGTAATCAAATACTGTTGACCCTCTTTCTTTAAGCATGTATTATACAAAATTGATGGATCATTTTTTACCAAGGTATCTCAATGGAGGTTCTCTCAAAAAATCTGGTTTTTCATTGATTTCCCCTTTCTCGTTTGACAGAGAGCTTTTCATTGCGTACTTTGATTTTGATGGTTCCCTGCTTTGCTGTATCCGAAAAAAATACTGAGCCTGGGACCAATCAAATCAAAGTACTTTTCTCCGGTCAAAATGGACGTCCTTGGAAGTTTTCGCTTACCAAGTGCAAAATATGTGTTAGAAATATCAAAGATCGTTCTCATTCCACATTATATAGTTAATGTATTTCTTTCCGTATCATTCTACCTGCTGAAAACCATCCCACCGGTATGCGAGTACATGTTTGACGACTGTACCCTGGAGTTGGTAAGTTTTTATGTTTCGTAAAAGTTTATCAAGGGTACCATCTTTCTGTATCTGTGCTGTTACATCGCAGATAAACGCATCGGATATGAATCCAGTGTTTATTAGATTCGAACAAAGGAGGGTGTTTAAAGATATTGTTCCATTACCTTTAGAGCTTAGTGGTTAGAACACAAGACCCTTGATCCAGAATTTATAGCCAGTATCGGCTTCTGCAACATTATAGATACAGAGTAGATGAAATAATGTACTCCTCTCTTTGATATGCTGACGGTTCACATCAGACTATCAAAGAAGGGTTATTTGACTACAACTAGGTTCAGGGACTATCAATGGGTGACCGGTCAACTCGGCCCTATGTATTACTTGACCCAAGTATCATTCTATGCCAAAACTACTTTATTATCGATTATTTATGAAGTGTTATGTCACAAATACATTATATTTCAATCTCAATTTAGTCTTGATGAAATTTTGTATGCATCAACAAATTAAAAAAAGAATAAATTGAATTTTAGGAATCATTAAGAGAATTACACATATTGATACAATGATCAAATGTAATAATGTCATTAAAACAAAATGATATCTCTGAAATAATAAAAATAAATATTCTAAATATTCTAAAGTATAACTGCGTCATTTGTATAAAACTTTTACATATTTCATACAATAATATGAAATAAGGCAAAGCCTTAAAAGCGATCGCAGCTTATCTGAAATATTGTTTGTTCAAGAGAGAGGGGGAAAGAAAGAATTTAGAGAGAGAGAGGGAGGGGGGAGGGGCATATGTAATTTATTGTTTAGTGCGAATGTATTGAGTGATTAATGTTTCTGATGCACAGTCTATTCCTCGGATACTTCGTAATCCTTTCATCATTTAGGAGATAAAGAGTTTATTTCTTAAATTCACCGATGTATGAAACTGAAAAACTAATCAGACTGTATTAATATGTGATGCAGATTCACACACGATTTTGATTAGATCTTGAGTTTTACACCACTATGAAATCAAGACATAACTTCAAGATAACCTTAGATTTAATCGCAACAACTTGGAGATTTATCAATAAAAGTAGAAATTCTTTATGGGGCTACTTTCTGCTGATACAATTTTCCAACCAATAATAATGCATAAACCTTTTTAACTTAACTGGAATTAAATTAACATCTTTAAGAAATAAAGGCTTTTGACGACTGGTCCATGTAGGCGTACCCAACAACAAAATCCACATACAATAACATAAAATTTACAAACAAGCAATTTTTTCTTTCCCACAATTTTTTCTCATGACCTAAAAAATCAACTAATTGTTACATTTCTTATTTTGGATGTTACAAGACAACCAGGGTTACCATTTTCTATGTTAAAATCGTTGAAAATCACAAGAACAGTATTGCATGTATTTACAAGTTCACCAGTCTACGATTGAACTGTTTTAAGTTCTAAACAATAGACTTGTTTCACATAAGTCTGCGCATGCGCGGAAATCTCTCGACTCCGCCCCTTATACAAACGAGGGTGCATGTCATTTTAGTCCAGTAAGAGTTTATAGTAAAATATTATTTTTTAAACCACAAAATACTCATCGTTATAAACGGTATCAAAGCTATTCTTACATATTATTATAATGTAGTTTTAATGCTTAAAATATGCATGCCTATTTTTGTCTTTTTTTTGCTTTTAATTAAAATATCTTTATCTAACTTTATTTAGCGTCCCTGACCTATGAAGAAGTATTTTGATTTTTTTATCATTCTGACTTTTTTAAAATTTTGTCATTTTAGTTTCTCTATGAATCATTTTTATTCATAAATTATTCCCTTCTATTTTTATTCAGATCTTAGCATTTTTTCTCTCTTTTCATTAAAATCCCAATATTACTAAAAAATGAAAAATACGTACCCTACTCAATTATTTCTTTCCATAGTATTACATAAATTTATTTGAATTAAAAAATTTTACCATCACATCGTAATCAACACACTGAGACAAGGAAATATATTCTTGCAAAAAGTAATAATTATTAACAAAAAAATAAACATAGATCATTAAGCACATATACAAACCAAATACACCTCGTTCAATATTTTTTTTGTGTGATATTGCGCTGTTGAAACTTCGTGGCAAAAAGAAAAAAACTGAAACCAACACATTGACGATCTTTCACTTTGTGAATAATGATTGTGGAAAAGTAGGCCCATGTGATAATTTAACCGTGCAATATAAATTCTTTGTAAGAATTTTATCTATTCACAACACCGTTTTTTTTTGCACAAGAAATATACATACTAGAGAAATATTTAATGATAATAATAAATAAATAGATACATTGTATTTTGTAAATAGCACAAAAAACAGATTTAGTTAAAGTTAGATTCATGCTATTTGTTCTATTGGGGCCATATTAATACTCATTTAGAATCATTATAATATTTTAGCACAAGCCCTTGCGGGACTGTTGTTTTTCATATTGCTTGATAAAACTTGCGTGTAAGAAAAAAGTATGTAGGGTTGAGTTTAATCTTCATGTGTGTTTATGATTTTAGAAAGGGTTTTTCAATATACCATAGGCCCCAGATCAAAGAGCGGTAAAACACTAAGGCAGCAGTTATAAGTTACAACACGTGCGCTAAATAAACATTATACTGGTGACACTAAGCGTCGTATATGACATATGGTAACCGTATTACGTAATCGTATTTAACTTCTATCACATCTTCATTATGAAGATATATCCATAAAAGGTGTTTTTTGTGTGTTCAATAATTAATGAATTTGGAAATTTAATTGGATTCGTAAGAGGTGAGTGTTAAAAAAAGGCTGCGCGAAAAGAAAGATGAACTCAGAACTACAAAATACAAAATTGTTAATTTTGAAACAGTGAAATGCACGTTTCAAATCCCTTCCTAATATAAGTGTGTTCAAATATGAATCAATAACAAAATGAAATAGCAACTCGTAATAATAAACCTGCGATTGAATTATTTCACCCCTTTTCACATTATCTTTATCTCTTGACATGTTTTTTTTTTTTTTTATTTTTCGTCAGAGAACTACCCAGGATGATGGACTTTGGGAGTAAAAATGAAACTTATTTTAGCAAGGAAACAAGCATTTACAAAGTGTGCAGGAAAAGGAAGGTGTTTCTGTTGGGTTAGGGGGGTACAAATTCCCTAAGTCGTAAAAAAATTCCTGAAATTCTAACATGGTGTTACAAAAATTCCTGAAATTGGCCCTTATTGAGAGCACTGAGATAACATCTTCATGTAATTGTTAATTAATCTATTGTTGAACCGTTCTCACTGTTTCAAATTACATGAATTTACCGATTAAAAAGCGTTCATATCTAATGGGGAGACAAATTCAGACAATGCTGCGGCAATCAATTTGACTCCAGATTGCACAAGTTGTTTTTATCCTATTTTTTAATTCTTTTCATGAAATAATTTACCATCATACAGTTGATATTGCTCGAGCGACCACCAATATTAAGAGACCACTTCTATTCAGCGACCATTTTCAAAAGTCCCTTCATTGTAAGCAAAATCTCTGAGACAGCGGACATTGGTAAACCAAATATTCCTTATTAAAAAATCTAAGGATGCTGGAACCCTTCAGAAATGTCTCAATCAGACGATTCTATTGGGTCTGAACACCATCAAATTAGTATGACTATGAATTATGTGACAATTCACAAATATTATCAAAATGATCCGCGTTGTTTATCATGAAATGTTGCATTAAGCAACCATTTCAAAAGTGACAGCTTTTTGGTGATCCCCTAAGTGGCTGCTTTACACAAATTTTACTGTACTTATATCTAGTTATAACTTACTTAATACTTTCATCACATTTTTTAGAAACACTGGGAATGGGTTACTTTCCTTGGATGTGTCATTGTGTTGAAGAACAGGAAACAAGGTAAATAGATTTAAAGTCCTTTGAATGTCATTCAAATACAGTCAATATTGCTAGAGCAACCACTTCTATTAAACTTTAACAGACCAATTTTATCAAGTGAACATCGTAATAAGTTCCATCACCATAGAAGTATGCATTCTTAAAAGAAAAATTGTTTATTAATGAAACTTATATAGTGTGAAACGATTAAAATAATCAAATTCTAATAGGTTCCAACATCATAGGATTCAGGAAGATTTATGCAACAATCTACAAAGTATTTATGGTATCAAAATGATCTTTTTATATCATGAAATATTTTATTATGAAGAAACCTTTCTCTGTAGCGAACTAAAGTCTATTGCCTGACTGCATAAAAAAACTTTACAAGAACCCTCAGCCCTTTGGAAGTCAAAGACATTTGCAAACATTTGAGAAAATGTAATCCCGCTGTGCAAATGTACTCCTGTGCAAAGCTAGGCAAAATTTCTAAACTTTCGGAGAAGTTTTTTAATATGGAAGTTTCTACCAGTCCTCCCTAGAATCCACAGGTCTACGGCCCTGGGACTGGTGTTAATGTCTATCCCTGTGTGGTAAATAACTAAACTCTGTTTCATGTATTTTTTAACCAATTCCTGTTAATCCCTGCTTTTTACGTGATTGTGATTTTATGATTGAGAAAACATTGTGAAAAAGAAGAAATTGCTTCTGACAAGAAATTTCTTCTTTTTCCACACAATTTTCTACCCTACTGAATGGTTATTTTTCAAATTAAATCCACTTTAAATTTTCGTCTGCAAAACCTTTGAATTTGGACAGGTCCAAAATTTTGTAAAACAGGAAAGGGTTAAGTAGGATAAGATTTCTAGTTCCAGACATCCATGAAAATAATAACTATTGCCCTCATGTCATTTCAGTTACTGCTGGAGAATACATATCAGTTGCTTGCCTGTTTTCCAAAGTATTAAGTCTAGTCCTATTCTATCAAGTTTATGTGCCATATGCATTTTTGTATGCTGTATTATGTCTAGGTAAGTACATGTATACCAGTTCTCAAGGATGTAACTACCGTTACGCACATTACACAGGTGCGTAATAGAAGTAAATCCTCTTTCTAAATATGTCGTCAAAACTGATCAATGATCATACATAATACATTATATTATTGAAACTACAGCTTTAACCTTATTCCTTGATGCAGGTGTGAGACATTGTATTGAAATTTTTATTGAAACTATTCATGTAGGGTATAGAGGTATTGTGCCAAATGGATTTGTCACATTTTTTGCTGAGCTGTTTTTGGAGAAAAACCAAGGTATTATATTGATTGTGTTGTTGTTGGTGTGACTAACTTTATCATTGGCCATATCTCTGTTGTTATTGAAGATAACTTTATCAAACTTGTCATGTGTATTCACCATCACAAGAGCTATTAAGACTATCAAAGGGATCATAGCTCTAAAAACATGTTTATGCCCCTGCATTGAAAGATGGGGGATATATTGTTTTTTACCTGTCTATTTTTCGGTTTGTTCCCTCCGAAAAACTTTAACATTGACCAAAACTTTTCATTGGTAAGAGATTATTAAGAGCCTTCATTTTCCTCATGAGTATTGCTTGTGACAAGACCTTTCTGTTGGTACCACTTTCAAGGTCATGTGTCAAGGTAATTTTTTTTCAAGGCCAAATATGTGGAAATTTTAAATTCTGCATATATTTTAGTATTGCCACGGATTACTGTATTGAATTAAGGTTAACTGAAGATAACAGTATTGTATCCGACTACTGTATCTGAAGATTGGCAGTGGCAGGGCCATTGGAGGTTCACAAACAGATCTTGTTGTTAGAGTTATGGCCCCTTTTTGACTTAGATTTTATGTTTTATCCAGCATCTGCAGGCGAGTGTTAGCGGTGCTGTTGTTAATTAAATATTTACATCTTTAAAGCTTCTCTTTCACAGTTCTTCATAGAAAAAATGCAAAACTGGATCTTAGAATCTGATTTCTTGCATTTTCCAATGTTAAAGAATCGCCATAGGTATGGCACTAACAACAACTCATTTAAAAAAAATGTATTTTGAATGCTCAAAGCGGCAAGATTAGTGACATATCCAGTCTATAAATAACAAAATTCTTATTTTTCATGTATAATGTATCATGTTTCGCATGTATCTATATGAAGTTTCCAAATTGACAATTACTTCGACCTTGGCTTTTGATAGAATGGGACAAACAAGGGGAATTGCATGCGTAAATAGTTGGCTAAAAATTTAATTTATTAATTTTTAAATAATTTACAAAAAAATTAAAAATCGCTTTTTCCCAATCTGTGAAAGAGCACCTTTAAGTGCAATACCCATTTTATAGCTCTTTCTGTACCCCTTTTACCTGGGGAAACTGAGGCAGTCACTATTGAGTATTGCCTCAGGGGTTAAATTGTCATAAATCCTCAGTAAAGTTTCAAGAGAATGACAGTTTGACATGCTGAATGACATTTTGGATGTTACTAGACTTGAAATGTGTTTTTAGCTCACCTGAGCACGAAGTGCTCAAGGGAGCTATTGTGATCCATCGTTGTCCGGCATCTGTCTGTCTGTCACGGTGTCAACTTTTTCTTTAAACGACATCTCCTCCTAAACTTATGGGTCAAAATCAACCAAACTTGGCAGAAATATTCCTTGGGTGGTCCCTTATGAAAATTGCTCAAATGGAAAGGATCCGTGCAATATCACGGGAAAAGGGGCCTTAATGACAAATTTCTTGTTTTCACTCTAGAAGCCACAAATATGGTCCAATCTTCATGAAACTTGGTCAGAATGTTTGTTAGGTCATGAGGATGAACTCCATCGAAAATGGGAAGGATCCGTGCCATTTCACAGAAAAAGGCGCCTTAATGACAATTTTGTCAACAATATCTTTAAACGACATCTCCTCCTAAACTTAAGGGTCAAAATCAACCAAACTTGGCAGAAATATTCCTTGGGTGGTCCCTTATGAAAATTGCTCAAATGGAAAGGATCCGTGCCATATCACGGGAAAAGGGACCTTAATGACAAATTTCTTGTTTTCACTCTAGAAGCCACAAATATGGTCCAATCATCATGAAACTTTGTCAGAATGTTTGTTAAGTCATGAGGATGAATTCATTTAAAAAATGGGAAGTATACATGCCATATCACGGGAAAAGGGGCCTTAATGACAATTTTCTCGTAAGAGCTCCAAACGCCACAAATATAGTCCAATCTTCATGAAACTTGATCAAAATGTTTGCCAGGTCACAAGAATGAACTCTGTTGAAAATGGATAGGTTCATGCCATATCATAGAAAATGGAGTCTTAATGATAATTTACTTGAAATATCAGGTGAGCGATTTAGGGCCCTCAGGGTCCTCTTGTTATTAATTGTCTTAGTGTCAGCTGTAACAAGTTACTAGCCCTACCTTCAGTAAACAAAATCATTTGTAAACTCTTGCATACCCTGCTTTGCACTTATTACAGGCTTGTGTTTGACCCTTTAACCAGGGTTTTGACCCTCAAATATCTGGTATTATCTTGTTTTGACCACTAGAAATATATCCTAAGGGGGTCACAATGGGGTCATTGTAACCCCCTTGAGAGGAATACTAACAGTCAAAACAGTTTTAGGCACCCTATATACTATCTAAAGTTTTACAAATCAAATGCTTCCTTCCTATCTTAACAAGGAAAGGTCAGTTGGCACTTCAACCTACACAAGTCTGCTCATGATTTGCTCTTTCTGTTCTTTTGACCCTTTTGAAATCTGTTTTGACCCCAAAAGTTTCATGGTTAAGGGGTCAATGACTCCCTATTTTCAAACACTAGCACGACGAGCCCTGCACATAAGAGCATGTGCAAAGCAGGTTAAAGTTTCTAGAAGGTTTTGTGAATGTGAACGCAGGATAGATGACTCAATTTTTGACTTGTTGGGTGTGACTTTAATAAAATGACCTTTGACTTGTTGAGTGAGACCTTTAACTTACTGAGTGTGACCTTTGACTTGTTGAGCGTGACCTTTAACTTGCTGAGTGTGACCTTTGACTTGTTGAGTGTGACCTCCTTGAAAGAAAGTACTGAAAGCTGCAAGAATCTATTTCCACTCTATTCTTTAACATTTTGATGCCTCTAAGCCGGAAAAAAGCTTCAGAAAAGATTGTTGAGAATGCCCACTGTGAGTGTTCTCAAAGACAAATATTTTTAAATATTTGTGAACTGGAAACTCTCGCCTGCAACTTCTTTGATTTTGGATAAATCTAAAATATTGTGTTTTGTTTTGGGTTAGGTTTCCCATGGAAATAGGGTTTTTCTACCTGCAGACAACTACATTTTCCAGGCCAGTTTGTCCATGGATAAGAAAAATAACAGGACAAATGGAATGGTACTTAATAATTCTAAGTGATTAATCAATCATTATGTTTATATCAAAGGGTAGAACATTTTGTTCTTAATAAAGAAAAAGCTGGGTTCCAGTTCCAGCATTTTCTTTATCAAAAACCATGTTTCCTCAATATTCATCAACTCAATTAATGCCGGACAAGTTCATTTTGATCCTCGGGATAAGTAGAAAATCATCTTTTACTTGTACAGAGGCAAGTGGAAAAAATCCTTATTTCCTTATCCCTGAGGATGAAATATAATGTGAAGAAAAAAAGAAAAAATTGTGATGAAAAAATAAAAACAAAATGACTGAAAGAAATACATGCATTTTCTTGGCTCACTATGAAACCTATGTTTATAGGCAGTTACAACCTTTTTGCTCTGAGCCATCAATATATAGTCAAAATACTGGGAATTAATCTATAGTATGCCAAGAACATAAATTCTCATTGAGGCATGTGAAAATGAGTGACAGGTCTGGACTGATTTGTCTATTCATCTTATGTCTATATTGATGGGTGGGTTAATACCTGTAAAAATTTAGGCACTTACAATAGTTTGAAAAAAGAAGAAATCTTGATTTCACTCATTCAATCTCATAATATACCTTGATTTGTCTCTTCTGTTTCCTGCAAGTTATATTATGAGATTTAATGAGTGAAATCAAGATTTCTTCTTTTTTTAAAATAATGAAGACTGGTCAAAATTTTAGATTGAATTCATTTGATTATTAACGTAAGCCTATTTGTAATTCAATCAAGGGAAAATTGAGGTAAAGGGAGCAACACTGGTTATCAGCATTTTCTCCTTTTCTCAATATTTTCCCAGTTACATTTATTCCCCAGTTCAACAGAATGCAGAATTGTCTATACTGGGCATAGACCTGCAATAAAGAGTTGGTGATCAGGGGTCAATTTTGTCTATACAGGTATAGACAGAATTGACCTTTGATCATTCACTTAAATTAAACTTGTGGATCTATATATCAGTCTCAATTCTTTAATAATTGGTATCTCATCTGTTGAATTGTATCATAGTACTTTTTGTTGTTTAATCATTGTATTTGATTTGTAAATATTTTTAGAGGCCTACAGGGAAGACTGGGTTATCCCTACTGTACTGCCTCATTAAGTAAAGTCTTTATTATTATTATTACTATTATTATTATAGTTTTGACCCCTTAATATTTTCTTAACACAGTCACAAAAACTTCACACTAACACAGGCAAGTCATAACCCAAAACTACCGTATACAATAAAATGATAGATTTGTCCTAAGTGTGAGAAATTCAGTGTCAAGTTTTGATTATGCATTATCTTTTATGCACTGGCATCAAAAGGTTTGGGCATATTGTTTTATTGGTGTCTGTATCAGTCTGTATGTCCATATGTCTGTTTGTCTCTCTGTAAAAAAAACTAAGCTTGTCAACTAAATATTTTGCCCTTTCCTTGAACACTTTTCTAGTTACAATGCTTGTATTTGGCAAAAAGCTTCCTCTCATCATCCACATCTTTGAAGATCAAGGTCATCTGTCAAGGGCAATTCTCAAGATCAAACTTCTGAAAAATGCCGGGGGGGGGGGGGGGCAGGCTCCGAATAAGGTGACAATTATTGAGTAACCCAAAGCCTTGATTGGGACAAAATGATACATTTTTCATGGAAAGAACAATTCTCTTTAACATAACAGTGATTTTTATCTATAAAATATCTGTGTGATAACACCTCATGTAATATATTTCATGATATTGCATGGATATTTTAAGAATAATGACATAATGAGGTTGCTTTTCTGTTAGAACCGTCGAAGAAAACAAGGCTAACAAAATAAAGAGATAAATATAATTCAAACTTAGTGTATTGTATGAAAAAATATCTAACTTAGTTATTGGAATTGATAATTGTCTTGGCAGAGCCTCGACAATTAAAACTTCCCCCAAACCTTGTTAGATAATTTTCTCATACAATACACTAAGTACGTATTATATATATACAGAATCACAGAATATATAATAATAACAGAATATATTTTATTTCAGCTCACTTTATATTTCTACCCAGACCAGTATATAAAGGTCCTGAGTTCATCACCTACTTCAGAGGGCCACATCTCAAGGTAAAAGATGGTAGTATTCATTTACCCTTTCCATATTAACTCTGGAACTATCTTGAATTATCTGCCCTTGAATTGATACAAAATTACCTTATTTTACGTGAGCGTAACTCCTCCTAAACTATCAGTGGGAATGAAACTTGCCACATATTCTCTCCTTGATGTCAAGTTGAATAATCTGCCCTTGAATTGATTATATAATGAATAAATGTTTAACAATACATTGAGGATAATCCTTTGTTTCAGTGTAAAATGGATTTAGATTTTGTTTAGTGAACAATGAAAGCTACATTTTTAAGTGGCTTTGACTCGAGTGAAATGTAGGTTCTATCGTTCACAAAATGAAATATTGATTGAAAAAAAAGAGCAAACAATAATTTGTTTCTTTAATGCCAAAATGAGACAAATTATGAAGATTGCGGGACAAATTTTCTTAAAATTGTTGCATTGTGACTACCAGGCAATGAAGAAAGAAGGCTTCATATATAATATATCTGATGTAACTACAAAATGCTTATTTGGACAATTAAAAGAAAATAATAACAGATTGCAAAAATTTATACCATTCCAATGAAGACAACAATTCAGTGAGTTTGAATTGGAAATCAATGTCTTTTAGTGAAACAAACATTGTGGAAAGACAGGAAAATGCTTGTTAATAAGCAAATTCTTGTTTTCCATCAATACTTTCATAGTAGATATTTTCTTAGTGTAAGTGGCTGAAAACCATAAGGCTATAATTATGTTGTTGAGTCCATTTTGTCTCTGCCTGACAATGATCCATCACTCTTTCTTAAGGTAGTGGGCCCATTAAAGTTCTGCAACATTTTGGAAGTAATGAACTTTAACAGTATTAACCAAGGTTTCCTAATGATTTTCATTAGGAAACCTTGGTCAACATTGTAAAAGTTCATGAGTTCCCAAATGTTACTGACTTATTACGATTTCACTACCTTCCCTAACTACAGGAACCCATTGGTTAGGTTGGGTATAGGTTGGTACAGGCAGAATTTGAAAGGGAGATAAAATGTACTTAATGATTGACTATGATTTAATTCACAAAGTTTTTTTCCTTGTAACCATTAATGGAATCGACACTACCTCGTGCCCAAGACTTGTGGATTTTAGGGAGGACTGGTACAGACCTGGGGAAATCGTAATAGATAATCACAATTACATGTAATCGATTACAATTTTCAGGTAATCATATTGTAATCAGTAATTGGAGCATTTCTGATTACATGTAATCGTAATTTAACCGATTTCATTGCAAAAAGCCCTGTAATCATGATTACATCTCAATTACATAATGATCATTATAATTGTTGTATTTGCAAGTACAAGCTTTGAAAAAGAATATTTTCAATGATAGTCATACTTGGCAAATTTTTATTTATACTAAAATAATGACCCTAGGTTTTAGTATTGAATACAAATAAATTAAATGAAAATACTTTCAAAGTAATTTGTGTGACTAGATAGATCTTAAATTAAACAATTACCTGTTAATTACCCATTACTAGTATTTGACAGCCCATGATAGTTAAATTTTGATATTCATTTATATATTAGCAAAACAACTTTATCTTCTTTTCTTATAATCATTCTTATTTGTCTGATATTTTTTCTCAAATCCAAATAACATGGCAAAAGTTCTAAGGAAATGAATCTATTCTATGATTGTCCCATAACAATACCATGCAGGAATCTTGATGTTGGTTCATTAAGGTAAATGTTAAAGTCCCATTAGGCAAAATTCAATAAAGTACTGCAAAACATGGGAAAGCTATTACATTATCTTCTAAAGTTTTCCAAAAAGTTTAATGAGCCTGAAAGACATTTGACATATCCATAATATTGTACAGTTTGACATGCCGTTTCCATGAATTGAAAAAAAAGAAGAATTGTTGACTCTGTCTAAGACCTGAAATGTAAATGTAATATAAAATTGGGAAAATTCTTGCAAGAACAGTTTATCAATTTTACCTTTTATTGTTGCATCAAATATTCAAAAATTTATAAAGACATTGTAAATGACAACCTAGGCTATAGATGCTCACAGCTTTCCATAACAGTGGAGGCAAATGTAAGAGGATAGTAAAGCTTTGGGTATATTTAAATTCATAAAGAGCATCAACAGTAAATATGAACAGACCTGAGAGAAGAATTGGCATTAATTATTTATTGTTCATCCTTCCACTTTAATTTTGGTTAGTTGTATACAAACCTAACTTGAATGAATACACCCCTCCCCCCCCAAGACAAAAACATGTTTATGAGTAAGGTTGAAATAAAAATGTAATCAGCTGTAATCAAATGTAACCATGATTACATTATAAAAGTAATTGTAATTGATTACAATGAAAAACTGAGTAATCATAATGTAATCAGTAATCTTAAATTCTGCAAGTAATTGTAATGGTAATCGATTACATTGGCATGTAATCGACCCCAGGTCTGGACTGGTAGAAGATGCAATGTTGCAGATCCTTCAGGTCTGTTTTAAACGGTCATTTTAACGCCAATCTTTTGAAAAATCATTTTCAAAAATAAATTTATTTCTCTATGGAAATCATTGTGGAAAAAGAAGAAATTGCTTATCACAAGCAATTTCTTCATTTACCACGCTGATTTACGTTTAAATTTGCTCTTTAAATCGCTAAAAAATTAATATACCGGTAGTTTTTATGGAGGGTCTGTTATTATCAGGAAGGAACTGTAAGATTTAGGGCTTATAAGTCTTTCAGGCTGATGTCAAAAGGAAGTTAGTGTCAATCCCTGAGTATAAATGCTTTTAAACTGGATAACTTGTGTTTTTGCCTAAACTTATTAGTTTACTCTTTGCAAATCATTTATTTTAGTCCTTTAGGTTGGTTTCAGGTCCTCAACTGCCTTTAGTTTCTTCTTTCCTCGAATGTAGTATAGACTTTAATGAAAGAAGCTTTGTTACTATGCATAAATATGTCCATAATGAATTGCCCTAAACAATTTGATCAGGAGGTTTCACTTAGATTAATCTTAAAATCCATTCTAGATATATTGATTTTATAATTACAGAATGAAATCAACCGTGATAAAAGGGTAACATGGATGATCTGTTTTTATGCTGCCTGGTCTCCAGCTTGTGTTAATGTTGCACCAGTATTCGCAGAGTTATCAAATGAGTAAGTTTTGAAATATAAAAATATTGTTTTACTGTTGTCCATATGTCTGAAGATTTGTCTGGCTGTCCGTCCAACTGTCTGTAAATCTGGCTACAAAACCTAACCAAAAATTCTAACATATAACTTAAAGTCTTTTGAAGATTTAATGCTCATATTTGCTATGATGATAGATCATATCAGTCTGCATCTGCTGATACAAAAGCTAAGGTCATGTGATGAGATCAAGATCTTCTGTCTAGGTTAAAATTTTGGAAAAAAACTTACATAAACTTAACATTGATAACTTTCTTTTTTAAGCCTATTCTAAGTTCAATGCTCATATTTGGCATGATAATAGATTTTATTCGTATGCATATGCTGACACCATGGTCAAGGTCATGTTACAAGGTCGAGGTCATATAGGAAGGTCTAAGATTTAAGAATGTTACTTTTTTGGGGGCATTTATTGTTCTCAAATACATCTTGTTTACTTTAACCTCAGAAAATATTTGTCCATATCAAGTGTTGTATAAAGTTTGCTAGCTGTTAGTGCTAAAACTAAACTTTAGTGTACATGTGTTTATCCAACAATTCTTCTGATAAAATTCAGAACATATCACATAAATGATTTCTAATTTTCACAAATTTTCACAAAGATTAAAACTGCCATTTGTATTGGAAAGAAGCATATAAATAGTTTCTAGAATAATTTTCACATAATTTATGTCCATCAAGGAGTAGAACTGCTTTTAGCATTTTAAAATAGTAGTGAAAGGCAAGTGTGACAACTAGATCCTCAACATAATTATGTTTTACTTGGGTTTAGTTTTTTTCATTTAAACAAAGCTAAAGGACTGTAAAAAAATATTAACTCAACTTGCGGTCTTCAAAGAATACAAAAACAAATACCCACATATTTTAACAGGTTTACCAACTTTTATGCTGCCAAATGCCATTTTTATACGCCCGTCGAAGACGGGACGTATTATGGGATCACCCGTGGCATCCGGGCGGCCTGGCGTCCGGGCGTCCGGCGGCGTCCACTTCTTTGTCCGGAGCATAACTCTGTCACTTGAAGTCCGATGGACTTCAAACTTGGCAATTGTATTCATCTCATCATTACGGAGTGCAGTGCACAAGAACAATAACTCTACCTGGCCTATTTTTTGAGTTATTGCCCTTTTGTTGTTTTTCAGACTTGAATCTTGACCAGAGTATATCTCTAAAAGTATAATAGCTAGGATCATGAAACTTCATGGGTGTATAGATCTTACCAAGGGGGAGTGCAGTGCACAAGAACCATAACTCTACCTGGCCTATTTTTTGAGTTATTGCCCTTTGTTGTTTTTCAGACTTGAATCTTGTCCGGAGTATATCTCTAAAAGTATAATAGCTAGGATCATAAAACTTCATGGGTGTATAGATCTCACCAAGGGGGAGTGCAGTGCACAAGAACAATAACTCTACCTGGCCTATTTTTTGAGTTATTGCCCTTTGTTGTTTTTCAGACTTGAATCTTGTCCAGAGTATATGTCTAAAAGTATAATAGCTAGGATCATGAAACTTCATGGGTGTATAGATCTCTCCAAGGGGGAGTGCAGTGCACAAGAACCATAACTCTACCTGGCCTATTTTTTGAGTTATTGCCCTTTGTTGTTTTCAGACTTGAATCTTGTCCGGAGTATATCTCTAAAAGTATAATAGCTAGGATCATGAAACTTCATGGGTGTATAGATCTCACCAAGGGGGAGTGCAGTGCACAAGAACCATAACTCTACCTGGCCTATTTTTTGAGTTATTGCCCTTTGTTGTTTTTCATACTTGAATCT
This sequence comes from Fragum whitleyi, assembly GCA_948146395.1. NCBI lineage: Eukaryota > Metazoa > Mollusca > Bivalvia > Cardiida > Cardiidae > Fragum > Fragum whitleyi. The sequence goes on from OX411553.1 coordinate 27,440,379, forward strand.
TGTCCGGAGTAAATCTCTAAAAGTATAATAGCTAGGATCATGAAACTTCATGGGTGTATAGATCTTACCAAGGGGGAGTGCAGTGCACAAGAACAATAACTCTACCTGGCCTATTTTTTGAGTTATTGCCCTTTGTTGTATTTCATACTAGGATCTTGTCCGGAGTATATCTCTAAAAGTATAATAGCAAGGATCATGAAACTTCATGGGTGTATAGATCTCACCTAGGGGGAGTGCAGTGCACAAGAACCATAACTCTACCTGGCCTATTTTTTGAGTTATTGCCCTTTGTTGTTTTTCATACTAGAATCTAGTCCGGAGTATATCTCTAAAAGTATAATAGCTAGGATCATGAAACTTCATGGGTGTATAGATCTAACCAAGGGGGAGTGCAATGCACAAGAACCATAACTCTACCTTGCTTTTTTTTAGTTATTGCCCTTTGTTGTTTTTCAGACTTGAATCTTGTCCGGAGTATATCTCTAAAAGTATAATAGTTAGGATCATGAAACTTCATGGGTGTATGGATCTCCCAAAGGGGGAGTGCAGTGCAAAAGAACCATAACTCTACCTGGCCTATTTTTTGAGTTATTGCCCTTTGTTGTATTTCATACTAGAATCTTGTCCGGAGTATATCTCTAAAAGTATAATAGCTAGGATCATGAAACTTCATGGGTGTATAGATCTCACCAAGGGGGAGTGCAGTGCACAAGAACCATAACTCTACCTGGCCTATTTTTTGAGTTATTGCCCTTTGTTGTTTTTCAGACTTGAATCTTGTCCGGAGTATATCTCTAAAAGTATAATAGTTAAGATCATGAAACTTCATGGGTGTATAGACCTCTACAAAGGAGAGTGCAGCGCACAAGAACCATAACTCTACCTGGCCTATTTTTTGAGTTATTGCCCTTTGTTGTTTTTCAGACTTGAATCTTGTCCGGAATATATCTCTAAAAGTATAATAGTTAAGTTCATGAAACTTCATGGGTGTATAGATCTCACCAAGGGGGAGTGCAGCGCACAAGAACCATAACTCTACCTGGCCTATTTTTTGAGTTATTGCCCTTTGTTGTTTTTCAGACTTGAATCTTGTCCGGAGTATATGTCTAAAAGTGTAATAGCTAGGATCATGAAACTTCATGGGTGCAAAAAATATTCATTCAAAATAACCTCAATTCTATTAAAACCCCCAGTTAATACTAAGCAGTGTGACGGGCGTATCTTGTTACAATTTGGCACCTTGTTGCAATTTGCAATTAAAAGTTAATTATTTACCTAAAAAAAAACAGAATATGGTTATGTATTATATAACTGACATGTATGTAGTAAACTGGCAGTATGCAAAGAATAGTGTTGAATTTTTCTATATCTTACATAATTGATATAAGTTATTTATTATCAACATTAGCATAATAAATTTGCAAATAAGTTGAAGTCTCAAGATTTTGTAATGCTTTTGTGTAACTCTAAGAATGATGTCAAAATTTTTAATTGGGTCATTAAAGAACATGTATAAAGACCCAGTGCACAACAAATTTTCAAATACTGTTTCAGTTATAATCTGGTATAATCTTATTTCATTGTTCCCTCCCTTCATTATCTTTATATAGTATATTACTATATTTGGCCCATCATGCAAGAAAGGATCACATGGGTAGTGCCCAAAATGTTGAACCTAGTCAGACTGAGCAAACTGACAAGTATATCAAAACTTTTGCACTGCCTTGTTTTCTGAATTTAGATTTACCATAATCATTCTACCTTCCTGCTTGAGAACTTTTTAAAATATCATTAGTTGACCTCTAGTGGAACTATTTTCATTTTCATATGTTAATTTTTATGGAGGTCTCAAATGGTCCAATGACTACTTCTTTGTGACAGGTTTCAATTTTTATATTCCAGATATCATTTAGAGAACTTTAAGTTTGGTAAACTAGATGTCAGCAGATATTCTGAAGTTGCAGAAGAGTAAGTATTTATCTTAACCATTTCCTGTTTTTACAAAATTTTGGACCTGTCCAAATTCAAAGGTTTTGCAGACGAAAATTAAAAGTGAATTTAAATTGAGAAATAACCATTCAGTAGGGTAGAAAATAGTGTGGAAAAAGAAGAAATTGCTTGTCAGAAGCAATTTCTTCTTTTTTCACAATGTTTTCTCAATCATAAAATGACAGGCACGTAAAAAGTAGGGATTAAACAGCAAAGGGTTAAATCATGATGAACAAAAACTTCGTAAAAATAATTTGAAGATTAACATAGATCATACAATTTCTCTCATCCTGTTAGGGATGGACAATGGTTAAACCAAGTGATTTTGTACTTTACACTGAAGAATAGTTTGTAGAGTTAAGTGAAATAAATTTTGACACTGGATTCGTTCCACCATAGGCCAGGTTGGGTAGTTCAGAGAAAAGGGGGAGAGGGGGGATTTATTAGGCATGGCACATTTATTACTTGAAATACAAGGTTGGGTGATGGTTGGGTAGTTCAGAGAAAAAGGGGAGAGGGAGATTTATTAGGCATGGCACATTTATTACTTGAAATACAAGGCTGGGTGATGGTTGGGTAGTTCAGAGAAAAGGGAGAGAGGGGGGATTTATTAGGCATGGCACATTTATTACTTGAAATACAGTAGTTTGTATTAAGTGATATTGATCTTGTTTTAAACCTTTTTATTTCACATTGATAAGGATGCAAGTTGTTACAACTTAGATACATCCCTCATGATTCTGCTTCCCGGAAATGAACCAGTGCTGAATGTGTTTGCCTAGGAAAGAATCAGACACCACAATATTGATATAAATAGAGATAACTGCAAACAAACACTTTACCTTGAATATAGCTGTAGTTTCCATCGCCCAATGAAGTCAAATATATGATATGTACTAAGTATTTTGTATGAAAAAAAAAATCTAACAAGGTTGGGGGAAAGGATAATTGTTGAGGCTCTGCCAAGATAATTATCTATTCCCACAATCAAGTTGGATATTATTTTATACAATACACTTAGTATGTATTATATTTATTTTATAACCTCTATTTGCCTTGTATTGGTGGATCGATATTTCAGAAATGCTAGTTTCTAAAAATAACCGCATTATGTCATTGTTCTAAAAATTTCATAAAATATTCATAAGATATCATAAAAAAAATCATATGAGATGTTATCACATGGATATTTGTATAGTTATAAGGTAGAAAGCGTTCTCCATCCTTTTCAGGTATAAAATCAATACCTCATCCTTTTCCAAGCAGTTACCCACCATTGTGTTGTTCAGAGATGGCAAAGAGGTGATTAGAAGACCTGTTGTCAGTCCTAAAGGAAATGTTGTCAAATACCCTTTTACCAAGGTGAGAAAGCAACCCATGTTGACCCTGCACATGCTGAAAAGCATTAGGAAACCTTGGTTAACACTTTTAAAGTTCATTATTTCCAAAACATTGCAGAACTTTTACGGGTCAACTACCTTAAGGTTAAAACTGTGTTATGCAACATTTTTGGATCAGCCAAAATTGGAAGGCTACACTTTATTGTTAGTCATATAGATTACTTAGACTGATAAGTTTCATAGACTGATCAGTTTTGATGTTTTGGTTTTTTTTTTGACCCCCTTCAAACCAGCTTTGACCCCCAGAATTTAATGGTCAAGGTGTCAATGACTCTAAAACTTAAAAAGCTAGCCCTGTGTTTTCTTTACCTGTGTTATACTGTTCACAGCATTACAGCTGTATATCATGCTTTTACAGTCTGATCTTAGTTGAAACTGTCTGATTTCTACCTAAAAAATATGAAGTAAGCAATTGATTATTAAAATTTAGATGGTATATTGAATCCATCTTAAAAAGTTTAGACCCTTAGAAATTTCTCTCAAGGGGGTCACAATGACCCCCTTGGAAGAAATTTCTAAGGGTCAAAATAAGATATCAGATTTTTGGGGGTCAAAACCCTGGTTTAAGGGTCAAACATGAGCCCTGTTGATATAGAAATTGTTTGAATATAAATTTAAATTCTACAGGGAAAGGTTTAATAAAAAAAAATGTTCCTTATGTAAAAAGGAAGTCATCTTGGGCCGAGACGAAGGGGTTTATTTGGATTTAAGATTCATATATTTCATTAATTCTTGAACAAACTCTATATTGTTGGTACTCATTTGAATGATCTTGTCCAAATTATTCAAATGGATAACAACATAGTGTTTTGCTGAGAAACAACAATTTAAGACTTGAATTACCTCCTTTTTATGCCCCCGCATCAAAAGATCGGGGGTATATTGTTTTACCGTTATATGTCTGCCTGCTAAACTTTACAAAGAAACCTTAACATTTCTAATATTTTCAAGTCTATACAAGAAACAATGCTCATATTTGGATTGATAATTGATCTCAGTGATGTGCATTTGCTGGTACCAAGGTGAAGGTTATATGACAAGGTCAAGGTCATCTGTCAAGGTCAAATTTAAAAAAAAAAAAAAGCCATTTTGGGAGCATTTGTGTTTCACAAACACATCTTGTTTTACCTTTGAGTGACTCAATATTTGAATGAGTCTCTATAAACAGAGGCTATTTAATGCTATTTCAGGAAAACATAAAAAGAGATTTTGAGTTGAATGAGACTTACAACAAATGTAGAAAGAGTTTACCCAAACCACGCAAGGAAACAGAAACACCAAAGAAGGACAAAAAGGAGAACTAACATCACAGTTTTCTATTCAACAAGAATAACTATTAAGACAGATGTGTAAAGACCTACAATAGTGAAAGTGAAATGGTTAATTTGTTCGAAAAAGAGCAAATAATATAGAATTTGTTAGAATCCAGATTAAAACTCAGCAGAAAAAGGTTACACTTATGTAAATAAGCTAAGAATTTATTTCAATGTATTTCTTCATTACATACAAAATGAGAAGACAGCTATTCTTTATATCCTTTTCCTGTTTTTCAAAATCTTAGACCTGTCCAAATTGAAAGAGATTGAGGACAACAATCAAAAGTGGGTGTGGTTTGGAAAAAAAAAACACCCTATAAGGTAGAAAAAAAGTGGGAAAAGGAGAATTAGCTTTTTACGAGCACTTTCTCCTTTTCCATAAAATCAATTCTGTATTCAAGTATAGAATTAAAATGACATCAAATCTCAAGACAGTTCAGGAAAGGGATCTGAATACATAATTCGAAGGGTAAGTGCAACACTATTGTAAGTGTCTGTAAATAGGCAACTCTTGGTTTTAAGGTTGGTCAAATGTACTTGAAGTGAAAAAAACATTCCTTGAATCTTAACCTTATCATGCTGATTTTTTTTTTTTAAATTGCCGATTTCTTAGATATTCTATCCGAACTGGATCAAGTTTTTCCTGCAATATATAAGAAGAAAGAATGTAGTGTAGGCTAAGATCAGACTGTACATCTATATAGGCAGGCTGATTTTAGTTTATGCTGTCTGCCAAAGCATTAAACACTGCCAAGATTGTGTCATGAGCAGCATGAAAAATCTTAACCCTTGTCATGCTGAATTAAAATACACTTTCAGAATTGCAGTCATATCAAAGTACTGAAAGCACTGGTATTCAAGAGTGTAGGGCAATCTTTCTTTTTGAATATTAATTCCACAAACAAATATACCTTATAAGGAGACAAACAGGTGGTGTCGACTAAGATCAGACTGAACATATGTGCAGGCTGATCTTTGTCTATACCTCCTGCCTAAGCAGGAATATTCCGGGTTCAGCATGACAAGGGTTAACATTGCCAAATATTTCACTCCTGTTCAAGCTACAATGAATATATTTTGCATTGGAACACATCTGCAGATACCAAGGTCAAGGTCAAAGTTTTTAAGATTTTCTTGTTTAGGAAGCATTCCTGTTTCACAAACACAGCTTGTTATATAGAGGATACATGTTTGATTCGTCTCATCTTAGCAAACGCTTAATTTCATCTCTGCTTTGTTCCTTATGTAAGAGGCTGTGTAATTTGTAAACAAAACAGATACAGATAGTTACATCGTAAAATTGACATTCCTTTCAATCGTTCTAAATCACTCACTCAGCTCTCAGTTCATTCATTCATTCCAAACACTCACTAAATCAATCAAAAACGCTCCAAAATGAGTAAAAAAATACAATTAACAACTACATTCAAAATAAATATAAATAAAAAAAAAGGGTGATTTCACGGACATAATTGAAATTTTAAGCGACTGAATAGTTCTTGGAGAACAGGAAGCTATTTATAGAAGTTGTATGCATATTTTATAAAGGTGAGGTAATTAATATTTGGTCTTGTGTTTAAAATTTTAAACAAGGGGTTTGATATAAAAATAACCTAGTTGTCCCCTAGAAAACCCTTTGAAAGAGGTCATATTGATGAGTTGATTGTCCCTTTCATCTCTGTATGAGTCATTCATATTTAGTAATAAATATGATTTACAGATGTGAAGGAGACATATTTACATCCATGTAACTAGGAAATCTTTACTTGTAATGCATTAATTTTATTGTTTTGCACCCTTCAACAACAGTCCGACCCTTTGAAATTCACAAAGGGATAATGATTTCTGAATTTAAAAAGCTTGCATAAACCCTATACGTTTGAACTACGTCTTCTCCTGAACTACTTGGTTGAAACTTTATCTGAATGTTCCTTGGGTGCCCTTTTTCAAAAATTGTTTGCAAAATTTTGAATGGCCTATGAATATGGGTGTGGCAGGAAGGGACTTATTTTGGGCCCGAAATCTTTGAATGATGTCTTCTGCTGAACCACTAGGCCAATTTAAATGAAACTTTACCAGAATGTTCCTTGGGTGATCCTTTTCAAAAATTGTTTGTGAAATTTTGATTGGCCCATAAATATTGATGTGGCAGCGTGGGGTTTAATTTGAGCTGGAAATCTTTGAACGACATCTCCTCCTGAACCACTTGACTTATTTCAATAAAACTTAAACAGAATGTTCCTTTGATGACCCTTTTCAAAAACTGTTTGCAAAATTTTGATCAGTCCATAAATAAGGGCGTGGCTTATTTTTAAATATTTTTTCTTATTTTTAGTCTCCTTAGTAATGAATGGCTGGGAAGGGTCTATTTTCACTTTTAACTTTTTTGGAAAAACAACTCCTTTTCAACAATTAGGCAAATATGAATGAAACTTTACCAGAAAGTTACTTGGGTGAGACCCACTGGCCCAATAACATTCAGGCCATTCTTGCCATCTTGTCTATGATTTGAGCGTTGGTGAATAATCAAAACATCATGACTACAGCTTGAATAAGCTGTAGTTTCTATGTTATGATCATTCATCAATGACATTTTTTGAAAGAGGATTTATTTCAATTACACACTTGTGTAATGAAAGTTACGCCCTTGGTCTAGAGGTTTTGGTTGCCCACCAACAGTAGATCTCTATAGGTATTGGTTACGCTTCTTGTAATGTGGAAAGAATGCCCTCGTTAAAAAAGTTTGCCTTTGGACATGTTTTTTTTCTAAGCTTTAGTAAAAAGCTAGTCAATGCATAAAGCTGGTTACTTGAGATTAACTGTATTTGCAAGCAAATTTATGTAATGTAATTGTCTTTCATACCTGGTTTTCATAAAAAGAAGCACAAAATAAAACTTTGAATCTCTTTCCTTGTTCCATTTTCTAAATCTGAAACCAATCAGTTGTGCTTTTCATAATAAAGTGCTTGCCAGCCTACAGATCATTAAGAATTGACCACGGTAAGGATTTGAGCTCCGCCGATCTTTTTTCGATACCAAACTAAAATAAATTGGTATGAAAAAACAAATGCACAAATCCCCATTCCATAAACATATTTTATAGCACATATACTTTGGAATTTTAATGGCATATCTATTTTTTCAACACAGCATATTGAAAATGTCAAGAAGTAATCTATTTTACTGCCCGGCCATCTCTCGAAAAAAATAATCTTAAGTCAAAATCTAAAACCGTACATGGTGTTTTCATGCATAATTAGCTTCTGCCTTGCAATGTCTCATTGGAATCCTCTTTAGAGGATGATTCCAATGAGCTGATGCATGGTAGAATTCCATATTTTGTTACGACTTTTATTTTTGACTTACGCATCTTAAGATAAGACAAAACAGGCCCCTGATCTAGAGCTTGGTCAGCCCCCACCCCTCCCAACTCCTGAAATCAGAGAAAATGGTTGTAAGGTATGTATTACTTGTTCAAGGTATTTTGTTGTTGTGGGTGACCAATATGTCTTAAATACGAGGGTCATCCAAGAAATAGTGAGACTGGTTCTATATCTCCAAAACTAATGAAGATAGTAAAACGAAGTTTTACATGCATGTACATTATTTTCTCCTTCATTTATTTTTCATATCACCAAGTATGCTGCCATGACGTTGTGTTGATGACGTCACAAAGAATGACGTCATGACATTAACCATGGCCAGATGAATATCAAAATAAGAGAAATGTTACGTCTTTTAAGTGTTTAATTTCAGAAAACTGAAGAAGATGGAAACACTGTTTTGCAATGAATATTATGCAGGGATTAAGTATTTTCTCATTGTACCTTATTTCTACTGATTATTTTTTTCATCAGTGGTTAAAATTCAATTTTAGCAAAAAAACTCCTTTTTGCATGATTTTGATCACTTAGATATAATACCAGAAAGTTATAATTGTAATTTGGGTCATAAACACCACCAGGTAGTTTAGTATGAAGTTTCTTAAACATTGAAACATCAAAGGGCTTACATGGCCATTACGTCATATGGTACCTCTTCCTGTTGCCTAGCAACAAGGTTTCCATGAAAAGTATTACGGTAGGTGTCTGTCAAACATTGAAGGAGATGTTACACTATACAATAGTAGAACAATGATCTCATATATATTAACTATTTAGGCATTATAGCTTTAGTCTCATTTTTTATTGGATGACTGACGTACAGCTTTTAAGCACACCTGAGCACAAAGTGCTCACTGTGAGCTATTGTGATCACTCACTGTCTGTCCCTCCGTCAACAATTTCTTTAAACATCTTCTTCTCCTAAACCACTGAGTCAATCAATCTGAATTTTAGCAGGGATGTTCCCTGGGTGAGGCTCTTTAGAAGTTGATAAAAGAATATAACTCTATTAAATTAACTCTGGTTGACATGTAAAAAGAAAGTCCGAAAATTGCCAAAAATCTTAGGAAAAAATTCTTCTCATCCTAAACTATTAGGCCAATCAAGCTGAAATTTGGCAGAGATGTTCCTTTTGTGAAGCTCTTCAAAATTGGTTAAAAGAATTCAATTTCATCAAAAAATCTGGTTTCTATCGTAAAGGAAACGTTGAAATATGGCCGAAAATTGTGGAAAAATTCTCCTAAACCACTAAGCCAATCAAGCTGAAACTTTGCAGATATACTCATAACATAAAGTTAATCGCCAGTTAATAAAATTTCTATCGAAAACTTTAATAACGTATCTATGTTGTCAAACGGTTAGAACAACCTTGTAGCTATTGATTAAAAACGTTTCGGATGCACGTGCATATTCAGCAAGTCTCGTGCAATGACTGTAAAGCCTGGGCTTGTGCAAAGTGGAAAATCAGCTTTTCTGTCAGAGATACTTACTTCGTGTAGCTCGTGCAATTGTTTACATTTCGATTTGAAACTCAGTCATGGCAAGGCGTAGATTGTCTACAAATGAAAGATGGCGAATAATTGGAATGCGAGATTCTGGAATGTCTTGTAGAGCCATTGCCAGACAGCTGGGGTATCACCACAGTGTCATAACACGTTTGGTACAAAAACACGCACAGACAAACGACGTTAAGGACCGTGTCAGATCTGGACACCCTAGAGTAACGTCTATTCGAAATGATAGAGCACTTTTACGTCACGTCAGACGTCTACCCTTCACCAGTGCGCCTGTACAAAGGGACAACTGGAATACACACAGACGGGTCTCTATTTCAACAGTGCGAAATCGACATCGGATGGCTGGGTATAAGGCACGAAGACCCCTCAAACGTCCAAAGTTACAACAGAGACACATCAATGAACGTCTAATATGGTGTAGAGCGGGGGCACGTTGGAACTTGGCATCATGGCGTCGGATCCATTGGTCAGATGAGTGCAGGATGTTGTTGCATGTCACCGATGGCCGAATTCGTGTTTGGAGACAACCTAACACCCGATTTGCACCAAAGTACGTCCAACCAACCTATCAGGGTGGCGGTGGCTCCGTTATGATATGGGGTTGTGTCTCCTACGGCTGTAAACTGGACCTAGTGACAGTTCCAGGAACATTGACTGGCGATAAATATCGCGATAACATCCTTTTTCCTGTGGTAATTCCACATTTTGACAATCAGCCTCTTCGAACAAGACCAGTGTACATGGATGATAACGCCAGACCCCACAGAGCAAGAGTCGTGGCGGACGTTAAGCAACGTCACCACCATTCCATGAGTCTTACCCTGCCCTTAGCCAATTTAGCCATTGGCTAAAATTTTGAAAAATTGGCTAAAAGAAAATTCAATTGGCTAAAATACTTGCTAAGGGTTGGAATCTATTGAAAGGGGAAAATCAAAAGTGAGAAGATTATTGGTAGAACAATTAACAAATTGATATGAGAGATAATGCTTCGCACATTTGATTGACCTGCTGACAGTTAAAAGATAGTTGGTTACTAAGCCATTAGACCATGACTTCTTTTAATTGATACTCTCTAAAGGCTGTAATGTCCAGTTTAATGCATAAAAGTCTTAAAATTTCAATATGCTACTGATAATCTTCTATCCAATCATTGCTTCGAAATGAACACAGAAAAAATTCAAAACTGCTTTAGTTGTTGTTGTCTAAACAGGTATGCTGACACCCCTGTCTGGTTTTTTTGCCAATTGATAACAGCACATTTTGACAATTTTTTTAACTGCCCAAAGCTTCTAATTTTTTTTTATACATTTTGTAACAGTAAGAGATCATTGAAAACAATATTTTTAATTCAAATGTAATAATCAAGTTAATTATTTATGCAATATTACAAAAAAGAATATTGCAAGGGTTTTTTTCAGGTCGGGAGAATACCATAAGATGGCTTCAATTTAGTCACTTTGGCTAAAGTATTTTCAAATTGGCTAAAGTGTTGGCTAAAAGAAATTTTGACCCAGGGTAAGCCCTGCATGACCGGTTTGTAGTCCCGATCTTAACCCCATCGAGCACCTGTGGGACATTTTAGGGCGCCGTATACGTCGGAGAGAGCCTCCTGTACAAAATGTGGTTGAGTTAGAAGCAGCACTGCACCAGGAGTGGCAGCAAATCCCTCAACACATCAGCCAGAGGCTGATTCGTGGCATGTCGAGGAGGCTGCGCGCAGTGATCAATGCTCACGGATCTTACACACGCTACTGACTAAGATGTGACTGGAATTAATCGCATTTGTATTATCTGACTTCTAAAACCAAGTTTCGTGTCATAGACAACACCGTAAGTCGGCTTTGACAATAGTTTTTCATGTTTTAAAAAAAGGTGAAAATACGTCAATTTACATTTCAAGGTACAAATTCATTAAAATTTATCACCACCCATGTATTGTTGTGAAATTATAAAGTCAACATACCATTTTCAACATTGGAACTCAATATTTACATCTCTGTTATTTTGAATTAATGCAGGCTCCCTGCCTTTAAAAATCTTCTGTCTAAAAACTGGTGGCGCTTAACTTCTTGTTCTGAGTATATAATCCTTGGGTGACGCTCTTCTTAATTGGTTAAAAGAATTCAATTTCTTCCAAAACTCTGGTTTCCATCGTAACGGAAACGTTGAAATATGGCCGAAAATTGTGGAAAATAAGAGAAAAAAAATCTCCTACTAAATCACTAGACCAATCAAGCTGAAACTTGGCAGAGATGTTCCTTTTGGTGAAGCTCTTCAAATTGGTTAAAAAAATTCGTTTTCATCAAAAACGCTGGTTTCCGTGGTAACGAAAAGGTTGAAATATGGCTGAAAACTGCGAAAAATATAAGAAAAAATTCTTCTCCATAACCGCTAGACCAATCAAGCTGAAACTTGGCAGGAATGTTCCTTAGGTGAAACTTTTAAAAAATTGTTAAAAGAATTTAATTTAATCGAAAACTCTCTTTTGCATTGTAACGGAAAGGCTGAAAAATGGCCAAAACTTGCTGAAAATGTTTGAAAACTTTTTTCTCCTCCTAAAACACTGGGCCAATTTAGCTGAAACTTGGCAGGGATGACTTGGTAGGGATGTTCTTTGGGTGAAGCTCTACCGAAATTATAAAATAATTTTATTCAATCTAAAACTCACATTTCCATGGTAACGGAAATGTAAAAATATTGCCAAAAAATGTTCTTAAGGTTATAGTCTAAGGTTGATAAAATAATTCAATTCCATCAATAACTTGGTTTGCTATGGTAACATTTTTCATTTTATCTATCTATTATTTTTATTTTTCTTTTATTTTTTTATTTTATTTTTTTTTTTTTTCATGAAATGTAGGGACTCCATGGCAAAACTTTCCGATTACGTGATGATTTGTTGAGATATAGTCTCGAGTTTCCAAGATGATTGGGGGTTTTTTTTGTGTTTTTTTACAGTAACAAATAAATCGGCTCCATCCACTGTGAACAGTATGCCGTTTTCGTTATTCAAAATATCTGATGTTGATGTCTTTAAAATTTTGTGTACTAAGTCCGTGGATTTTCTCTCCAAAAAGTATTTCTTGCACTAAAATTGCTCAGCCCTGTGTTCAGGATGTAAAAACGTTTCGCGAGCGCTTTGAGATGATACCCCGTTTTGCACGTGCACATACGTGCAAAGCGAGGTAACATTTCGAAAGCGCTTCGCTTACGTTTTCATCCTGAACGCAGGGCAGATCATAGGTGTGTTCTTTAGAGCAAGGCGTAAAATCCCCATACAAAATATTTCTTAAGATCGCAGTGGGATCGCGGTGAAATATTCCATTTTTTGGGGGGGAGGGGGGAAGAAACTGCGATTTCACGGCGTTCACTACGATGTCACTGCGCTATTACCACGCTCGTGTGGCGATTCTACTGTGCTTCTACGGCGATAAATTGCATGAATCGACGCAACGTCAAAAGTTGGAGCTTAAAAACGCCACGTCAAATGGATGGAAAACGTCCACGCCTTTGCATGATTTAATATTTCATTCTTTTGCGTAAGAAGTAAATAATTATATTGTCGCCAAATATTAACACCCAACGTGTAATCATGATTTCTTAAGAATATCGAAGTATTGATCATGCGCTGGGTCCTTAAAAATCTCAAAAATCAACAAAATAAACAATACGATTATGCGATAATTATTACGGTTTTTTTCAAATCTTGATATGTTGAAACCAGGGGAGTCATACAGGCCCTCAAGGATCTCTTGTTTTAATTTACTGGTCTATCACTTAAGGTGGGACGTTACAGTTTTGGGGAGACAACTCGCCTAGACAAAAAATTTGAGGGGGCCTTGTTAAAATCAACTTTATATGAAGTTGCGCGAGCACAGTAGAGGGCTTTTTTTTTCAAACAATCGTAATTTTGTCAACCTACACGCAGGATTGTCCTGAATTCAAAATAAAAACGTTCGCGAAACATTTCAGAAACATACGACTGCTAAGAAAGGTTCACTTTCTAAGCGTTTGCAAATGTTTTTGCATCCTGAACTGCAGGGTTTGGTAATTATTACGAGGGACAAAATGAAATCCGGTCATGCGTTCAGAATAACGAATCACAAACGATCATCCGAAAAATGGTAGTCTGCATTACCGTGTAAAGTGTATCTAATAAGTGTTTCACACTTGTACTTCGTTATTCCAACGAAGTACGGGCGACGTTGATAGACCTATCACAAGCCATGCATTCAGGATGACAAAACGGAGAAAACATTTCTGCTATTTATACTCTGCATTGCTAGCATGTGCAAGAGCTAAACGTTTACTTTGCTTTGTTGTCCTGAACGCAGGGCTGTCACGTTCTCTTCATCACCGAAAGGGATTTTTTGAGTTCGGGTCATATCGTTGTAAGTATAAAACTATCATATAATGGATGCTTATAAAAAGTAGTCATCTTTCAGTTTTTGAACATCGTTTGAAAAGGAGAAAAAATATGCTTTTTTTTTGTTTACGACTTCGGTAAAAACTGATACGGGATGACGAATCATATCCCAAAATAATAAGATTTTGCCACTTGGGTGCGATTTCTTTCCTTTTCAGTTTACTTTTCTGCACTGTTAACTGTCTGTTCGTTTTTCACTATTCTCTTTATAAATCTTCAAAATAATATGTTACCTTTGCCTATAAAGATCCAATTCATTACGAATGTTACACGTCGTAAAAACGGAAAGGAGACAACGTAGAAAAAGGAAAATTTCAACCTTTAAAAAATTCATTTCTTCTCTCTAAATTTCCATCTTTATTTGATTCCGTTTATCTTTCCGACTATTTGTCTCTCACCAATGGGTTGATAATCGTAGACCTATGTGAGATAGCATCTTGAGGCTAGGAAAGAATGTGGTGGTTGTACTGGTGATAGAAATACCAGGAATCCATTGTTAGGTGCTCCAGCTGCCGCGATATAACTGAAATAATGTTGAAATCGGCGTTAAACTCCATTCAATCAATTGATTCCGTTTCTGTGTGTTTTAAGAGTGAAAACGATAATTTGATACCAACTATTAATATTCCATAAATAGCTTTGTCAACATTGAATATTTCAATAAGCAATGATTTCAAAAAGCTTTCGTATTATTCCGTATGTATTCGAGAGTTACTGCGTCTGCTCCTTGACCAAGAAGTCCCGAGATCGGGTATGAATACCGGCGATTGTACTTTTTCATTTATTTGGCCCTGAGACTGTTGAACTCTTCTGTAATCCACAGAATCAAGAGGGATCAATGGAAAATTTAGGAAATTGTTTCCAAACCATTGTAAAATTGTAAAATGGCTGTGCATGTGGCGGATCCAGAGAGAATGGGGTGTTCAGTCTCTTGGTAGTTCGGCAAAACTTTGGTAATGATGTGAAATGACTACCCCTCCCCCCTTAATTGTAGTTTAAACTCCGTTACAGAAATCCTACAACTGCCATAGGCGTTACCAAGTGTATCAAAATTACAAATGTTTTTATTGTTGATTGGGAAATCAGGGGACGTAACAATGGCTGTACAAAATCAAATTAGAGTAGTAAATTATGGGGGGTACTGTACTTCAAACTTATGAAATTGACTAAAAGTGCCTGGATACATATACTTTTTTTAATTAATTTCAGTTGAACGATAGTTGGGCTAATTTTCTATTGACATATTTCGAGTTTATTTAATATAAGTGTTTGCTTTTTATTGCCTTCAAAAAAATATTCACTTTTTATCTTTGAGGAGCGTTTAAAGCAAAATGTCCACTTGTCACTTATTTATGCCCATACTAGAAAGTTTATTATATTTTCATGTTTTCCATATCTATGGCTATAAATATATGTTCATTTAGCACACCAGCATTGTGATTTGTCGGTGTAATAAACAGTTTTCTTTGATATTTTCGAAAACATGGCCACCTTAAGAAAAATGTAAATATTTTCAAAATATACGTGGAAAGCTATGTTGATATTTTCAATATATCTGTGCATATGAATGCTCTAAAACATACATCTGTTTCGCGGAAATCTGGAAATCCCCCGAAACTGTAACGGCCCTCCTTAATTCAACAAATGCTTTAAAGCCTAACAAGCACTTAACGTCTTAAAACAATCATTTGTTCAACGTTGGCTTTGGAGTACTTTATATGTTCATATCGCTACAAATCATAATAAAAATCTTGCGAAATCAGGGGTGGGTAATCTACGAATTTTCGATGGTCTTACATCTTTTCTTTTTTTCTGTTTTTAGCTCACCTGAGCACATCGTGCTCAAGGTGAGCTTTTGTGATCATTGAATGTCCGTCGTCCGTCGTCTGTCGTCTGTCGTCCGTCGTCCGGCGTCAACAATCTTAGTGTTTACACTCTAGAGGCCACAAATATAGCCCAATCTTCATGAAACTTGGTCAGAATGTTGGCCAGGTCACAAGGATGAACCCTATCGAAAATGGGAAGGATCCATGCCATGTCACGGGAAAAGGGGGCCATAATGACAACTTTCTTGTTTACACTTTAGAGGCCACAAATATGGCCCAATCTTTATGAAATTTGGTCAGAAGGTTGGCCAAGCCACAAGGATGATCCCTACCGAAAATGGGAAGGATCTGTGCCATATCACGGGAAAAGGGACCTTAATGACAATTTTTTTGTTTACACTCTAGAGGCCAAAAATATTGCTCAATCTTCATGAAACTTGGTCAGAATGTTGGCCAGATCACAAGGATGAACCCTTTTAAAAATGGGAAGGATCCGTGCCATATCAAGGGAAAAGGGGCCTTAATGACAATTTTCTTGTTTACACTCTAGAGGCCACAAATACAGCCCAATCTATATGACTTTGGTCAAAAGGTTGGCCAAGCCACAAGGATGATCCCTATCCAAAATGGGAAGGATCTGTGCCATATTACGGGAAAAGAGGCCTTAATGACAATTTTTTTGTTTACACTCTAGAGGCCACAAATATTGCCCAATCTTCATGAAACTTAGTCAGAATGTTGGGTAGGTCACAAGGATGAACCCTTTTGAAAATGGGAAGGATCCGTGCCATATCATGGGAAAAGGGGCCTTAATGACAATATTCTTGTTTACACTCTTGAGGCCACAAATATGGCCCAATCTTTATGAAATTTTGTCAGAATGTTGGCCAGGTCACAAAGATGAACCTTATTGAAAATGGGAAGGATCTGTGCCATATTACGGGAAAAGGGGCCTTAATGACTTTTTTTCTTTTTAGAGACCACAAATATTGCCCAATCTTTATGAAACTTGGTCAGAATGTTGGCCAAGTCACATGAAACTTGTTTAGAAAAGGATAGAAATTCATGCAGCGATCATAGAAATAGAGTTATGTTTTTCTTTGAAAAATTTACTGATCATTTAATGATCTTTCAAGTATTTAAATTTGCTAAGGGAGAAGTCAAAGAGACGAAGGTGAGCGATATAGAACTATCATGGTCCTCTTGTTTTCTTTGCTACTTATTATGTTAGAAAAGTATTTCGTTAGAGATTTGTTCATTCCTTTCTTCTTTGAATCTATACATTATTATACAATCATATTTTTCCAAAGAGAATATGTTCAGTTAAAGAAGATGAATATCATACATACATGTATATGTTCTTATACTCGTTCTTCAATTTCTACATGTATATCCGGCATTTCCCCGAATTTCTTTTTCTGTAATGTGTACCTTTGTAATACATATTGCAAAAATAATACATTTGAAGAAAAGGTGAAACGAAGGAAACAAACGTTAACGGACAATAAAAGCCGTACGTCCGAAAATGCGTCGTCTTTGGCGGAGTGGGACATGTCTGTGGACAAAGAAAATCATAATTACTTCGACAGTTTTCTTTCGATTTTGAAAAAAAAAAACAACAACAAAAAAAAAAACAGAGATTTTGAAATTTAAAGGAAAAACTATTTTTTTTCCTGTGAAATGTCATGTAGATATACGAAGAAAAACATTTCCATGATAATAGATTGCTATCCGATATTGGACATTTCTGTGGACAAAGGAATTTTTAAGGTGGAAGAGGACAATAGCGTCTTTTTGAGATAAGTGCATAAAGATTGGTAGCTATGGAAACTTTGTCTGAGCGCGATCTCAACGGTGTATATTGTTTAACGTTCAATTCAGAATTTACGTAACCATGACATCGTTAAAAATGACGATTTCGCGCGTTTTTCACGAATGACCCGAACCTTCTTAAACGATTACCGTTATCGTATATAAGACGATTCATGTCAATGGAAAACATAAGAACGGCGCAAATGAATTGTCAACATTGACATGTAATCAGGAAATACTTATTTTTAACGATAGAAACATGTGATTGAATCTAAGTTACATTTTCAAAAATTTACGGCCCGAAAAAAAGGCATTAAACTATTTTTTCAAAAAATTGGCCCGATGAAATTTGTCTGTTTGACATTTCTTTATCCTATTTAAGATTTATATGCTCGCACCCTAATGTGACGTTTCATCGTACGGAATTTCTACAATAGGGGATCAAGTTTATTGCCCTAGCATCGAAATTTGGAAAAAGACAAACGCAGTACGTTGAAAAGTCCGCTAATTTCTTTTGACATACTTCACTAAAAGATTTTTGAATATTGAAAATGTAAATGTCAAACGTCCAAAGTTACAACAGAGACACATCAATGAACGTCTAATATGGTGTAGAGCGAAAATGTAAAATTGTTAATGTCGAAAAGGTTTTTCATTTTCTATAAACATTCACTGGGATTTTCCAATTTTATTTGAAATATCACTGAACCCAAAAATAGTTTTTTTAACGTGCTAATTTTAAAATAGTAACGTTATAACGTCGAGCTTGCGATAAAAACTTACAAACATCAGTGTTCATTTATAACGAGGTCGACGTAATTCTTACTGAGGTCATAGATCAGCAACAATTGTGTTAGCTAAATTAATGTGTATCGTGAAGTTCTTGGTGTATTGGAATGAAATTTTTAGGGCCTTTTCCTTAAAGGCTATTGAACACGTCTGGGAATTTTGATCTTTTTATACTAATAAATCGCAAATTAATCAAAATAATGATAGAAAATTAAAATGTCTTATTTGAACTTCAATGTCATAGATTTAACGTCAAAATGTCGACCTTTAAATCAAAATTATAAACAGTCTGTACGGTGAAAGTTTTTTAAACTTTTCCTGTTAACCAAACTAGAATTTGGGCAAATAAAATCAAAATTTCGAAAAAAATCATCGGGCCACTTTTGTAAAATTTTGTTAATAGCGAGATTTTTGGAACAGTATTAATTGTCAATATTGATTTCAATCAACTCACATGTCTTTATATTTAGATTCAAAGAATTTTACATAGCATTTGGGTTATGGCCATTCATTAAGATTCATTTTATTGCAATTGGCGGAATGAAAACGTCTTGTATTACACCGCACTGCGCATCTAAATGGGAATAGGGTCGTTTGTAGAAAGCGCGCCAAATCGTGAATTTTTCGACGTCATGGTAACGTTATTTTCAATTAAAAAGCAAAAAAATATACGCCGTTGAGATCGCATCAACTTAGAGATTACATATATACCAATAATAATTAATAAACAAACTATAATATATGTGTATATTTAAAAACAAAAAAAGGAAAACTAGATAACTATTTTTTACAATGTTGCAGACAAATTCGTTAACAAAAAAAGACACCGACTTCTATTTTTTCCTGATTCATTTTTTTAGGTTAAAATTTTCAAATCGCTGCATAATTTTTATTATACTGATTCAGAAAAATATCGCTTTTAAAATCATGCAATATCATTAATATTTTATGAGGTTGCGTTTGTATTGTAAACGGAAACATTACAGTATGAATTGTAACATTTCATTGGTAGTAATATATGACAACACATTTTATTTAAATGGATAGAAAATAGTCTTACATCTCTACAGCAGTTTTGAGGCGAAAGATTTTGGTGATAACGCATGACATTTTTGAATGAAAAATGAAATATTTATGAAAGAGCAATAAGTAAACAGGTACATGAATTTCTTTCCCCTTTCCAATGATCAGTTTATAATATTTACTATTTTGAAGAAAAAAAAGAAATAACCGTTTTTTTTTAAACACGAGTTTACCAAATTATCTCTTTTGACGGTACGTCATACTGCTATTCTGTAAAACATATAAAAACTCTGTTTGATTTCAGTGACCTTTATTTTGTGGGTATGGGCCTCTATTAGAGGCCTCAAGAGGTTGTAAAATTACATCAAAAATGGTCATTTCAACCTCCGAAAAGGAGAATGGAGTTTTATTAAAGCATTTGGCTCTATTAGATTTCACGGTACTATTAAATAAAAGTACCTAAATAAATGTCAGATGTGCCTTGTGAATATACATGTGTACGAGGCGAATAAAACACACTGAGTGTATTGTTTGTGTTCTTGCAAATATTTTATTATGGTGATATTCAGACCGAAGCCTAAACACTCTAGATAGTGTCACGACGTCGAACGCACGTTCTCGATCAACATATGGCTTTAAAGACATACGCGCGCAAGTAATTTTATCGACATATTTGTTTGAAAAAAAAAATGTATGTTTGTTCAATTAAATGTTTTTAGCAAAAATACGCGCGTGTGCCTTTTAAAACTTGTATGAACATTTTAGAGATGGTCTTTCATGTTTCATTTCTAATGCAAACGGTTATGGAATAATGGGACAACCCGGCCCCGTAAGTCTGGTGTCGTCCTTGTCCCTTTCACATTTAGTGAGTGTTGCACAGTATTTTTTCCCGTGCAACAGGCTGCAGTTTATGTAGTAGCTAAAGTTCATTTCTGACAATTTACGCGATAAAACCTTAGCCGAGCCGAGCGGAACGTAAGGTTATACGTGTAAATTGTCAGAATAAGAACCGAGTATAACTGTTTTACCGATCGACTTAACTTTTTTTTCACCCAATAACTATAGCTGCAGTGAGTTGTGCATAAATCAATACTGTTAGTCAATTTAGTTGCGTCATACATTCTACAATCAAATCGCCGTAAACGAAAAAGGGACTCGGGAGCGAAAATTCCTATTTTGACTCGTCGATTGTATACGGATGTAACTGTAATCACAAGTCACAATACCGTATTTGAGCTAAACCGAGCTTTCATTTATATTTCGTCATTTGGCTAGACGATTTCAATGGATAAATTTCGTCGCTTTGGCGATTAATGTTTCGTGGTTATAGCTATAATTATGTATTTCATATTCTTTTTAGCAAGCTACTGGCGGACGATATGCCCATCTATAAAGATTTATAGAAAATTCGAGTTATGCCTCGCGAGATGTTCATTTCTGTAATGCTCGCAAACAAGTACTTCATTGGGCAGTTAAAAATGGCGAAATGAAAGTGGTAGTTATCAGCTCCATGTTCAGGTTGCAAAAGCACTTGCGAACAATAATTAATTGTACCCTGCTTTGCTGATCGGTACAAGTTTAAAGCGGAGTACCTTTCCGTGAACATTTTCGTTTTTTAACGCGGGACAAGTTTTGGTACCACGTTAAAACGTTGCCTTTAAAAGGCCCGGGTCTCGTATATTTATGAAACTATCACTCTAGAGGCCACAAATCTTAAGAGTACAATTATAACTTTTGCTGGATAACTTGATTACTATCAATTAAACAAAGATACGGGGGTGAGCGTAATAGGCTCTTGTTGTATTTTACAAGGTCTGAAATCTTTACAAATAGTGCAGTAATGAAACTATGGGCCCTTCTCAGATCATTTATTCGCGGACTTGGAAATGTTTTTATAATCAGGTCATCGGACGCAGAGCCTGGGGCCCAAAGGGTTTATGTCCACAAAAATGAAAAGGTTTAGAACTCCTCAGTGGCTGCCGGAAATCCCTGTATAACTTTGTCTTGTCTAAGCTGCAGTTACGAGCGTTTGGTACCACAAATGCGATTTAACGTTAAAAGTTATATCGGCTAGCTATAAACGTGAGTATTTATGAATATAAGCTGATCAACTTTAATCAGCAACGATCCGTTACTTATGCTCCGCCCTACCAGGTCAAAAGACAAGTACTTCCGGACGACGGAAGACAGACGACGGACATTCAATGATCACAAAAGCTCACCTTGAGTACAATGTGCTCAGGTTAGCTAAAAATTAATGCATGTATACTAATGGACGAAAGTATTCTCTGGTTTCGCGAATATGCAAATAAGGCTAAATCCTTTTTATGAGAAATAGAACAAGAATGAATGGAGCATTCTTGTAAAGTTGACGCTGAATTCGAAATATTCAACGGTGATTTGTAATTCTTTGATCTACGATCTAAGCTTGAATAAAACGGCGTATTAACAAACTTTAGGTTAGATTTTCTAATAACGATTTTGTCTGATCCAAGCGAGGGCAAAATTTAATGAACACAAATCGTGCATCACTTGTTCACGATATCCATCTGAAATGACATCGTGCATAGATTTTTCTTAAAATGCCGGAAAGGGGTCAACACAGCGTAGTTTTAACTGTTCTGACTGTCTTTCAAAACGCGGACTGATATATCCTCAAAATCAGAAAAAAGGTGTAATGCTTCATAAGCAACGCATAATTAGTTAATTTATGTGAGATTCGTCAATCCTAAAATAGCAGAAAGCGTCACGAACCAACAAACAAATTTGCAAAAAGATAAAACACGGGCTATGCTAAAATGAAAATAACGTTTCTTAAAGACAATAAACTTTTACCAACTTTTTTATCGTTTTCCCGTTGGATTATCAATACAGAAAGGTTCGCATGTAAAGCTTTGTTTTTTTGCCATGTATTATGCAGCGAGAAAAAAGTTAAAACGTCATCAGAAGCTTCGTTCCAGGAACTAAATTGAACGTAATTAGTGATCCAATGTGGGTGAAAACAGTCCCTATGTTTTGAAGATAGGGTCGATATTCTGAGCAATATTTTCAAAACATTATATTTCAAATTAAAAGTTTTATTGAACAAACAAGGCTCGTGGTAGGGTTCAATATTGCGAGTCATTGACTCCTCACCTAAGAAATTCTGGGAGTCAAATCTGGATCTAAAGGGGTCAAAAGGACAGAAAAAGCCAAAAAGACCCTCTTTATCTGTTTCAGTGTAATAATATGAATTAATTTGTAGAGCTTAAGATAGTAATTTGTGAAAATCTTAGATATAAAACCACATTTTGACCCTTAGTAATTCCTCCCAAGGGGGTCAAAATGACCCAATTGGGTGACATTTCTAGGGGTCAAATCAAGATATTTTCAGATTTTGGGGGTCAGAACCCTGGGTCAAGGGTCAAAAACGAGCCCTGACAAAACAAAAACGGACAGAACTTTTGTCTATAAGTATAATGTAATATTTGCTCACGGTGTCATCTTGGCCAATTCATCATTGAAAGATTACCATCTTCAATTGGACAAGCAATATTGTGAAAAAGACGACTGAAATTGATTGTCACAACAAGCATTTTCACCTTTTCCACAATATTGTCACTAAAATGAAAAAGCAGACTCCGTTTTATTAGCTCAGTGAGCTACATTTCATAAGTTGGGACGGTCCGTTTGACTCCTTTCGTCATTTTTTTCACTACTATCTTGTTACTATCAGTGTTAGCCTGAGTCCATAGGCCTATAGCAAATTAGTAGATCATGAGAAAAAAAATGACCTTTAGTTAAAGCGTTATCAAAGCTGAACGGTTAAGTGCGGCTACCATTTACCATAAATACGCAAGTGCGCAATACAAATGAAATCCTCTTTCGAAAAATATCATTCACTAGTGAATGATAACCGATCGAAACTACATCGTATTCAAGCTGTAGTTACGATGTTTTGATTATTCACTAACGCTCGAATCATAAAGCTTGGAAAGGGGGGGGGGGCAGATGCAGGGCATCTTTTGTCACAAGCCACATATCGATAGCCTTTATCCTGTATACTCGATTTCTTTGGGAGGGAAGCAGTGGGTGAAAACGGCTTCAAAAAGAAATAGATTTCTCACTCAAAATTGATAACATGTCAGAAAAAGTAAAAGTCGGTTAATAGCTATAGAACCTCGTACAAACCCCGAGAGAATTATCATTGTCTTTATTCACGGTTAATTCAATTATCATTATTTTACATTCAGGGTTTACTGGGCGTTCTGTCTCACACAGATTTTGGACACAAAGATTAATGTTAATCTTTTATTGACTAAAAATATATTAGATAAAAACGGACCCGTTTGAACTTGATCTGAAGACAATCGCGTTCCTGGCAACCATGTGTTTTTGTTTATTTCTTTTTCAATGATATAAGCGAAAATCACAAAGCGTGACGTCATACACAACCGGGGACTCGCCCGGAAGATAGTTTTTACAAATGAATGAAACTTTTTCTGCTGTCAAAATGACGGAACGGAAGATTGTTTTTGATCCAGATAATAAAGTGGATCAAGCACATGGGTATTATATGTTCGTTTCCAGTATTGTTTTCTTTGGACTGCTAAATGTTGCTGTGACGGTCATCGGAAAACCGAAGTCGGTGAAGTCGGACAGTTGGCGATGGAACAACTTGATTATTTCATGGATCCACGGATTTATATGCGGTTTATGGGATATTTTATGGTAATAATGAGATCATTAGTTGAAAATGACTGTAAGAAATTCCTTTTCAGCCTGAAATGGTCAAGATTCCTATGGTGTAGGATTGTATCAGTTACTCAGCAACTCTCTTGCCGCTTACATTATAAAAAAAAAATAAAATTATTAGTAAAAGCAAATTCATAGTAACTCAGTTTTTCTAGAGAAGAGCATGTAGATCTTTTAAAAGAGAAAAAAGGAATAGTTATGGAGTGTGTCAGATAAATATCTAATGTATGTTAAATCGCACCTTGCTGAATTTCAATTTTGTTTCTTACAAATTGCTAGATTTTGGGACTTTGAACAAGTCTGGTTCAAAATTAAAGAAAGCATTTTTAGGGGTCAGCGCAACACTATTGTAAGTGCCTATAAATATATTGGCACTTACAAAAGTATTGCACTGACACTTCGATTTAGCGTAGGCTAATATCAGACTACATGTCTGTGAAGGGTTATCTTGATCTTTGCTTTCTGCAAAAGCACTGTATAGTAGGAATATTCAACACTGGAATGGTTATGGCTCTCTTTGTAGATTCTGTCTTCAATTCTTCCTTGAAGCTGATACTATAAAGTACATGGCTGTACATTTCCTTGAGTAGCTGAATCCAGAGAAAATTTAACATTCGCACAAAAACATGAGTATAGCTAAATTTTAAGCTAAAAAGTAAATAGTCAATATTTAGATTAGAGCAGGGACTCCCAAAATTTAAGCAAGGACCCAGTGGCAGATCCATGATCCACTTCTATTGATGTCCCAGATATAAGGCCATACGCGAAATGAAAGGGAAAGACTTCGCATGGGAGCGTTGACTTTGATCAAAATACACATATTTACTCATTACTAATTATGTGATACGTATTAGGGTTGGTTATGAGTACCATTTTTACTAATTGATTATCTGGTTACCTTTACGATTAAGTACTAGAGTACTCACACTTTTAATCATTATTTCTGTGTTTTCAAACATATTGATATACAGTATTTGCAGAATATCTTTGCCTGTATGACCTTTGGTTGATTATTCATTTGAAGAAAAGAAAAATTGTTAAATACATCTTTCTTGGCATTACTCATTGTTTTGATAAATGATTTTCAATAGAGGAAGACCGAGTTACCACAACATCGATAAGATTGCGTTACAAGGTTTTGGCACAACGATGGGTACATGCTGTTGATCTGAAGATCGAATTAAATTGCACCGGCCTTGATAAGAGTATCAAAAGTCAAAGGTGTGAAAAATTATGACATTGTTCGACAGCAAGAGCAACTGCTAACACTTGATTGCAAATGTGAGAAACGTATTGATTGGTTAGATGATTGGCAGAATGTTTTAGGTTTAGCTCTGTATCTAGGGGAAAATGTTTGAACATTTAAGCATACTAGATTTTGTTCTTTGCTCATTTCTGTCACTGAAATTGACTTTTGAAAGTTACTTACTGTTTTACTAGTAAGTATATTAAAGCTACATCTCACATTATTATTTTGTTCATTTATTTTCAGTTTGGTACTATACCCAGAGCTTTTTGATGACTTAGTTCACCATATCAATTATTTCACATATCTAATGGTAGCTTTTTCAACAGGTAATCATTTTATTTCACCAGTATATTTCTTTTGCAAAATATTTATTGTAGACTGAGTTAATAAAGATGCCCTATTTCCTCTAATAATAGGGCCCTCTGTAATAGTAGCACCCCTACACTTTTTACTAAGAAAACCCACTTCAAATGCCTAAATTTTAGCAAACTTTTTGAGACTTTTTTCTAATTTGAGACGAATTTCCGCTAAACAATCATTTATATGTTTGTTTAGGCAAAATTTACCTCAAATGAAAGGGAAAGGGGTCTAAAAGACAAAAGTTGAATGATTTTTTTAACCAGAAAATGCATACTAAATAAAAGCTCCCTGACCATGTTATGTATAGCACCTGGGAGCGTTATTTAGGAGAAATATGGTACTCTGCAGACAAGTTGTGTGTAAAGTGTCGATCCTAGTCAGACTTGTGAAGGCTGGCTAGGGTTAAAACTTTAAACACTTGGCTGATTTTCTGAATCTAGAATGATAATTCTCTCTTTCCCTGATAAAACTTTTAATGAGACTTTCGGTTCACCTCCGTTGGAATCTACCTTTTTATACGCCCATTAAAAGTCAGTGTTTATGAATTATTCTATGCAGGGGGATTGGGGGATTTCCCCTCTTTTTCAAAGATCCCCCATATTTTCTAGATTTGTGGGGGATTTTTAACTATGAACAAAGGAACTATGGAATACCAGTTTTGCCTCAAATGCTCCAATTTTGTGCTGAAATTCTTCCACAGTTATGAAATCCTAGAATTAACACTGCGGAAAGATGGGACATTAATTAACAGGTGGCGTCCACTTCTTTGTCACCTTATGCCTGATTGATATATACTGCTTAACACCCCTTTTGGGTAAAACTGGCAGGTGCGCGTCTGCTGAAATAAAAACTGTTAGTCATTGGTTAGGGTGCCAAGTTCTAACTCGGCAGTTATTTCCTCTCATGATTACGGAGTGCAGTGCATAATAATAGTATTTCTATCTAGCTTAACCTTTTAGTTATTTCCCTTAGTTGGTTTTCATACTTGGACATTCTACAGTGTAACGGGTGTATCTTGCGACAATTTGCAACCTTGATCAAAAAGGCATTTAACAGAGTTACAGACTATCCTTTACTCTTGTGTTGGGTCACATTCAGGAATTGATACTAACTTCTGTGAGTAAGGAGTCCAAGGTCAAATTAGGGAGTCTGAATTTTCTCACAGGTAAAACTTTGTGGAAAAGAAGTAATTGTTTGTTTACAAGCAATTTCTTCTTTTCCACAAATCTCATTCCCAAAAGAAGTTTTTTTTATTCCTTCCAAATATTATTACAAACAGGCAAATGCTATCTTCAACAACTTTTGTCGTAAATAATCTAGTTTTTTACAAAGGATCAAAAAGGAATTGCCCATTATATTTTTTTCTAAAGGCATTTTCTCGTATAGGACTGGTAGTCAATCAGACTACTTACTTTCAAAGTGAAGGAGCCCCTTCTGGTAAAATAGGAGTCTTAGACTCACTGACTCTCCTAAGTGTGGAACCCTGACATTTATGCAGTCAACTTGGGATATCATAAAATGATGGGACCAAAAAAAAATACATCGTTATATCCAAATATATACATGTATTGTGCTTTTATGGATCTATGAACATTTCCACAAAAAAAGAGTTGATCGTTACATGCTCTAACCCTTGTCATGCTGAAAAAAATCCAAGACAAAATTGCACTAAAATCAAAGTGCTGAAAGCACTGTTTGCAATAGTTATGAGTCAGGTTTTTTTGAAAAAACAACTTTTCATACTTTTCTGGTGTAAAAAGGAATACCAGGTAGTATGGAACTAGAACCTTATCCATACCTCCTGCCAAAGCAGGAATATTCCAGGTTCAGCATGACAAGGTTTAACTTCATTACAAGCAATGTATCATAATAAACACACTATCATTATAAGCAGAGTTTATATCTGAATATATATTGTGTTAATTTGTTTTCCTTCAGACTCCAATGCAAGTGGAGACCTTGAAATTTACTTTGTAATATACCAATATATATTGTACTGGCAATATCGTAATAAACTGTAGATTAACCTTTGTTGGAAACTGCATCCATTTCAGTTAAGATTTAGTACTAAGCCAAATATTGATATTGTCATGTTTATTCTTTATTAACTTTTCATGCCCCTGCATCCAAAAATTGTTTTACCATTGTCTGTCTGTCTGTCTGCAAAACTAAATATTGCCAATATTTTCAAGTCTATTCAAGATAAAATCTTCTTATGGCATGGTGGTAGATCTCAATGACAAGTATTTGCTGATACCAATGTCAAGGTCATATGACAAGGTCAAGGTCATCTGTCAAGATCAAATAACTCGAAACTTTAACCAAATAACTTAATATTGCCAATATCTTCAAGCCCATTCAAGATACAAGCATCATATTTGGCATGATGGTAGATCTCAATGATTAGCATCTGCTGATACCAAGGTCATAGTGAAGGTCATGAGACAAGGCCAAGGTCATTTGTCAAGGTCAAATAACTAACATTGCCAACATGACCAAGCTTAATCAAGGTACAAGCCTCATATTTGGCTTGGTGCTAGATCCCAATGATAGGCATCTGCTGATACCAAGGTAAAGGCCATCTGTCAAGGTCAAATAACTAAAAATCTTAAGGTCAAGGTCAAACTGCTTAAAAACAAAACCAAAAAGCTTCATAAGTTTAATTTATTCAAGCATATTTTTGATACCTTTCTCATAATTGGCATGATGAAAGATCACGGTGATGTACATCTTTATGTATCAAGGTCAAGGTCATGTTTAAAGGCCAATGTCACCTGTCAATGTCAACTTTGAAAAAAAAAGTTGTTATGGGAAATTGGGCTTGTTTTACTAAACATCTTATGATGATTTTTAGTGCAAGTCAAAAATTTAAGTAGTACTATAACTAAATATGGAATTCTGCCATACATCATCTCATTGGAATCATCCTCTAAAGATGATCCTTATTGGTTATTACAAGATAGAATCTAACAATGAATGAAAAGACCAGGTACAATTTGTGATTTTGACGTACCATTAATGTTTTGAAAGAAGTTAAGAAAAGTAGAAATTTGGTTGCCTAAACCAATGCCTTGTTTGGAAAGCATTAAAGAATGTAAAAAGTTTTTTCTTTCTGTTGCAGGTTATTTTCTGTATGACTTTCTGGATCTGGTTATTAAAAGAAAAGTATTAAGCAACTGGGAAGTGACCTTACACCATATAGCCGTAAGTTTCTACTTGTACAAAGCTTGTGTATCTAATTATTTCTCTATTTGTTTCTCAAATTGGGGCATTTTATCAGAATCACCAGAAGCTCATCCCATTTAAGTGCAGTATTATTTCCCTAATGTAAGTGGGAGAGACAAATGATGCATATCAGAATGATATTTGTCATATTCTTCAACCTCTCAATTCCAAGATATACATGTACACAAATTTGATGACCATATAAGCTAATTGGGCGTAACTGGTAGATCTAACTTATAATGTTACCTCAATAGATTGAAAGGAATTAAAAAATGTGTTGAGGTAAATACAGACAAACCTATCATAAATGTAACTTATATAAAGTGGTTAATTGCCTTAAGCAGTCAGATCTTATTCCTCCAAAATCATTTTACTTTATAATATAACTTCATTAAGAAGTCACCTGGGATAAGCAGTTTTGATCTGGCTTTATCTAGAGTCTGTTGTCAGTCATCCTTCTTTAACTTTAAGCTTGTGTTTACTCCAAAAGCCATATTTTTGGCTCAAATGTCTCATGCAATCTTGAATGAGTTGGAATTGGATAAAAAAAAAAATAGGTCACACGACCTAAAATTAGATAAATACTGTATGCATCGCAGAGGCCATCTTTCATACAGGGTCTAGTTTGTCAACAACTAGGTCAACTTGTCTTATTTTATTTAGAAAACCCTTGAATGCACTGGGACAATTTCAATGAAACTTTACCAGAATGTTCCTTTGGTGACCCTTTTCAAAAATTGTTCGCGAAATTTTGATCGGCCAATAAATATGGGCGTGGCAGGGCTGGGCTTTTTAGAGCCCAAAATCTTTGAACAACATCTCCTGAATCATTGGTCCTATTTCATTGAAACTTTACCAGAATGTTCCTTTGGTGACCCTTTTCAAAAATTGTTCGCGAAATTTTGATCGGCCAATAAATATGTGCGTGGCAGGGCTGGGCTTTTTAGAGCCCAAAATCTTTGAACAACATCTCCTGAACCATTGGTCCTATTTCATTGAAACTTTACCAAAATGTTCCTTTGGTGACCCTCTTCAGAATTGGTTTGCAAAATTTTGATTGGCCTATAAATATGGGCATGGCAGGGTGGGGCCGCAGTAAAGAATGGGTGGGCAGGGTCTATTTTGACTTTAAATTCTTGGAATAACATCTCTTCTTCAACAATTAGGCAAATGTGAATGAACTTTGTCAGAAAGTTACTTGGATGGGTTCCACTGGACCAATAATTTTCAAGTGAGCGGTTTAGAGACATTCTGGCCCTCTTGTCAATAAATGTGACCTGTCATGCAAAAAAGGACCATCTGGGGTATTGGTTAAATTTCTACCCTTGTTAGACTGCGTGGATTGTGCAGACTGACTAGGGTCGAAACTTTTCACATTTTACTTATTTCTGAATCTAGAATAAGCAATCTACCTTCCTGTTAAAGAATTTTTTGAAATGCAACCTCTGATTGGCCTGTAATAGAACCAATCTCTTTTTCAATTATTTATTTTACGAAGTTCACAGATGGTCCCTTTTGCGTGACAGGTCACAAATTGTTTGTGGATAGCTTGAAAATAACTTTCCACAGTTGTTCCCCTTGATGAGAACTAGTATCACGCAAAGGTTTTACTATTTGAGTTTGGGAGATAGTTTTTAAGTATTGACTTACAGTGATATTCTTTCTGACTATTTGTCTCCCATCATAGGGTCGATAATCGTAGAGCTATTTGGGATAGCGGCTGGAGGCTAGGAAAGGATGTAATGGTAGTACTGGTGTGAGAGAATCCAGAATTCCATCGTTAGGTGCTCCGGCCCCTGCAATATAACTGAAAGAATGTTAAAGCAACATTAAACTCAATACAAATCAAACCAAATCAAATGATTTTGTATGTTCCTGAACCACAGACAGAACAATGGCTCATTGGCCGAGTGGTTAGCACGCTCGACTCGTAACCTGGTGGTTGCAGTTCGAGCCCCACCGGAGGCGGGTAGTGTAATTGGGTAGGACACTTTACAGACAGGGCCCCAGTCCACCCAGCTGTGAAAATGGGTAGCAGTGGTTAGAACTCATTGCCTCTCTCTCTAAGTGTAGGATAAGAACTGGATTAAGTAAGGACCATGATGGAAATAAGAGTCATTCGACCCTTTATCGTGTTATCCTCGAGTAAAAAAACCCAAAAAAACTGCACACTGCATGTTGTATATGTACTAGGAGTCCAATGTAATTTAACTACAGAGCACAAAGTGAAGACATTGATCACTCTGATCTGAGTCTTTACCTAGTGGCATTTAAAAAATGTTAAAAATGTTATACACAGACTTAATTTCTTCTTGTCTATATTTCAGTTAATTTCAATGTTTTGGTCCAGCTACACACTGCATTAAGAATGTTCACTAGTCCCCCAATAGAATTTTTCAATATCTACAGAGCACACAGTGAAGACGCTGATCAGACTGTGCAATGGCACAGTCTGATCTGACTCTTTACTTAGTGCCCATTAAAAATTGAACAAAATAGTTGAAAATGTAATTGACAACAGGCTTATTTTGTTGTTGTTGTATATTTCAGGTAATTTCAATGTTTTGGTACAACTTTCACTGTAAGATGTGTATAGGGTACAATGTGCTAGCTCTTATGGCAGAGATTAACAGCTTCTTTCTTCACTCTCGTAAACTCCTGCACATGCTGAACTATGAATTTGATAATACATTTTACAAAATTGTGTGTATCGTTAACCTACTGACGTTTTTCTTTTGCCGTGGATTTTCACTGTGCCGGATCTCATATGGAATGTACACGGAGAACCATCGAGTGCCGTTAATATACTTTCGCTGTTTGTGTGCCTCAATCTTTGTGATGAACGTGATAAACCCCATCTTGTTTTGGAGATTATTCAAGAACGATATTTTACGGAACATTCTTAGAAAACCGTCAAAACCACTTGTAAATGGAAACAATAACCAATCAAATGTCAAATCTCACCTTAAGTCAAGCTAGATCTGTGCTGATTTTTATACCTTTATGAGATATTATGAAGTTTTTAGCTTGGGTGTAATTAGACAAAACCCAAAGTAATGCTTTAGCCTTGTCATTGTCATCATAGAGTGAAAACTTTTTGGGTCATTTTGGATCTTGGGGTAATTCTGGTATTGTTCTAAAGTTATTCCCTTAATATATGTGGACTACCAACAACCTTGGTGAGCAATCACACCCATCAAGGGCATAACTCTGAATATAGTTTTGTAACAATTATTTCCCTTTGATATGCTACCATATTGGTATCATCTTCACTGTCAGGCTGTCTGTTTGCCTGCTAAATTCTTAAGATCACAACTCCTACATTTATTAATGAGATTTATATGAATTTTTCACAAAATGTACCTAGTCACCTGGCCTTGTTCTCATTATGGTGGTTTGGTAATATTCTGTTTTGTCACAGAAAAAAATGCCTTCATTTAAACTTTTTCTTTGAATGTGTATATAATGAAGTTGGGACTCTTGTACCATGATGTGGATTTTTTATCCACTATCCCACACCTTACTAGAGCTACAGATAGAGGGGGGTATTTTGGATTTCAATATTCTAGAATACTTGCATGAATCCTATGATATGGGTACTCATTTGAATCATCTCATCAAGACGATTCAAATGAGTACTCACAATATAGGGTTTCAATGAGAAATAAAGATTTTAGACTGGCTTTACCCCCTCTTATCTGTACCTCTGCCGTACAGCCGAGCATCAGGCTCCTATAGATGATGGTGGTTGGTGCTCTTGTTTATTGTTTGCTTAAATCTGTATTCTGTCCCTTAAAGTATTAATTTTGTTTGCTTGCAAACAAGCAGAGATGTTTCAAAGGCCCTTGTTTAGAACAAATGGATCTTGAATCTGTGAAAATCAGATAAAAGACTAGTATTATACAATGCTGCTGGAAAACATATAGAGAGAATGGAATGAGAAGGTATTCCTGAAAATTTGTACCTAGGACAAAATGGAAAATATATGGGTCTCCACACATTCCTGTCTAAAAGAAAAGGTGTAAATAAATTAAGGTAGTGGACCCGTAATAGTTCGACAACATTTCGGGACTCATAATCTTTCACATAGCTAACTGAGGTTTCCTAATGAAATCATTAGGAAACCTCGGCTTACAATGTTAAAGTTCATGACTTCGAAACTCTTTGTAACTATTAAGGGTCCACTACCTTAAGATTACAAAACTGCAAAAAATTGATTGGTATGAATATTGAACGAAGGATTAGCATTATCAACCATGACATTACTGGTAGTTATTTAATGAAGGAAATTTGGTGCATTTTATCATTTTGAAACAGGATTGTAAAATTAAGAAGCTAAGAAGTATTAGTTGTAAGTGTTGCATGAAGAAATTATGTTTTACCCTTATTTTCAGGGCCCAAAGAATCCACTTGCCTGTTTTCTCGACATGAATTCACAATTATCTCATGGAGATGATCCTAATGAGTTTAATCAACATAGGATTGATTTATAATACATTTTAGACCAATAATTCCTACTTTTCAATATAATTGAAGAAAGGAAATTTTGAAAACGGCCGCTTAATAAAAATGGTTGACTAATGGACATGGTTGCTTGAGCAAGGTTGACTGTATATTGGTGGATGAGTTGAAAATTTTGGAATTCTTTGGACCCTGATTTATGTCATGATTTTTTAAGGAGATATATTATTTGCATTTTTGATAGAACAAAATTCTAACCCTTCTGCTTTCTTTTTATACATGTCTTTCTTCTTTTTAAATATCAAATATGCTTCATAAGGTATATTATCACCTGTACAGTCAACGCCTGTTTTAACGACATTCAATACAATGACACTTTCACTTACAGACACACATTTGTTTGGAACAGATTTGCACAGTGCATTTTTCATTCATTACAGAATCTCATTTTCCGACACCAACACTGTTTTTCAGGAAACGAAAGTGCATATTCCCTATATAACCTTGTTCATTACGACACAATGATTATGATCAAACTGGTTAATTACACAGCACCATAGGCATAATATATTCCCCTCTACTCTATAGGGAGGGTATATTCAGCGTTCTCCGCAGGCCCTTGTGGCGTATCGGGGCTGATACGCCTTAAAGAAATTTAACAGGTTGCCGATACACCTTAGGAACGCCGATACACTTAAATTTGATCACCGATACAGCTTAATTTCTTTCTGAACAAAGGGTCAAAACGAGCAATAAAACTGATTGCAGACATGCGGTCATTACATAATTGCGATCTGGGAAGATGTATACACAAAGACCCTAATTGATAAGACCCTTGCTAATTGGTGATTATAGATTTTTTCTTCACGGTTGGTTAAACACATGCACTAAGTTAAGCTGAAAGCAGACTGAGATTTTCTAACCATCATGTTTTTGTATTAAACTTAAAAAAAAAAACGTTTTCTCAAAATGCAAGAATTGTACCGGTTAAAAATATACATGAACAAATATACATTTTTTTATTGGCTAGTCCAACATATTTTGTAGATCTTACATGTTGTATATATTGTTTATAATTTTAGTTTCATTATTGATTTAGATATTTATGAAGTATTTTTCAATGTTGACATTATGTTATTGCTAATTGACAAATTGCGTATGTCAATCAAATAGTCAATACATGTACTTACAAATGCAGTTGTTTCAACCTAAAGTGAAATTTTGACCCTAATCATTTTCCTTCATAATTGTAAATAATTTATGACAATGGGTGACCAAACCCTTGTTCAAGCAGTAGTAATGACCTTCAGCCTTTCAGGTTAACAATATGGTGCAGACTGTTTGCAAATTTTACCTCTCTTTGCATGCAAGTGCATGTGCAAAGCAGGGAATAGTTTTCAAACAGCAAGATTTAGCAAGATTTAGTCATCTTGATCACAGGGAAGAGCAGCCACAAGGGTCTGAATATTATTTGATGTTCTCCAACATATATTTTGCAGAGGAATGGCATTTTTAGCTTGCCTTAGCACAACATGTTCATGGTGAGCTATTGTGAAATTTTATTGTCCGTCTAGAATCAGTCATCTGTTGTCAACATCTTTTATGTGAGCTTGTCTGTGATGTCAAAAGCCCAAGGGAGTGACCAAGAATTGGTAATTTGATAATGTAAAGTGAAATAAAGTGAAAACAAGTTTGTGATCTATCATTCAAATTAGGCCTTTTGTAGGTGGCAAAGCAAGCAAAACCTCGTAACTACAGCATAAATAAGCTGTGGATTACAAGGTTGTACTTGCTTAAAGACAGCATGGTTTCAAACGAAGTATGTCATGGCAGTAAGGCAAAATTAAATATATAGCAAAGTAGAATGATATACCATGTACAACATACAAAGTTTTTAGCCTGACTTCAACGGTAAATCAGAATCTGGGCCAGAGGTTATAAAACTTTTCTCAGGCTCAACTGAGAATTTTATCAAATTTCAAATTTAAATAAGTGTATGAAAATAAAAGAAAATATTAATAAATTGTTATTTATAACAACATATCAATATTGTCTTTTATGTTAATACATTAAAATGAGTATTTAAACAGAATTAATGCTTTAATCTCGAATTGTACCTTAAAACCCTTAATATATCTGATTTAGGGCAGAAAAATGACTAATCATCATGCATATTCAATGTAGTTATCCCAGGTTTACGACATTTATGTATTTCAAAAATGGCATATTTCATGACATTGACAAAGTTGTTTCGGTTCTTGACTCTATTTCTTAAGGTCACAGGTCTGAGCTTTTCTTGCACAGCAAGCAAGAACCATATGAGATTCTTCAGAATAGACCCAAGGTATAATGAGGGCACAGCCATTAAAGTGTGTCATTTTGAATGTGAGTTTACATAACATCACAATGTCCCTGCTAAAGTAAATCAAAATTTAATGGAAGATTAAAATTTGGCATATTATAATTTTAAAACAAAGCAGTGTTTTACTACTTTTTGTCCTGAAATAATAATATACCTATACCAAAACAATCTCCATAGACAATTAGAGGGAGATTTTGAAAAATTGATTTCTTTAGGTGTTTTGATGGAAGTACCCTCATTATAACACTTATATCTGAAGCACTTAACAGTTTACAAACAAACACAAAATACGATATTACGAATACAAGTGCAGGCAACTGACTGTCTAAAAGGCACATTAAAAAAATAGCAGCATTGTGTGTAAGAGCATCTCTATTTAAGCCTAAGGTTTTATTGCAATCAAGATCAGTTAAAAAAGTTAGTCTGTAGATTACCTTTTCAAAAGGGATATTTATTCAACCTTTGTCATGCCGGAGAAAGTTCTGGCCAAAAATTGAATTAAGACCAAAGTACTAAAAGTACTGAATACACTTATTGCAAGGTGGTATATATTCTGAAAATATAAATTTTCAACTTGTGTGGTTTGAAAATGAAATTCAGGTGGTGTAGACTAAGATCAGACTGCACATATGTACATCTGATCTTATTCTATGCCGGCTACCAAAGCATGAACCCAGTTTAGGTTGAAAAGGGTTAAAAGAAAGTGTGAAATGGCATTATTGTGACACGCCAGTTATAACATTTACTTTCAACAGCCGGACAATTTTTTTGTACTGAAAACCTATATTTTGGATGTTTCTTATTTGTGCTGAATATATATTAAAATGGCTTTTACAAACAATTATTCTATTGTGTTTTATGACCTAGTTACTGTAAAAAATCTAATGGAACCCCATGCTCTAATACTACTCCACCCCCCAATTCGGATGTCAAGATAAGACTATTTTTGGCGGATTTTCAGGAAAGTTTAATCCTCAAAAAATCACCCCCCCAATCAACATCATGGTGATTTCAACAGAAGGTCCATATAGCCTTTTTTAGACCCAATGTTAAGGGTTTGTGATAATTTTATGCCTAAGGTAGTCTGATACCATTAGGCACTTGTTCCAATTAACTTATTTCGTAGAGTGTGCCTAAAGTTATGAAAATTTGACCAAAAAATCAGCATAGCTTTCCATGCATTTTTAGCTCACCTGAGCATGAAGTGCTCAAGGTGAGCTATTGTGATCGTCCAATGTATGTCCTCAGTCGTGCCTTGTCCATCGTGTGTTGTGCGTCGTCCACAATTTCTTAAAACATCTCCTCCAAAACCAGAGGGCTAGTCTTGATGTAACTTGGAAGGGATGTTCCTTGGGCCAAGGTCTACCAAAGTTGTTCAAATAAATGAAATCCACCCTTAAATCTCCCTTTACCCTTAAAAGAAGGGTGAAAATAGGAAAAACTTCAACTGGGCACATCCCTTTTAAGTTCACCTCAAAAGGGAAAATCTGTAAAGATCTTATTCTGAAAGCAGAAAGCCTACAGCTGTACTATTTTGTATGTAGCATCATCTTTTGGATCTCTACCAAGTTTGTTCATATCAAGACCCTGGGATCATATATGGGCCTCACCAGGGGCAACCTTTTCCACATAGAATCAAAGAGCAAACAACTTCAAAAATCTTCTTCTCTGAAACCAAGAGGGCAGACATCTTCCATTTTATGTTTGTAATATACTTAACAACAAAAAAAATGCATCACCCTTGAATGACAAATAATTCTGCCCCAAATTGCTGTTATGATGTTTCTTTATTTTGGCAGGCCACAAGGCAAACAATTGTGGTAAAATTTATTCCTTAGCCCATACTCACCTGAGCAGAGACACTTGAATACAATAAACATGTTTTCTGCTTTTCCAGCAGATCAAATACATCATACGAAACTAAGGTTGGCCGAGTAATACAGCTTATAAAGGTGGTAACGAAAAACCGTGAAAACATTTATCAGATAAAGCCAAGTCTCTGAGTTTGGTGGGAGCAAAAATTGTATCATCGGGCATAGTCATATTGAACTGATTCAAGTA
Organism: Fragum whitleyi; assembly: GCA_948146395.1. Taxonomy (NCBI): domain Eukaryota; kingdom Metazoa; phylum Mollusca; class Bivalvia; order Cardiida; family Cardiidae; genus Fragum; species Fragum whitleyi. The sequence goes on from OX411553.1 coordinate 27,478,312, forward strand.
CGTGATTAAAATCAAGGACACTTGCACCTCCACGAGGGGTCATAACTCGACCATTGTTTGTTCAAAAAGTTGATTATAACAAATACCATTGTCGAACTTTTGATGCTGACAGGATGGGGAGGGCTGATAGTAATGTGTTATGACTGGAAACTCTTTACTCTTTAGGTCACATTTTTAGCTCAACTGGCTGAAAGCCACTGGGGCTATTGTCATGGTGTTGTGTCCGTCGTGCGTGCGTCCGTGCGTGCGTGCGTGTGGTTGTAAACTTTTCTTTAAAAATCTTCTCCTCAGAAACTAGTCAATGGATTTCAACCAAACTTCACAGGAATGATCCTTGGGTGACCCTCTTTCAAAGTTGTTCAAGAAATTTTGATCCAATGAAAAACATGGATTTAATGGGCATGGCTAATTTCCAAATATGGTAAAAAGTGAGTTTTCTCAGATTCTAATCAATGGATACCAATTAAATTTTACATGAATGATCCTTGGGTGAGCCTTTTTCAGTCTACAAAAAATCATTGTGATCGAATGGAAAATATGCATTTTATGGGCGGAGGTCATTTCTCCATATGTTATATAGTGGAAACTTTGAAAATCATTTTCTCAGAATGTGATTGATGGATATCAACCAAAGTTCACTGGAATGATCCTTGAGTGACCCTTTATCAGTCTACCAAAAAATATTCTGATTGGATGAAAAAAAAAGTATTGTATGGGCAGAGGTCATTTCTCAAAATGTTATATAGTGGAAACTTTGAAAATCATTTTCTCAGAATGTAACTGATAGATATCAACCAAATTTCACTGGAATGATTCTTGAGTGACCCTTTATCAGTCTACCAAAAATTATTTTGATTGGATGAAATATATGCATTTTATGGGTGGAGGTCATTTCTAAATATGTTAAATAGGGAAACTACGAAAATCATTTTCTCAGAATGTTACTGATGGATATCTATCAAATATTTTTGGTATGATCCTCTAGTGACCCATTATCATGCAGACAAAAATTATTTTGATTTGATGAAAAATATGTCTTTTAGGAACGGAGGCCATTTCTCTATCTGTTATATAGTTGAAACTTTGAAAATCATTTTCAACATCAGTAGAACCCCAAATATCTAAAAATCTAGTAAAAACATTTATTTGCTTTTACAAGATTTTCAAGCCTGTGGAGCGACTCAAGCCATTCATGGCTTTCTAGTTCAGGTTTTCGTTGACTAGTGATGACAATGAACCACAAAGATGAGGTATCTGGGCTGTGTGTCGACTCCTTCATTAGCGATAGGAATAGCCCCCCCCCATAAGTTAGACAATGTTATGGTCTATTCATCTCATGCCATTATGGGCTCAATTCTCAAAGTTAGACCAATGCCTTCTCTTTCACTAGCTGGACTTATATCAAACTAAAGCATATCAGAAATGAGCTTGCAATGAGAGCCCAAAAAAGAACGCGAAAACCCAAGATTTTGAGTCAGAATTAGGCAACAGGAATAGCAAATACGCAGCCATGATGGGATTTACTCTTTGTAAAATTCAGAAATCCATTTGTCAGACATTCTTTGAGAGCAACATTGCACATGAACTCACGCACTATAAACTTTTAATGAGCAATGATAACTGACTCTAATTTCAAAATTTTGATTTTGGCAGCAGTCTGTGATGCCTTTATTACTCTTCAATGTGTATGTCTACAGTATCATTCTTTTTGTCTCAAACAAATAATTGCTTAACATTTATTTTTGGTATAACCACTGTTCCAAATTCTAGGTTACAGAAAAATTTATATCTAAAAAAATTCAGTGATGCATTATTGTTGTTCAGTATATTATATAGTGGACCTCTACCAACGTTTTCATGTCATGCCCCTAGGGTCAAATTGAACCCACCCTATTTTACATAGACACAAAGGAAGAAATCTTAAAAACTTGGTCTTTGAAACCAGAAGGCAGGGACTTTTCATAATAGTCTCATTTAATTTTATGTCATGAAGTTTATTCATTGCATATCCTTATGTTCATGTAAGGTCTGTACCCAGGCATATCCTATTTACACTTTGCTGAAAACATTCCATGGTATTGATCTTATTTAGAAATTATCTTCTTGTTGATATCTGCATATTTAATTGATGTGATGTCCCAGGGGTCAAAGAGACTTAGGTGAGCTATCTAGGACTATCATGGTCCTCTTGTTTGGAGAAAATTGGGATTTTTAGAAAAACCATTTTTCTGGCAAAATTGCCAAGAAGAGGACCAAAAGAAGCTGAATGGTGACCTATGTTTATGAGCAGGTATACATGATTCATGGAGTACAAGGAACTGTAAAATATACTGAAAAAAAAAACGCATCACATCATTTTTAAGATACCGGTATAACTTTTTCCATGATATAAATTTTGAAAGAGTGGTTATACCAAAATAAACGTTGACGAATTATTGGTTTGTCACAAAAAAGGCCAACAATGTATACATACACGTTGAAAAGTTATAAACTCGTAGAGGCGACAACCCCCAAATGAAATTTTGAAATTTTAAGTAAGTTTCCATTGCTCATTAAATGTCACTGGTGAATACATGTGCAATATTGTACACAAAGAATGTCTGACAAGTGGATTTCTGAATTTTATCAAGACTTGCTCCCAAAAAGGCCATCCATTCACTCTGAATGTTGCTCAACCTGACTCAAAACCTTGTGTGTTCGTGCTCTTTTTCAGACTCTCATTGCAAGCTCGTATCTCGATTTTGAGATAAGTCTAGTCAGTGAAAGATTAGGCATTGGTAGAACTCAAAGAGGGTGTTCGCGAAGACAGTTTATAATTGCATGAGATGAATGAACCGTATCATCGACTTCTTCACGGGGTGTTCCATATGGCTATAGCTAATGAAGGATTCGATACTTTGCTCAGATTCATAATTTTTGTGTTTCACTGTCCCCACTAGTCCACTACAACCTGATAAATTGTGACATAGAGAGTCAGATTTTCTGGTCTTATCACTTCACCATGCAGCCTCATCATCGTGTCAGCATCCAAAGTATAGCATCGAGAATTGTTTGAATCGATGTTTTAGCCTTACAATAGACGAGTTATGATCCCTCATGGCAGGTGCAAGTGTCCTTGATATGAATCACGTAAATGAATAACTTTGCGCAATGAGGTACCGAAATGCAGTTTTTTGCTGCCACCAAACTCGAAGACTTTGCTTGATTTGCTTGAATAGAATAAGCGTTTGTTTTTAGTGTAAGATCGATAAATATTTCATTTCATGAAAAACAAAAGCTATATTTTCACTTGTGGCTCTGCCACTCGTGAAAATATAGCTTTTGTTGTTCACGAAATGACATATAAATCGATCTTACACGAAAAACAAACAATTATCCTCTATATCTTCATGCAATGCTAGAGATAATTTGATGATAGAGATTGGCAGACTATACACACCCAAATGCTTTGTCCATGTTCTGTATGCGGTTTTTCAAAAAAGTTCAATTATGACCTTGACCTATGTGACCCTAAAATGATAGAGCACTTTTTTAGGTCAGGGGTAACAAGTGTATAAAGAAAGGGAAAAGGTCTTTGGACAGACAGACAGGCATACACAACAAATGCAAATATCTATCAATGAGAAACTCAGACAGATATGGAAGTTTACAAGGAAAGGAGGTGTTCCAAAAGTGCCCACGCACGGATTTTCACGAAACTTTGCAAATACATACTACACATTAAATGTACCACAGAACAAAATTTCATTTGTCAATATCTCAAAAAGGGGTCAAATTATAGCCCCTTGTCTTATTCCATATTGAGGTAGGTGGGTGGGGTAATTTAATATGCTATAATTTCTTTAAGCTTATCAATTTTTGAATAGTTTCTTATGTACTGTAAAGTCTATAGTAATTATTGAGAAAATGTTTATATAAATGACAAGTTTTACGTTGTTTGACAATTTTTTATACTCTTGAATATAAAAATTGCTTATTTTTTTAAAAAAAATTGAGGTGAATATAAATTTTGAACTCAAAGATTAGTACTTTCTGATGCTAGTCCAGTTTAGTTACGCTTCAAGAAATTAGCTCTACTATCCTTCTTCCTTGTGTAAAAATTTAAAGAAGATTGAAAACCGGTAACATTATTTTTTATGCTTATAAATACATATCTTTAGTTTCAAAATTCATCCAAAATCTTGTATTTTGTCCTGAAATAGACATTATTTAAAGCTGCTCTTGCACAGATTGGGAAAATGTGAATTTTAACATTTTTCGTAAAATCAATCAGAATTAATTACCTAATCATGTTGAAGCCTTTAAAATAATAAGATTCAATCTGGTAATGCATGGAAGGAAAGACCGATATGTCCGTATTTAGGTTAAATTCATTCTGAAAAATAAAGTGACTACTAACGCTAAAAATATTATTCTTCAATTTCGAGCCAACTATTTTCGCTTGACATTCGGCATGTTTGTCTTACTCAATCAAAGATTAAGGTTAAAATAATTGACAGTTGGAAACCTCATATCAATACAAGCCAAAATGAAAGATTATTCACGGAAAATAATGATTTTGTAATATATAGACTGGAAATAAATAGACTGGATCCCTTACTGATCTTGCCACTTCGAAAAAATAAGTTACAAAATTATTGAAATATGTTATTTTTAGTGCCAATGCTTTTGACCATTCTAAATTGTCTAAAAGTACACACATTTCCAAACCTAAGAACAAGTTTTGTATTTTTTCTATGAAAAACTGTGCAAGAGCAGCTTTAAGTGTCAATGCATTGATCTTTATACAAATTTGCAAATAACAACTAGTCAAAGCATATACGACATAAGATGATTATTTGTATCACTAAACTGTATCAAATTGTAGACCTTGCTTTACCCCAATTTTGAAAAAGTGGGTGGGGTAAGATGAAAAATATAATTTACCTGATTTTCTTTAACCCTTGCAAAAATTTCAATAGTATCTTACAGTAAGTTTTACAGATTTTATTTCTATTGGCCTGAGTTGAAAAGAATAGGAAAAATATTGTGTGCTAGTGATATCTATCTGTCTGTCTTTCTCTTAGATATTTGCCTATCTGTCTGCACATCTTAAAAAATAATATTTGCCAATTACTTCAATCCTTTTCTAGATACACTAATCATATGTGGCATCATAATAAATCAAATCACTTGAGATCTGTAATCTCTGAGGTCAAGCTCATCTGCCAAGGTCAAGGTCATTCATCAAGGCCACACTTTGCAAAATTTAACAAAGATCTCAACTTTTTATGATTACAGCAAGTCCTCTCAAAATATATAGCTCTTATTTGGCATGATTATAGATCTTGTCAGTAAACATCTTTAAATTCCAAAATCAAGGTATTCTGTCGTTTGCCAATATCTCATAAAGGGGTTAAATTAAAACTTTTTGTCTTAATCCATGTTCAGGTAAGTGAGTGGGGTAGTTTGATATGCTATAATTTCTTTATACTTATCAATTTAGGCATAGATTTCATGTACTGTAAAGCCTATAAAAGTGAAATAAGATTAAAGTAAGATAATGAATAGATAAAATGAAAAGTTCTACGTTGCTTGACAATTTTTAACACACTCAAAAATAAAAATTGCTTAAATCTATGTATACACATTCAAGTTCTAGATCCAATTTAACCTTAAAGGTTAAACTTACGAAATTTAACAAAAAATGCGAGCCTATTCAAGATATACAATGTTTGTTTTTTGTTGGATGTATGATCTCCTAGGTTAGCACATCAAGAAACTTTATGATAGTCTTAAATGTGCAAGGTCATTGTCACCAAACAAGGTCGCACAAAAATAAAACACAAAAACTAAATATTCTGTGTTTTTTTTGTTTTTTTTTGTTTGTTTTTTTGTTTTTTTTTTGAAGATACAATACTCCTCTCAGGGACTATGAAAGATTTCCATAACATATTTACGCAGAACCTAAGATGATATCATTGACTTGGCCAAGTATAAGTATCGTGGCCAGTTATGAAATAAAGTATACATGTATTAACAAATTATTATAACAATATTTTTTTTTATTTGAATGGCAAGGGAAAAGGTGCCGGTAATATCCTCTAGGAGACTTATTTGAGATTTTTCTGTTGTTTTGCACCACTCTCTGTCGGTCTGTTCATCCATTGAGGAGATGTACAGTTCACAAGAACCATAACTCTACTCATCATATTTTTTGAGTCATTGCCATTTGTTAATTGACAAAGAATAGGTCATTGGCCTGCTCCTAGGCATAAATATTTTTTAAACATCTTTTGTTTCTTTTAGGTTAAAGGTCCTAAATCTGCCCCAAATGTCTGAAAGAATTAACACATTAAGCTATTTGATTGATATTGATTAAATAAACACAATTCTAGATCAGAAAGAAACAGAAAAAATGTCATTTGTCGCAACTCAAGTTCAAAGGTTAAAGTCTTACTTTCACTAAATTGGCTACACAGTATCTCTTAAACTTTTTTGTTTGATTACAAATGTTATATTTAGATATAATTTAACATGATAGGGAACTTGATTTCTAGCTCACCAGAGCACAACATTCCTGACGGGAGCTTTTAGAATCCCTAGTCTGTCGCAGGTGGTGCATCATGTGGTTTCCGTCTTCCAAATTTCTTAAAACTTCTTCTCCTCCTTAACCCTCAAGGCAATTTCAATGAAACTTTGCCAGAACTTTCCTTGTGTAACCCTTCTCAAATATTGTTAGCAAAATTCGGATTGGCTCATAAATATGACCATTGCTTTTTTTTACTATTAAATCCTTAAACATCATTTCCTCCTGACCCATCAAGCCAATTTCAATGCAATTTTTCAAGAATATTCCTTTGGAAACCATTTCAAAAATTGTACGTGAAATTGGCAAAAAAATCTGTTTGACTTGGCATCCGATGAAAAAACATCATCTTTTTAACCAAAATACCAATTTCAATAATTTCTAAGCTGTCCCTTTTCATTGAAAAACATCTCAACAACTAGGCTAATTTCAACGAATCTTTGCCAGAATGTCTCTTCACTGACCAATAAAACTCGGGTGAGTGATTTAGTTTCATTCCCCCCCCCCCCCCTGTTTACAAACAACATTTACCTTAAGACCTAGGAGAATCATTTATTCACAAAAGAAAAAGATTCTTTTAAATTGTAGAATCATTATAGAAGTATTTCTTATTTGAATTAAGACTAAGGGTCAGCACAGACAATAACCCTTGAGGCAAGTATATTTTAGGAAGGACTTGTACATGTATCAGCAAAGCTGGAATATTGCAGGTACTTCAGGAATGTAGTGATTGTTCATTTTCATTTGTAAACTTAACAAATTTAGATATATAAATTGCTTATTCCAAGACTCGACATTTTCATTTCCCAAAGGAAAACAATTTATAAAAAGAAGAAAATGCTTGTTACAAGAGATTCCTTTTTTTCCCACACTGTTTTTCCTTCCAAAGATTTCCATTTCATAACTTTAAATTCGACTGAATTTTGATTTATTGCTAAAAGTGTCTCGAGTATTCTTGGGAGGCATCTTATTACTAAGACGGACCTGTAAAACATAGAACAAGTAACTTCTACAGGATTGTGACAGAAAATACATAGTGTAAATCCTAGACACCATTCTCAGATGTGGCATTGACCTTCAAACATAACCTTGAATAAGGAACCAACTGAAACGAGTTTGTTTAAAAGAAAAACTGACATTGACCTTCACAAATGACTTTGAGTTAGGAACCAACTGAAATAAATTTGTTAAAATGAAACTATAATTGAAAATCAAAATTATCGTTCATTACTTTTGCAAAGTATGTTCCCAAAGCTCAATGAAGTTTTTTTTAAAATGACCTTGATAATTAACCTTGACCTTGACAGTTGATTTTGACCAATGTTTGTAAATAGGCTTCTGGATCCATGTGTGAAATATGAAGATCCTGTCAACAGCCGTTGAAAAGTTATTCACACTATAAGATTCTCAGATGGGTGAAAACTATATCTTACCCCACCCACTATCTTCTACACTAGGAGATTTTTGACTAACTTACCGGTTTTTGATTTCAATGAAACTTTATGTAAAAATTAAGAACATATGTATCTTAATTCTAAGAGAGTTTGATAACTGGACTAGAGCTACAACTTAAAATTTTTAACCCTTTAACTCAGAACATTATTTCATTTTTTTCAAATTTTCATGAATTTTTCAAGAACTTTTTGGGCTATCTTTTAGGAGTAAACAGAAATAAGATTCCAACCTATATAAAAACATGTAGGTACCAATTGTCTTTTAAATCAGTAACAAATTCTCTTTACAAATTCTAAAATTTCCTGGCAAGGTGATTTTTTTCCTGACACCCCTTTGTATTAGATAAGATGTGCTTTCGGGTACTTTATGGTCGACCCTCTTTACTCATTTTGGAAAAAAAGTCATTTCCTTAACCCTTTCCTGTTTTACAAAATTTTGGACCTGTCCAAATTCAAAGGTTTTGCAGACGAAAATTTAAAGTGGATTCAATTTGAAAAATAACCATTCAGTAGGGTAGAAAAAAGTGTGGAAAAAGAAGAAATTGCTTGTCAGAAGCAATTTCTTCTTTTTTCACAATGTTTTCTCAATCATAAAATCACAGGCACGTAAAAAGCAGGGATTAAACAGTAAAGGGTTAATCAGTATACCCAGTACTACAATTACCCACAATATCATAAAAATCTAAGCGTGGGCACATTTTACTATATGTTTGGAACACCCCCTTTGTGAAGAGGCCTATGGAGCTAATAACTAGAGGCGCTTGAGCACCTGATTCGCTCCACAGGCCTGAATATCCTGATAATGATTATTGGAGGATGATAAGGCTGTTAAAAATAAGGATCATTCCAGTGAAATTTGTTTGAAATCCAAAAATAGAAATTTCAATACTAACAGAATGTTACTGCATAATATACTGGTACTTTGCTCACAAAATTATGATTGTAGATTTTTCTGCTTTTCATTAAACACCACTATAAGGGTGTTACTTCACAATAATTGTTTTTCACCAAAACAAAATTCTATCTAAAGATAATAAGAAGTAAAATATTAAATCCAATATTTTTATTCTGCCCAATGCCTTAGAGTGCAGTCAACTCAGTTTTTTCTTCCCCACTTTGAACTTCAGTAGGCCACTTTACACCTCTTTGTGCAGAGTCACCCTTCGTTCAACTAAACTGACCAATTCTAAGGGAGTATCTCAGGCACCCTATTTCACCTAATGTTTCTACACATTTGGATTCTAACAAAGCTTATGTTCCTTCTAACCTACAATCTTTACACCCATTAAATTATATGAGTCTAAAAAAAATCATCATTTAGGTGATACCAAAAGGGTGGTCAAATATTCACTTTATATGTTGAAATGTCCTCTGCCAATATAGAGCATTTTTTTATTTTTTGCAGCCTGATACAACTTCACAGAAATAAAATTCCTATGATATATGGTTGAAATCAATCTGTTTGAACTTTGAAAAAAGTTTGTTTTTGATTTTCAAAGTTTTCACTATATAACATATATATATGACCTCCGCCTATAAAACACTTATTTTTCATCTGATCACAATATATATTTACAGACTTGTAAAGGATCATTAAAGAATCATTAAAATGAAATTTGGTTGTTATCCATTAGATAGGTTCTGAGAAAATGACTTTCAAGGTTTCCACTATATAACATATAGAGAAATGACCTCCGCCCATAAAATACACATTTTTCATCTGATCATAATAATTTTTGGTAGACTGATAAAGGGTCACTCAAGGATCATTCCAGTGAAATTTGGTGGATATCCATCAATTACATTCTGAGAAATTAATTTTCAAAGTTTCCACTATATAACATAAAGAGAAATGACCTCCGCCCATAAAATACATATTTTCTATCCGATCACAATAATTTTTGGTAGACTTATAAAGGGTCACTCAAGGATCATTCATGTAAAATTTAATTGGTATCCATCAATTAGAATCTGGGAAAACTCACCTATTACCATATATGGAAATTAGCCACGCCCATTACAGCCATGTTTTTCAACCGATTTAAATTCTTTGAAGGAATCTGATAGAGGGTCACCCAAGGAACATTCCTGTGAAATTTGATTGAAATCCATCCAGTACTTTAGGAGGAGAAGATTTTTAAAGTAAAAGTTTACGGACGGACGCACGCACAGACGACGGACACCACGCCATGACAATAGCACCCTGGCCTTTCGGCTAGTGGAGCTAAAAACTAATATGCCCCCTCTACTTCATGTGTGAGAGGTATAATGCCTTCAACAAAATTTCAGTCATATCCTTTATGTCTCATACACTGCAAGCAGGGTCACCAATATTAGCTCAATATCATCAGAGTTCATTCAGGTTCGGTGCAAGACTGTAGTAAGTGTATATACATTGTATATACACTTACTACAGTCTTGTACCGAACCATTATCTAAATTTTCATCCACATTTGCCTAGTCATTGTAATGAAATTGCTTTAGGCACACTGAAGGACAAGTAGAAGGATAGGCATGGTTTAGGGTAATTTTGTCTGTGTAATTCTCAAGGCTCATAACTACAGCTTGATTAATGCTGTATAAAACAAGGTTTAAAGTCTTGTGGTGCTGAATTTAAATTTAGTATAAGCCAATTTGCTAATATTCAAAGTTGCTCTTTAACAGATTTGGAAAATACGGTTTTTGATTTTTTGGTAAAATTAATCGGAAATTATGACTTCATTGTGTAGAAAACTCTACAATGATAAGATTGATCATGTAAGACAATGAAAAAAAGACAGACATTTCTGAATTTAGCGGAATTCCATTCTGAAAAAATAAAGCGACTACTAACGCCTAAAATATTTTTCTTTAATTTTGAGCCAAGTATTTAGGCATGTTAATCCGCCTGTTTAACCCATTCTATCAAAGGTCAAGGTCGAAGTATTTGTCAATTGGGAAACTTCATATCCATACATGCCAAAAATGAAACATTATACATGAAAAATAACAATTTCTTAATCTATAGACTGGATATAAATAGACTGGTTCCATCAATGACCTTGACGCTTCGAACATTTATGCTACATTTTTTTTTAAATGAGTTGTTGTTATAGTGCCATACCAATATGCCATTCTTATACATTGGAAAATGCACAAATTTCCAAATCTAAGAACCAGCTTTGTATTTTTTCTTTGAAGAACTGTGAAAGAGCAGCTTTAAGGCCTTTCAACTAGGTTTGCTTACAATATTCCCACAAAAGTTACGATGAAAGGAGGCACTGAAGGCTAAGGTCAGACTGCACATCAGACTGATCTTGGTCTTAACTGCCTGCCAATGCTTTTGTACAACAGTAACAATAACAAGTCTTAAATAGCATGAGAAGACTTAATATTACACAGATAAATTGTGCACACCCTTTAGAGGAAACATTTAAATGTTATCTTATAGTACACTAAAACATGTACTAAGGTTCATGTAAAGTGTTCGAGGCCCAATTTTAAAACACTTCATTAGCCAAGAAAAAGCAGTATGTCCAGGTATCAAAATGAAGCCATTTTTGACAACAAGCAGTTGAGCAATATAAGACCACCATAGCTATAGTGGTAAGACCAAAACATTGTGGAAAAGGGTCTTTTTGTACAGAACAAAAATTGGATAAAATTGGCTCATATTGGCCTAATGAAGCGCCCTTAAAATTGGGTCTCAAACACTTTACATGAACCTTAATACCACTTATGGGATCACCAAATGAGGTCTTTAAAGAGAATGATCGCTTAGAGAATGATCACTTTGAAGACATTTTCTTTACAAATAAGAAACAATTTGGATTGAATATGTATGATATTTGGAAATTCTCAATAATTCTATATTGTAAAAACTCTAAAGAATTGGCTCATTGAGACAATTTGAATGAGTTTTACCAAGATAGCATTTACTCACTTTATTTTTTAAGCCCAAAACTATCTACTTTTTAAAACATTTTGACTTAAAGGAGGGGATTTTGAAAACAGATGCTTAATAGAAATGGAATCTTAACAGAGGTGGTTGCTTGAGCAAGATGGACTGTAGTCAGAAATAACAACTCTTAATTACATATATAATCTGTTTAATTCAGATTCAGGATGCAATCTTGTGAAACACACAAGACTGTTAATATTTTACATAATGACTTTACAATATATCATTCAACTTTTTCATAAAAAAAAGGATCATTTAGAAGCTCTGTAACATAAATGTTTGCAAGTAAAAACACCAGTCTACCTTTTATAAATAATTACATAGAGGGTAAAAATAATCCTTATAGATTCAGAATGGTCCTTCTTTGCATGATGAGTCACATATTCATCAATTAAATTTCCTGCGGATGAAATAGTTTCATTTTTTGATGAATTGAATTTCAAAAATAATTTCCTTGTTTGATACAGAAAAAATGAGCAACAAAATCGAGACAAGCAAAAAGAAAAGGAATGTAAAGAGATTTAGGGATAAATGCATTTTCATTTCAGTGCATGCATAATGTCTTACCATTAAGAAAAGATTCAAACTGTATTGATTAATTTAAGATTTCTCATAAACATGAAACTAAACTTATAATTTCTTTAAGCTAATTTTAATGACATAATGCTAAATATAGATTTACAAGTTTAAGTGAAAGACCAAATATCAAAGAGCTACAGACAGAGGGTCCATTTTGGACTTTAAATTCAAACATTAAAATATTTCTTGTATAAACCCTATGTTGTTGGTACTCATTTGAATCGTCTCACCAAGACAATTCAAATGAGTACCCACAACATACGGTATCATTGAGAAATAAAGATTTTAGACCAGCTTTACCACTCTTATCTGTACCTCTCTATCAACTTAAGTTTCAGAATGACAAGAGATATTTACGATGTCATGACATTTTATTTAAGATAAATTGATCTTCTCCAAGTCTATAATGGAAATGTTATTAAGTAAGCCTTGGCAAACTTTCCTATTCTAGACAAGGTTAAGATCAGCTTGTTTTGGGCAAAAGCTAGTCCCAGAATCTTTTTTTATTCACATAAACAATGTTTTTGGCATGCACAGATGATATAAATACAGGATAACATAGGTCAGTTGACTTTGTGATGGCTTCATTTAGAATGTGATTCAAAACAAGAGGGCCAGAATGGCCCTAAATCGCTCACCTGAAATTTATTGGTCCAGTGGAACTCATCCAAGTAACTTTCTGGCAAAGTTTCATTCCCATTTGCCAAATTGTTGAAGAGGAGATTAAATTCAAAGATTTTAAATCGAGAATATAAGCTGCCCACCAATTCATTAATGAGGAGACTCCAATTAAGCCCCTCCCTGCCACACCTTTATTTATGGGCCAATCAAAATTTAACAAACAATTTTTGAAAAGGGTCACCCAAGGATCATTCTGGTAAAGTTTCATTGAAATTCACCCAGTGGTTATGGAGGAGATAGAGTTCAAAGATTTCAGGCTCAAAATAAGCCCCTACCTGCCACGCCCATATTTTCAGGCCAATCAAAATTTCACAATTTTTTTTTAAAAAGGGTCACCCAAGGAATATTCTGGAAAAACAGGAGGAGATGTCTTTCACAGATTTCAGATTCAAAATAAGCCCCTCCCTGCCATGCCCATATTTTTGGGTCAATCAAAATTTCATGAACAACTTTTGAAAAGGGTCACCAAGGGAACTTTCTAGTAAAGTTTCATTGAAATCAGCACATTGGTTCTGGAGTTGTGCTCAGGTGAGCTAAAAATGTGTAATACAAGGATATCTCTGATGACTATTCATAATAGAAAACAAGGGAAGCTGTGTTATATAATAATTTCTCCCATAGCTCACCCTGTCTTCTATAAAGAACAGCCATCAGAGATATCCTTGTCTTACACATGTGTTAGATCATATTCATTATCACGTCATCTAACACATGCTTTTGCAGCTTTTCTATTATCTGAGTATTTCATAAATGATTTTCAACGTACAAAATGTTATTACCGGGAGAAAAAGAATCTGTTACTTGATTTAATTAAGACAAGCTGATCTTAACCTCATCTTCAATAGAAAAGTTGTTAAACTTGCCAAGGCTTGCTTAATAAAATTTCAATTCTAGACTCGGATAAGATCAGTTTGTCTCAAATAAAATCTTATGACATAACCTATATTTCTCAAGATTTAATTTAACTTGTACATCAATCTGTGGTTAAGGACTTTGCCTGAACAAATCAAACTGAAATGATAAAATCAAAGGGAGAAAGTGAGATCTAAAATCAGCCTACTAATTTGTGCACATAAATTAGAACCTTCTTACCAACAGTCATTTGCTAACAAGGTGGCAAATTGTCACAAGATACACCAATTACATTGCTGAATGCACAAGTATGAAAAACAACATAGAGAAAGATAGTAACTTAAAAGCTAGATAGATTAATGGTTCTTATGCACTGTACTTTGTAATCATAAGAGGAACATAACTGCCAAGTTTCAAGTCAATCTGACATACGGTGACGGTTATGCTCCGGACAATTAAGTGGATGCTAGTGGCATGGATGGCATTGGTGATCACAAAATATGTCCCCTCTTTTGATGGGTGGAATAAAAGTGACAGATCAAATCAGACTACTGATTTGTGCATAAATTAAGAATCTGCTTATCTACATTATATTGCTAAATTCGACATAAGTGCCTATATGAAGCACAGGCAGTTACAATCTTTGAGCAATCTATACAACTTTATGAAATAGAGTGAAATCTAGGCAAGTTGATGCTTTTTACACTCCACTAGAAAAAATCTTGGGAAAACATTGTGGAAATTAAGAAATTGCCTAAAATAATTCCAACCTAGAAAGACAAGAGGTTATTCAAATTATATAAACTTGAATTCATTGTCTGCAAAATCTTCATATTTAAACCAATACATTGCATCAGAAAACAGTTTCTGTAAATATTATGAAACAAGAGAACCATGAAATTGCTCTTCTTAGTCTCATTTCCCCTGTGACTTCCCATGAATAATATTAGCAGATGTCCACCAGGAGATAATTTGAACCTAATATCAATGCCCTAGACTGTTTTCAAGGAAGATGATTATTGAAAGACTTTGCTCTATTTATATGTAATACAGAGCAAGCCCAAATATATGACCATAAGATCAAGTTTGATAAATATACACTAGATGACGCTATATATATCATATATGCTTTCTGGTTCAGAGAAGTTTTTTACTTTTTCTTTATTTCTGTGTTAAATGGAATTGGACCTGGCGGAACAAGAATTCGACACCAGGGGTATGATGAGAACAAACTTGGAAAAACTACTAGGACAATGCTACATACCAAATATTAAAGCTGTCTACCTTCTAGTTTCAGAAGATTTTTATTGTTCCCATTGATAGATCAAAGGCAAATAGAAACTTGGTAGAGGTCCTCTAGATGATACTATATTCCAAATATGAAAGCTATCTGCCATCTGGTTTTAGTAAAGAAGAATTTTAAAAATTTTCTTATATTACCTTTTTATTTAGCGTGGCAAGCACTAACTTAGTGAGTTCAGTGTGGATTTCAATTTTTTGAACAACTTTGAACTTCACCCTAGGAACAGTCCTGCTGAGTTTCATCAGGATAACCTACTGGTTTAGGTGGAGATGATTAAAAAAATAGTGAATGATTTACAACGGACATTGGACAATCACATCAACTCACCTTGTACCCTTCCTGATCAGGTTAGCTTAAAATGGATCATGAACTTATTTGTTCTAGATGAAAATAAGGCAGTAACATAATATGATTAGATAAAATCTACATTCCATTTGAAAATTTCTATTTCTATTGCACACATATGTAATGCCTTTCTGAGTGGCAAGTTCCTTCTAAATGCCCTTAAAAGTTTTCTTTCATAGAATATAGATTGACTTTTTATGCGAACACATATAAATTTGGCAGTTTGCAAAATGAATGAAGAGCATCACATTCAGGTAAGGTTTTTTTATGCAAAATCCAAGTAATGTGCAAAAGCTAGATTACAAGATTATAACAAGTAAATGCTTTCCCGGCTTAAGGTTTTTGAAACTGAAAAATTCAACTTTACAAAAAGGGCATCATTCTTAAAATATACATTGAGAGTTATTCCCCCAGATTTAATGCGTAGTCATTGTAATGGAGAATAGACTAGCCTAGTTTCAAGAAAATATCTTCAATTAAGAGATGAAGAGAGTATTTGTTGATTTTATGGAGATATGAAAATAAAAACCTTATCACACTGTATGAATATACCAAGCGGATCCATACAAGTGTGTGATTATGTTTTTAGATTTGTACCTCCATAAAACCAACAAATATACTCTCTTCATGTCTTGCAATTTAACATCATGAATCAAAAATGTAACACTCATCAATAATGAAAGCAATTTCTTATGGGACTTCTTTTTGTGGAAGCTCACAAAAAAGCAGCACACTCAAAATTATTTTCATACAACCAGTTTTTTAGCCAATCAGAATACACAACAAGAGGACCATGATGGTCCTAGATCGCTCACCTGAGTCTCTTTGACCCCTGGCACATCACATCATTTAAATAGGCAGATGTCATAAAGGAGATAATTTCTACACTAAACCAAGTTTCAAGGAGGTTCCGTCCAAAATCGTGGCCACTTGAGTTATACCTAGAAAATTATCATTAAAGCTCCTTTTCCTATGTTACGGCATGGATCCTTACAATTTTCAAAAGGGTTCATCCTTGTGACCTGACAAACATTCTGACCAAGTTTCATGAAGATTGGGCCATATTTGTGGCCTCTAGAGCGTAAACAAGATGATTGTCACTAAGGCCCCTTTTCCCTTGATTTGGCATGGATCCTTCTCATTTTTATAGGCTTCATCCTTGTGACCTGGCCAACATTCTGACCAAGTTTCATGAAGATTGGGCCATTAGTGTGGCCTCTAGGGTGTAAACAAGATAATTGTCATTAGTGCCCCTTTTCCTGTGATATGGCATAGAATCTTCCCATTTTTAATAGGGTTCATCCTCGTGACCTGGCCATCATTCTGACCAAATTTCATGAAGATTGGGTCATATTTTTGGCCTCTAGAGTGTAAACACTAAGATTGTTGACGCCAGACAACGGACGACAGACGACGCACAACAGACATTCAATGATCACAAAAGCTTACCTAGAGCATGATGTGCTCAGGTGAGCTAAAAAGTGTCGGAATCGTCTAAAATTAAATTATTAGTTGCTTAAAAATGTTGCACATTAAACATACACCTTCACCTATACAATGACAAAATAACTCCACTTTTTGCTCCAAAAACAGCCGAACCAAAAAAGCTCATAAGTTTTAAGTATGGGTGTATACCTTCAGCAATAATAGAGATATGATTTAGCTTAATTTTTTTTTTCACCTAAGTAATTCCAATGGTAGCACACATCATATTTAGAAAGTATTGATAATAGCTTTTCTTACAATTTACTGATTTTAAGAGAAAATAGACTAATTTTGAACACAATCAAAAAGGGATTTCTAATACCTGATATGATACCACTCAGTGAAGTGAAAAAAAGCAATATGAGTCTGTGCGTGACATTTCCAACAATTTTAAATGAGCGCAAAGTAAAGCCTCCAGCCAGCCTGTGTATCTGCACAATCTGGCCAGAGACTTCACTTGCACTCTATAGATAGATAAGGTCTTAACTTTTCTTCAGACAGTCGGTGAATATTCTCTTCTCATTGTGTGGAGGTCTACGCTGGTCAATGGCTGTTGCCCAAGCTCATGAGAAATTGTTGGAAATGTCACGCACAGGCTCATTCATATTTTTTTTGTAATTTCACTGGTGTGATGAAAGGCCAAGTTTTCTCTGGCACCAGGCGGGTGTTGTTGCCCACTATATGAGAGTGACTCTCAGGCAGTGGGCTACCAGTGTTAGACTGGTCCCAATACCCTTTATCAAAATAGCCTAAAATAGGCTATTCTGATAATTGACAGTGAGACACGTCTAGGCCCAATACAGGGGTGTGGAAATACGACTTTTCTCCACTTGTCCATGGACAAGTAAAAGTTAATTTCCTATTAGTCCGGGATCAAATGAACCAGCCCACAAAAATGAATTGAAAAATATTGTGATAAACATTGCTTTCAATGAAGAAAATGCTTTTTTTTCATTAAAGACTATGTTTTCTTACCTTTGAAACAAATGTTAGGATGACTTTAACCCTAAATCTGTAAAGTACTGTTCCAAGATTTGCTCTGGTATTTAAATATCCATGGACAGGTGGCCTAGAAAAATGTACTTGCCCACACATGGAAAAACCTGTATTGGACAAGTCGGGCATGGGAATTCCACACCCCTGCCCAATAGGATCTAGACCAGAAGTTGGCCCAATATGATTATCAAGTGAAAACCTACAGCTTTCTCATTAATACACTGAAAAGCATCAATTATACATACCACAGCATCAATGACTCTGATGCTGCGATCTTGATATGGGCAAAAATATTGTCCTATCCAAATCATTTCAATATTGATCCAGGCAAGTACACTTAAACAAGAGTGAAATGAAACTTTTGATTTCATCGCTTATATTTCAGGATTTTTTTCCATCATTAGCTTGAGAACCAGTACATGTGCATGTAAATATCATGAAATGTTTAATTACAAATACCAACAAGAGCACCGCCTACCGGTGCCTATGCTCGTCTGTTGAGTGCTGGATGGTGGGAAAAAATCTAAGTAAAAAAGGGGCATAATTTGTTCAAAGTGCATCTAGAGTTATCCCCCTTGATAGTATATGTTGCTCTTTTGCTGGTGAACACGTGTGCCAAGTTTCAAGTAAATGCTTTCAATAGAACTTGAAATATCACAAAATGTCCAAGTTTTTGCACGACGACGACGACAACAACGACACGAAGGCTATAGCAATACCTCAGGTTTTCTCCGAAAACAGCCGAGCTAAAAATGATAAAATTTTGACTTCAAATTGAAGTTGTGACCTTGCTCACTAAATGTGGCAAGCTTATTTGATGTTAACAAATATATTTTACACCCTAAATGCATAAGAGACTTACTAGGTCATAATGGTTGTGGTAATAATTTGTTGGGCAGTAAAAACTTTGCATAACAAGTGCATGTCGTATTGCGATGCAATACAGGAGTCCCCCACCGGATAACAAAAAATCCTCTTTTTTAATATATCTCCTACTTACAAGATCTTTAACTGTAAAAGTTTAAAGTTGCTAGCACTTATAGTTTAGGAGATATGATCCGGACAAGAATGTAAGACTAAAAACAACAAAGGGCAATAACTCAATAAGTGGACATGGCAGAGTAAGAGTTCTTGTACATGACACTTGTCCTCGATGAGATCTATCAGTGTACAAAGTTTGAAGTTGCTAGCACTTATGGTTTAGGAGATATGATCCGGACAAAAATGTAAGGCTAAAAACAACAAAGGGCAATAACTCAAAAAGTGGACATGGCAGAGTAAGAGTTCTTGTACATGACACTTGTCCTCAATAAGATCTATAAGTGTACAAAGTTTGAAGTTGCTAGCACTTATAGTTTAGGAGATATGTTCCGGACAAAAATGTAAGGGTAAGAAAACAAAGGGCAATAACTCAAAAAGTGGGAGTGGCAGAGTTATGGATCTTGAACATGACACTTCTCTCATTGAGATCTATAAGTGTACAAAGTTTGAAGTTGCTAGCACACATAGTTTAGGAGATATGTTCCGGACAAGAATGTAAGGGTAAAAACAACAAAGGGCAATAACTCAAAAAGTGGGTGTGGCAGAGTAAGAGTTCTTGTACATGACACTTGTCCTCAATGAGATCTATCAGTGTACAAAGTTTGAAGTTGCTAGCACTTATGGTTTAGGAGAAATGATCCGGACAAAAATGTAAGGCTAAAAACAACAAAGGGCAATAACTCAAAAAGTGGACATGGCAGAGTAAGAGTTCTTGTACATGACACTTGTCCTCAATAAGATCTATAAGTGTACAAAGTTTGAAGTTGCTAGCACTTATAGTTTAGGAGATATGTTCCGGACAAAAATGTAAGGGTAAGAAAACAAAGGGCAATAACTCAAAAAGTGGGAGTGGCAGAGTTATGGATCTTGAACATGACACTTCTCTCATTGAGATCTATAAGTGTACAAAGTTTGAAGTTGCTAGCACACATAGTTTAGGAGATATGTTCCGGACAAGAATGTAAGGGTAAAAACAACAAAGGGCAATAACTCAAAAAGTGGGTGTGGCAGAGTAATAGTTCTTGAACATGACACTTCGCCTCAATGAGATCTATAAGTATACAAAGTTTGAAGTTGCTAGCACTTATAGTTTAGGAGATATGATCCGGACAAGAATGTAAGGGTAAAAACAACAAAGGGCAATAACTCAAAAAGTGGGTGTGGCAGAGTTATGGATCTTGAACATGACACTTCACCTTATTGAGATCTGTAAGTGTACAAAGTTTGAAGTTGCTAGCACATATAGTTTAGGAGATATGTTCCGGATAAGAATGTAAGGGTAAAAACAACAAAGGGCAATAACTCAAAAAGTAGGTGTGGCAGAATAATGGTTCTTGAACATGACACTTCTCCTCAATGAGATCTATAAGTGTACAAACTTTGAAGTTGCTATCACACATAGCTTAGGAGATATGTTCCGGACAAGAATGTAAGGGTAAAAACAACAAAGGCCAATAACTCAAAAAGTGGACATGGCAGAGTAAGAGTTCTTGTACATGACACTTGTCCTCAATAAGATCTATAAGTGTACAAAGTTTGAAGTTGCTAGCACTTATAGTTTAGGAGATATGATCCGGACAAAAATGTCAGGGTAAGAAAACAAAGGGCAATAACTCAAAAAGTGGGAGTGGCAGAGTTATGGATCTTGAACATGACACTTCGCCTCAATGAGATCTATAAGTGTACAAAGTTTGAATTTGCTAGCACATATAGTTTAGGAGATATGTTCCGGACAAGAATGTAAGGGTAAAAACAACAAAGGGCAATAACTCAAAAAGTGGGAGTGGCAGAGTAATAGTTCTTGAACATGACACTTCGCCTCAATGAGATCTATAAGTATACAAAGTTTGAAGTTGCTAGCACTTATAGTTTAGGAGATATGATCCGGACAAGAATGTAAGGGTAAAAACAACAAAGGGCAATAACTCAAAAAGTGGGTGTGGCAGAGTTATGGATCTTGAACATGACACTTCACCTAATTGAGATCTGTAAGTGTACAAAGTTTGAAGTTGCTAGCACATATAGTTTAGGAGATATGTTCCGGATAAGAATGTAAGGGTAAAAACAACAAAGGGCAATAACTCAAAAAGTAGGTGTGGCAGAATAATGGTTCTTGAACATGACACTTCTCCTCAATGAGATCTATAAGTGTACAAACTTTGAAGTTGCTATCACACATAGCTTAGGAGATATGTTCCGGACAAGAATGTAAGGGTAAAAACAACAAAGGCCAATAACTCAAAAAGTGGACATGGCAGAGTAAGAGTTCTTGTACATGACACTTGTCCTCAATAAGATCTATAAGTGTACAAAGTTTGAAGTTGCTAGCACTTATAGTTTAGGAGATATGATCCGGACAAAAATGTCAGGGTAAGAAAACAAAGGGCAATAACTCAAAAAGTGGGAGTGGCAGAGTTATGGATCTTGAACATGACACTTCGCCTCAATGAGATCTATAAGTGTACAAAGTTTGAATTTGCTAGCACACATAGTTTAGGAGATATGTTCCGGACAAGAATGTAAGGGTAAAAACAACAAAGGGCAATAACTCAAAAAGTGGGAGTGGCAGAGTAATAGTTCTTGAACATGACACTTCGCCTCAATGAGATCTATAAGTATACAAAGTTTGAAGTTGCTAGCACTTATAGTTTAGGAGATATTATCCGGACAAGAATGTCAGGGTAAAAACAACAAAGGGCAATAACTCAAAAAGTGGGTGTGGCAGAGTTATGGATCTTGAACATGACACTTCACCTTAATGAGATCTGTAAGTGTACAAAGTTTGAAGTTGCTAGCACATATAGTTTAGGAGATATGTCCCAGATAAGAATGTAAGGGTAAAAATAACAAAGGGCAATAACTCAAAAAGTAGGTGTGGCAGAATAATGGTTCTTGAACATGACACTTCTCCTCAATGAGATCTATAAGTGTACAAATTTTGAAGTTGCTATCACACATAGCTTAGGAGATATGTTCCGGACAAGAATGTAAGGGTAAAAACAACAAAGGGCAATAACTCAAAAAGTGGGTGTGGCAGAGTAACGGTTCTTGAACATGACACTTCTCCTCAATGAGATCTATCAGTGTACAGAGTTTGTAGTTGCTAGCACACATAGTTTAGGAGATATGTTCCGGACAAGAATGTAAGGGTAAAAACAACAAAGGGCAATAACTCAAAAAGTGGGCGTGGCAGAGTAACGGTTCTTGAATGTGACACTTCTCTTTGATGAGATCTATAAGTGTACCAAGTTTGAAGTTGCTAGCACATATGGTTTAGAAGATATAGCCCGAACAAAATTGTGACGAACAGACGGACGGACGGAATCGAGCAAACCTATAGTCCCCCAACCGGTTACCGGTGGGGGACTAATAATGAGCCGAGATGAACTGACTAATCAGGAGACTGCTTTCAACACCTTCCTGTTTTCAAAATTTAGAATACTGTAAAAGCTCCAATAGAACCCCAGGTTGTATAAGAATCATAACATTTCCATTAGAAAGGGATGGGTTTTTATAAGAGATTATGCTACATATCGATGACTCCGTCCAAAACAGTTACAACTGCCTATAAACATATTGGCAGTTACAACTGTTACAAGCTGAGCCATCGATTTTTGTAAAGACAGTAAAAATATGGACCCAAATAAACATAATCCATGCAAAATATTAAAATTTTGATTGGGGAAAAGGTGTATAAAATCTCTATTTAGTTTTTAGTGACCTTGATTTTGTGGGTGTGGGCTTTTAGAGGCTTAAAGAGTTTGTAAAAGCACATGAAAAATGGTCAGATTTAAACCTTCAAAAAGGGGGATGGGGTTACTATTAGGGCATGTGGCTCTATTAGAATTTTTAAGGTAATCCAAATTCAAAGAGGTTGCATGCAACAAGGAAAAGAAGAAACAATTTGAAAAGAAACCATCCCATTTGGTAGGAAATATTGTTGGAAAATGAGAGTTGGCTTGTTACAAGCAATTTCCTCTTTTACCTCAATACTTGTGCAAAAGGAGACATAATTGATACAAGTTTTTTCTTCTTTTTCCACAATATTTTCTAAAGTTAAAACATTATATTTGTATAATCCAGGCACTGATGAAAAAAAGTATTACAAAGCTTTTATCAGACAGGAAAATTTAAAACAATTCTTCAATACGGAAACTAAAGTAAACCCTGAAGGATTTTGATATAATTTAGATGAAGATTGAACACCAATTTTTTATAATATGAAAGCTCAACATTTTCTGATAAAGATGTAGCACTTTACCAGATGCTTAATCACGTATATATGTATATGGTATATAGCCACTCATGATAGCTTTCTAATGTAAACTCGTCTCAAGAAACCCCTTGTGAAAAATGGTTGCGTAATACATTATTTCATGATAAAAAAGACAGGTAGGTTTGGTAGCATATATAGATTGTTGCAAAATTTTCACTCATTCCTATGATGTTTGAACCCCATTAGAATCATCTCTTTTAGACGATTATACTAAGCTCCAACAACATAAGATTCAATAGTAAATAATTTCAATCCACTTTTTCATAAATATTCCTTACTGCAAAGGCAACTTTTATTGAGGGTCTCTTTATAGAAGTGGTCACTCAAGCAATGTTGACTGTACAGTAAATTGAGTCTGCGCATGACATTTCCAACAATTTGACATGTGCATAAAAGGCCAACATTTAGAACCCTAGAAAGCTATGTAGTCCAAATAGAAGAATGCCTGACTGCCTCAAAATACTTTGAAACTTAGCTATTTACAAAGTGCACAGCAAAGACTCTGGACAGACTGTGTTGATGCACAGGCTTGCCAGAGTCTTTGCTTTGCGCATTTTTGAAATTGTTGGAAATGTCATGCATGGCTAAATTTCGAAACTTGACAATCAAGAGGTATTACAGCTTCATACTTCATCTCAATCTAATTTTATCATACAACAATAAAGATTTCTTCATTATTTGGTCCAGGAATGCATATTTTATGTTCATACAAATCAATCTGCATTGACAAACATTTTTGGAAAAAAATATACATGAAAAAGTTCAATTGTAATGTTTAAAAGTTAGATTAGGATCAGCAATAGCTGTCATCTGACTGACAATTTTTGTAGCCAATAGCCTTCAGACGTGAAAAAATAAGGATAAAACAAGATGTGTTTGTGAAACACTAATGCCCCCGACACAGCAATTTTTTTTTTAAGTTTGACCTTGACAGATGACCTTGACCTTGTCACATGACCTTGACTTTGGTACCAGCGGATGGGGATCATTGAGATCTATAATCATGCCAAATTTGAGCTTTGTATGTCAAATACTTTTGGAGAAAAGGCAAGGGTTAAGTTTTCGGACAGACAGACAGACAGACGGACGGACAGACGGACATGAGTAAAACAATATGCCCCCGATCTCTGGATACAGGGGCATAAAAAGTCTAGAATATGAATTTATGAATTATTTATTAAAAGCATTTTCTCTTTTTGCCACAATGTCTTTCTTTATCAAATTCTTTGAAAGTGAGAAATTTTAAAAATGATCAAAGATGTCGGTCCCTGCAGACTGGTTGATGTGTCTGTGCAAAACTATTGAAAGTGCCTACCAGTATATATGTATAGGCACTTACAATAGTTTTGCACTGACCCCTTGTGGAACAATTTTTTACACAAATAATTTACACCTAACCTATCCTACACAATATACACTATCTATTCTGCAGCCGCTTCTTCTTACACTGCCTCTTATGATAGCTCTGCGCCATTGAGTTGATGATGGACAGAAGAAAATATGCTATCATTGCTATAACAACTTTTTCAAATATCCAGGCTAGTAGATTTGAAGATTCCTGAAATATAAAAGTACTGTGTTTCAGATGAGCAACCAAAAGCTTCTAACTAGATCTTGAATAAACTAGAGATATTGGGGTTTTTTCCCCAAAGCAACAAAAGTGTGCCTTAGGTAGTAATTTAAGTTTTGGAGTAAATTTTTCAAACTCTATTTTGAAAAGACAAGCAGATATATATAAATGGACAAAATAAACAAGATATATCGCAAAGCAGACTAAAGCCCTTCATCAGCACTTTGTCACATTTCTGGTAACAGTTTTCATAAAGAGTACAATTATGGCATTGAATTTCGTGACAAAAAAACAATACAAGGGCACTACCTTATATCATGGGCAATAATTATATAAGGTTTCTAGGTCACTTAGTTTGTGAGTTAGAGTTTAGAAATGAAAAAGTCTACGGATGGACAGAAGAAATGAAAAAGTCTATGGATTGACAGACAAACTGATATGGTGAAACCAAAATACTCCTTTACCTTGTAGGTGGGTGTATAGTTAACAGTACATGTGGAGGTTTTGGTCCACCACCAAATAAATTGTACCTTATAAAGACAGATAGACTGATATACAGATTTTGACTGAAAATTTGCACCACAGCAACTAATTAATGTATTTACAACATTTTGGTCACCAAATGACAACATACAAAATGCAATCATAATTAGGACCAAAATGTAACTCCTGGCCTATTATTTAAATTCAACCAAAAATGAATAAACTTTTTATCAGTCATTAAGATAAGGAAAATGAATAAAGCTTCATCAATTGATCAAATAAAGCATGAAACCCTTTTCTGCACAGGTCCAAGGTTTTACATCCCTCTGAATTTTTACTAGTGAAAATATTGGGGAACAAGGTGTCAAATTGTCACGAAATCCCCCCATCACACTCTTGGGATTCCAAGTGTGTGAAAAATAATAGAGGGAAACAAGTGCATGTCGTATTGCGATGCAATACAGGAGTCCCCCATCAGATAACCAAAAATCCTCTCTTATAATATATCTCCTACTTACTAGATATATAACTGTAAAAGTTTAAAGTTGCTAGCACTTATAGTTTAGGAGATATGATCCGGACAAGAATGTAAGACTAAAAACAACAAAGGGCAATAACTCAAAAAGTGGACATGGCAGAGTAACAGTTCTTGTACATGACACTTGTCCTCGATAAGATCTATCAGTGAACAAAGTTTGAAGTTGCTAGCACTTATGGTTTAGGAGATATCATCCGGACATAAATGTAAGGGTAAAAACAACAAAGGGCAATAACTCAAAAAGTGGGCCTGGCAGAATAACAGTTCTTGTACATGACACTTGTCCTCAATAAAAGCTATATGTGTACAAAGTTTGAAGTTGCTAGCACTTATAGTTTAGGAGATATGATCCGGACAAGAATGTAAGGCTAAAAACAACAAAGGGCAATGACTCAAAAAAAGGGTGTGGCAGAGTTATGGATCTTGAACATGACACTTATCCTCAATGAGATCTATAAGTGTACAAAGTTGGAAGTTGCTAGCACATAGTTTAGGAGATATGTTCTGGACAAGAATGTAAGGGTAAAAACAACAAAGGGCAATAACTCAAAAAGTGGGTGTGGCAGAGTTATGGATCTTGAACATGACACTCCTCCTCAATGAGATCTATAAGTGTACAGAGTTTGAAGTTGCTAGCACACATAGTTTATGAGATATGTTCCGGACAAAAATGTAAGATTAAAAACAACAAAGGGCAATAACTCAAAAAGTGGACATGGCAGAGTAACGGTTCTTGAACATGACACTCTCCTTAATGAGATCTATAAGTGTACAAAGTTTGAAGTTGCTAGCACACATAGTTTAGGAGATATGTTCCAGACAAGAATGTAAGGGTAAAAACAACAAAGGGCAATAACTCAAAAAGTGGGTGTGGCAGAGTAATGGTTCTTGAACATGACACTTCTCCTCAATGAGATCTATAAGTGTACAAAGTTTGAAGTTGCTAGCACACATAGTTTAGGAGATATGTTCCAGACAAGAATGTAAGGGTAAAAACAACAAAGGGCAATAACTCAAAAAGTGGGTGTGGCAGAGTAATGGTTCTTGAACATGACACTTCTCCTCAATGAGATCTATAAGTGTACAAAGTTTGAAGTTGCTAGCACACATAGTTTAGGAGATATGTTCCAGACAAGAATGTAAGGGTAAAAACAACAAAGGGCAATAACTCAAAAAGTAGGCGTGGCAGAGTAATGGTTCTTGAACATGACACTCCTCCTCAATGAGATCTATAAGTGTACCAAGTTTAAAGTTGCTAGCACATATGGTTTAGAAGATATAGCCCGGACAAAAGCGTGACGGACAGACGGACGGATGGACGGACGGACAGACAGACGGAATCGAGCAAACCTATAGTCCCCCAACCGGTAACCGGTGGGGGACTAATAACTCAAAAGTTAAGCTAGGTAAAGTTACAGTTTAGTGCATTGCACTCTGTAATCATGAGAGGAACATAACTGCTAAGTTTCATGTCAATCAGACATAAGGTGACAGAGTTATACTCTGGACAAAGAAGTGGATGCCCTGCATGCCCATCTAGATACCTGACGCCCAGACACCATGGGTGATTGCATAATATGTCCCGTCTTTTGACTGTCAATATCTCCAAATTATTTTGTATTACATATGTTTACATTTAAAATTCAAGGTAATGGACCCGTAATAGTTCCACAACATTTTTGAACTCATGATCTTTCACAGGGTTGACCGAGGTTTCCCAATGAAAAACATTAGGAAACCTCAGTTAACACTGTTGAAGTTCTTTACTTCCAAAACGTTGCAGAAATATTACAGGTCCACCACCTTAACTAGCTTTTTTATTGTCATCTGTCACCTCTTTTATGGTAGTGGACCCATAATACTTCCGCACCATTTTTGAACTCATAATCTTTCACAGTGTTGATTGAGGTTACCTAATGAAAATCATTAGGACACCTCGGTTAACACTCTTTTAGTTCATTACTTCCAAAAGATTGCGAAACTATTACGGGTCCACTACCTTAACTAGCTTTTCATTGTCATCTGTAACCTGTTTTAAGGTAGTGGTACCATAATAGTTCCACAACATTTTGGAATTCATTATCTTTAGCAATGTTACCCGAGGTTTCCTAATAAAAAACATTAGGAAACCTCAGCTAACACTGTTAAATTGATTACTTCCGAAATATTGCAGAACTATTACGGGTCCACTACCTTAACTTGGACCATTCTGAAGTTTCGAAAACTGAGAAAATTTTATACTTACACCTGTTGTAGAGGATCCCCCTTTATGGAGCTTTGCTTTCTGAGCAGCTAAATATTCCTTGAAAGGTGTTTGTAGGACTGAACCATATTTTGGTAATTTCCTGTGATGAATATATATATATATAGAAGAAGTTACTTGGTTTTTAGTGTAAAATCAATTTATCTTTTCTTGGTTTGTTAGATTATTGTGGGGGTCCTGGCTTTTGTGAATTTCAGACTCACAAAACATAGTCCCTTAGAACCAGATGTATTGTTTGAACAAGTCAGAAAAAATTAAGACATATGAGCAAAAAAAAAAAAAAAAAAAAAATCCCCTGAGCAGTATATATCTTGGTATAAAACATTATTCTCCATTTGAATTTATTCATTACAAGATGTGTTTGTGAAACACAATTGCCCCAAAACATTTCAAAGTTTTGCCTTGATAAATGACCTTGACTCTTCATGATTTATTTGACCTTGGTATCAGGAGTTGCCTTTAGTTGGGATCTACCATCATGCAAAGTATAGGCTTTGTTTATTGAACAGCCTTGAAGTAATTAGCAATTTTGTGTGTGTGTGTGAAATTTTGACCTTGATAGATGACCTCGATCTTGTCAGATAACCTTGACCTGGGTATCAGTAGATGCACGTAACAGAGATCAATCAGCTTGACAAGTTTGATTCCTGTTCCTTTAACGGTATCAAAGTAAATGGCGATTAAAGTTTTTTGGTGAAGTTTTAACAAAGTTTGACCTTGATAGATGACTTTGACTTAGTCAGATGACATAGACCTTGGATTAAGCAGATACCTATCATTGCAGGGATCATTTTTGGGTGAGATATTGAGAGGTTCTCTCACTTTTCTGCCAGAAATCACATTAAAACTTGCTTAACGAGAGAAAAATCTAGAGGTAAAATTCAATTTAGCTAAGAATTTTGCTTGCTCAGCTCAAAAAAGTTGTAACTGACTATAATTATACAGGCAGTTACAACTGTTTACTGCTGAACCATCGATTTGTTAAATTTTTTAACCAAAATATCTTAATATCTCATTAGATTCAGCTAAATGAGATATTTTTGCAAATGCTATTTCTGAGCAAGAAATAGCATTGTCATTAAGACCTATCATTGGCAAGATGAAAGCCTTTATTTTTAGATATACGTATTAAATTAGGACTTTGAAACTTTTTGTCAAAGGTAAAAAGCCAGATAAAACTTACCCTATAAGGGATACTAATGTTTCTACATGATGTTCACTGAATAGAAATATCACAAATAATTTCTGAAATGTAATAGGTAGACAATTATCAATTTGCAATAAGCGTTTATTACATGTGAAAACGATATCAACTTGTGACATGTAAATTTATATTTTCATATTGTATTTAAGGTAGTGGACCTGTAACAGTTGTGCAACATTTTGGATGTAATGAACTTACACAGTGTTAACCAAGGTTTCCTATTTATTTTCATTAGGAAACCTCGGTCAACATTGGGAAAGTTCATGAGTTTCGAAAAGTTGAGGAACTATTACGGGTCCACTACCTTAATAAGATTACTCTGTTCAGGTACCAATGCTCAGTTATACAGTGCTGCAAATGTGATTTTTGAAATCTAAATCAAACAAGATGTGCTTACAAAAAGGTAACATTACATTCACCTTGTAAGATGAGCTTGACTTTGGTATCATCAGATGCATATCTATGATATCTATCATTATGCCAAAGAAAAGAACTTAATTTTTAAACAGGCTATAAGTAAATGTAATTTGAAAAGTTTTTTGATAATGTTTAAAAGAAGTTTGATCTTAAGGTAGTGGACTCATAATTGTTCTGCAATGTCTTGGAAGTCACAAACTTTTACAATGTTAACGGAGGTTTCCTAATGATTTCATTAGGAAATCTTGATAACACTGTGGAAGACCATGACCAAAATGTTGCAGAACTATTAAAGGGTCCACTACATTAATCTTAAAAACATGCCAATTTTGTATAAGCCAATCATGGGTCAGCAACCTGAATAGATGACAATGACGTTGATCATTGAGAGAGGCATATGAATGAAATCTCTAAGAAATTGGCAATGTAAAGTTTTGCATCTAATGAGTTTAGTTATGAATAACAATGAAATCTCAAAGGAATTCGCAATTCAATTTTCTTAAAATCAAGTTTGGCAATTAATGAACATTTTTTTGAATATCAATGAATTATAAAAGGAGTTGGCAAAGTAAAGTTTTTTTTAATCAAGTTTCGTGTGTAATGAGCACATTTTTGAATATCAATGTAATCTCAAAGAAATCGGCAATGTAAAGTTATTTAAGTAAGTTTCATATCTAATGAGCATATTTTTGAATATCAATGAAATCATGAAGGAGTTGGCAATGTAAAGTTTTTAAATTAAGATTTGTATCTAATAAGCATATTTATGATTATCAATGAAATCTCAAAGAAATTGCCAATGTAAAGTTTTTGAAGTAAGTTTCACATCTAATGAACATATTTTTTGGGGTACTAAAACAGCAATCAAAACCACACTGACAGGATAAAGTAAAACAACAATATAGTTTTTTTGTAAAACATAAACAATATTTTACCTGAATATGCATTTTAACAATTGCCTTTCCAATTAAGGTAGCACCAAAAAAAGTCCAAAATGGTACGAGAAAATGGCCACAAGTGATACCAGCTAGATCAAATAATGGATTGGGTATCTGGAAATAATAAAACAGTCTCAAATTAAAAAGCGCACAAAATGGTAGTGGAAGTCTAACACTGTTGTGAGTGCCTGAATAAATACAGGTGATATTTATAGTGCTGCACTCAGCCCTAGAATCATGCATCAAAAATACTTAATTATTTGTAAGGATATTACATGATTAACACTTGTCATGCTGAATAAATTTTGGCTAAAAATTTTCATCAAAATCAAAGGACAAAAAGCACTGAAAGTGACAACTGTGGGTCATCTTTTATTTGACAAACTTAATCTATTGACAATTCTGGTATGAAAGAGAAAAACAGGTGGTGTAGACTAACATCAGACTGCACATATGTGCAGGCTAATGTTTGTCTATAGCTCCTGCCAAAACAGGAATATTCCGGGTTCAGCATGACAAGAGTTATGGGATTGACACTAACTTCTGTGTGTAAAGAGTCCATTGGAGTTTCCAACTTATGAAATCAAAGAGTCCAAGTTCAAAGTAAGGAGTCTGAATTTTCATACTGGGAGAAATTTGTGGAATAGAAGAAATTGCTTGTTATAAAGCAATTCTTTCTTTTCCGCAAATCTCATCCCCAAAAGATCATTTTATATATAGTATTTTATATTAAATTCAATACATTTTATGTTTTTCATTAAAGAAGGAGTCCATTGGACGCCTGACCTCCCAACTTATGAAATCAAGGAGTCAAAACTCAAAGAAAAGACTCCAAATTCATAATGGAGAGAATGTTTTGGACTAAAGGACATAGTTTGTTTTCCTCCAAAGGTTTTTTTCTTCAAAATAATACTAGATGAAAGCAAATGTTACATTTGCTATCTTCAACAACTGTTCTCATAAAAAGATCTACAGTTTTAGAAAGGGTTGAAAAGGAATCTACCCTGTGCATTTGTTTTTCAAAATATTCTCATATGATCCTGGGAGTCCACTAGACCAGTTACTTGCAAGTATGATCCTTGTATCTAAAACAGTCTAGAAGTAAAGGGAGTCCTGTAAAAGGAGAACGGGTCCCTACTGGTAAACAAGAAGTCCTGTGACCAATTTTACTAAACATCTTTGGTGGTGTTAAACCTTGTCAAGCTGAATAAATTTTGGCTAAAAATTTTCATCAAAATCAGAGGGCAAAAAGCACTGAAAGTTACCCACTGAAGGTCAATTTCTATTTGAACAACTAAATCTATTGACAATTCTATCTATTCTTTCTATTGAAAGAGAGAAACAGGTGGTGTAGACTAACATCAGACTGCACATCTGTGCAGACTGATGTTTGTCTATAGCTCCTGCAAAAGCAGGAATATTCCAGGTTCAGTATGACAAGGGTTAATAAATTGTTTGTTACAAGAAATTTCTTCTCTTTCATTGCATTACAGTATTTTTGTATAATTCAGGAACTGTAAAGTATAGTGTTTGAAGTAAAGGGAAATCTTATGGCAGAGGAAGTAAGTTTAATGGTAGGAAAAATGCTTTAAACAGTAAAATAATGAAAGTTTCAAAACTTACAGATGCACACAAAAGGATCCCAAAAAATCCAACTCTTTGGACTAAATTATGCACAGATAATTTGGCTTTCTCTAGAAAACTCTGAAACAGATATTTATATACAAATGTAGAAGATATTGTCTTTTTATCTTATAACTTTAAAAATATCCATGTGATAACATCCTATATGATATTTTTATGAACAATGACACAATGGGCTTATTTTTAGAAACTTGCATTTCTGTTAGAAGGATCCACGAAAACAAGGCAAATAGAGGTTATAAGATAAATATAATACATACTTAATGTATTGTTTGAAAAAATTTCTAGCTCGGTTGTGGGAATAGATAATTGTCTTGGCAAAGCCTCGACTATTATCAATTCCCCCAATCTCCTTAGGTTTTTTTTTTATACAAAATACTAAGTTTGTATTATATATAACTTAATAACAGATGATTTTCTATGTATGACAAATTTCAGACTGGTTCAATAGCAAGAATTTCAAAAGAACAACAGAAGTTATCAAAGATTTTGAAATCTGCAAAGTTTTCATGTTTTTCTTTTAAGGGTAATAATTAAGTAAGATTGTATGGAAACAGAATAAATGAAATTTTAGTTAGTCTGGAATATTGCATGAAATTAAATTATAAGACATGAAGAGAATATGTGTTGATTTTATGGAGGTATAAAACTAAAAAGCCTAATCATACCTCCATGAAATAAACAAATACTCTCTTCATATCTTCATCTCTTAATGATCAAATGCCTGATCGTTTTTTGATTTCTTTTTAATATGTTTCAAAACTGCTTTTCTCTTTTAGCTAATTAGACTTGAAAAAAACTGATCAAATAAGACATACCATATCATCTGGATGTGTTTTCTTTTCATGAATTAATTCTTCAATCTCTTCAAATTCATCATCTTCAAGGTCAGCTCCTGATAGTCTGGCAGCCCTGGCCATGAAGTAAGGAGGTAACTCTCCTATAGCAGTTCCTGCACCCCACATGAAGGCTTCCAGTCTAACTTTACTGATTATTGTCCACATGGAAATGTAACTGTCTTCTACTTCGGGACAGATAATCCTGTAAAATTACATTTTTTGTTAATTTATAAGTTAATTAACATTATATGTAAATAAAGAGAGTGTACCCAGTGAGATATAAAGGTTTGAGTCTATTATCATGAAGATTTTAATCAATAAATCAGTTTTGTCTGTACAAGACCAACAAGAAACTCTTAAAATATTGGCAGAAATCATGCTTTTTCATTTGGGACAAACTTATTTTTTCTTTTATTTTTCTCACATCCACATCCTGTACTGCATGTATATTTTCCTGTACAATTTTTGGATTTCATGACCATGTACAGTTGTAATATTTAAGGAAATATTTAATCCACATAGGGTTGTTTGTTATCAAATTGTATCCACATTTGCTGTACTATCAATATGAAACATTTTAAACTTTCCAACATAAAAAAGTTATGCATATCTAAATTAAAAGTAGAACAAGACAAAGCCATTGTAACTATTTTGGAAAGAAGGTCACAAATTGTCACAAGATACGGTCGTCTGCACTGTTGGCAACAATGAGAAATAGAACAATAAAAATAAGCTAGTTAGAGCTGTGATTCTTGTGCACTTCACCCTGTAATCCAAGAGGAATATATCTAACAAGTTTCATCTCAATCAGACTTAAGGTGACAGAGTATTGCTCCGGCAAAGAAGTGGACGCCACATGCCAGCGGGGCACTTGCCCCCACAGGTGATCAAATAAATTAGTAACTATAAAAACTTATTCAAATGATTTTTTGGAAGAAATTACCCTAAATTAGAGAAAAATACTAAAAAATCTAAAATAATTAGGTAATTTCAATCTTATTCAATGGGTTTTTTCCAAGTGAACAGTGTAACGAACTTCTATTTGAGAGGACACTCTTATAAGGGGAAATGCAGTATTCTAGATATAAAAGCTACAACTTACTCAGTAGGGTAGGGAGGTTCAGGAAAATTCACAGACTGACATTCATATGCTGCTAGGGTAACAGCTGCTATGTGTGGACCCTGAAAGGGAAAGATAAGATATTTTTGATCTGTCATGCAAAAAGGGATGATCTAGGTCATTTGTAACATGTTGAATTCAGTCAGACTACGCAGATTGTGCAGACTGACTAAGATTGAAACTTTGCTGAATCTAGAATGGTCATATTCCTGTGAAAGAATCTTTGAAATGTCTGGCTCGTTGGCTGAGTGGTTAGTGTACTTGACTCGTAACCTGGTGGTTGTGGGTTCGAGCCCCACAGGAGGTGGGTAGTGCAGTGTTGTGCCTAGGTCGCGCCATCGCGGGATTCCTGCAAATTTATTCCCAATGTCCCCTAAAATCTAAGCCATTGCGGGATTTCGGGCGGGCTTAGAATTCCGCGATCTTTTATTTGCCTTAATATTTATGAAAAAAGTCCTGCTCGATCGACGTTTATTTTGTTATGATAGTATATTTCACGCATTGTCTATTGTTACGTGTACACGGTGCACCCATAAAGACTTGACTGTGAACCGAAATTTACCATTCAATTTTACAGATTTTGATGTAAAATATTGTGAACCGGTCGCGTAGTTACCGCACTTTCAAAAACTTGACTGTGACCCAAAAGATTAACCATTCGATTCAGCCGATTTTAATATAGAAAAACGAGAACCAGTCTTAAAATTGTTACTAAAATTAGAATGGCGAAACGACAGATGCGCTTGACTGACTTTATTTCGGGAAAAAGTAGAAACTTAGCAGACGACGCTGAATCGACGGAGACGGCTGCGAAAACTCCCGATCCATCGCCGTCTATGTCTGCCGATGCAGACAGGGACATGTCCCAGTCATCTTCCTCCACAAAAAAGGGAAGGAACCAAATTTCCAAAAGAATTTGACTTGAAACTAGCATTGAGGCTATGGAAATCCAGCAAGGACAGAAAATTATACTCAAACTAGACACTTATTAACAGGTAGAAACAGTTGTTTTAGTTTGTCCCCCAAAATTCCCAATGTCCCCTTGAAATTAAGGTAGGGGGACACCTGTGTCCCCCAAAAATTCTGACCTAGGCACAACACTGGTAGTGTATTTGGGCAGGACACTTTACAGACAGAGCCCCAGTCCACCCAGCTGTGGAAATGGGTAGCAGCGGTAAGAATCCATTACCTCTCTCTCAATGTGTAGGATAAAAACTGGAATGAGTTAGGACCATGATGGAAATAAGAGTCATTCGACCCTTACAATGGTATCCTCGAGTAAAAACAAGAGTTGTCCGCGGACAACGTAGCTCGCCCAAACAGCTGCTTGTCACAAACAGCGCTTGACCGAAGTTCAAAGTGGTTTCTTTTAATGTTAAAGTCCATGATCTAATATACATCTGTTTGAGTAATAATTAAGAAATATAAAAACTTTTTTGTTTTATTTGCATGTATAAGTTTAGGGTAAAGTGAAAGCCTACAAGCAGATGAGGTTACCAATGGAATTTCTCTGTATCAAACGTGAAGTTTTTCTTTAAAATTTTTCTAAGTCCACAAAAGGTCAAGATCAAGGTCAAATTGTGAAGGACCTTGGTCTCTGTAGAAGCCTATCACCTAGTGAGTATGTGTATGAAGTAATAATGTCCCTGAGTAAAGCATTTAGAAAATATAAGCAAGGTTAAATTTTTGGTTAAAGTTTTTCAGTTTAAGTTTTTCCAAGTCCATAGAAGGTCAAGGTCAAGGTCAAATTGTCAAGGCCCTTGGTTTCTGGTGAAAGCCTTTCATCTGGTGACTATGTATATGAAGTAATGATGTCCCTAGGTTAAAGCATTCAGAAAATATAAGCAAGGTTAGTTAAAGTTTTTGGTAAAAGAATTTTGGTTAAAGTATTTCGAAGTTCATAAAAGGTCAAGGTCAAATTATCAAAGACCTTGATCTCTCACAAAAGCCTATCACCTAATGAGTATGTATATGAAGTAATGATGTCCCTAGGTTAAAGCATTCAGAAAATATAAGCAAGGTTAAAGTTTTTGGTTAAAGTTTTCAGTTAAAGTTTTTCTAAGTCCACAAATGGTAAAGGTCAAGGTCAAATTGTGAAGGACCTTGGTCTCTCGTGAAAGCCTATCACCTGGTGAGTATATATATGAAGCTATGATGTCCCTAGGTTAGAGCATTAAAAAAATATATGCAAGGTTAAAGTTTTTGGTTAAAGTTTTTTGGTTAAAGTATTTCTAAGTTCATAAAAGGTCAAGGTCAAATTATCAAGGACCTTGATCTCTCACAAAAGCCTATCACCTAATGAGTATGTATATGAAGTAATGATGTCCCTAGGTTAAAGCATTCAGAAAATAATAAGCAAGGTTAAAGTTTTTGGTTAAAGTTTTCAGTTAAAGTTTCTAAGTGGTAAAGGAGCATTAAAAAAATATATGCAAGGTTAAAGTTTTTGGTTAAAGTTTTTTGGTTAAAGTTTTTCTAAGTCCACAAAGGGTCAAGGTCAAAATGTCAAGGACCTTTGTCTATGGTGAAAGCCTATCACCTAATGAGTGTGCATATAAAGTAATGATGTCTCTAGTTTAAAGCTAATAGACAATATAAGCAAGGTTAAAGTTTTTTTGGTTAAAGTTTTTGGTTAAAGTTTTTTTGAAAGGGTCAAGGTCACAGTCTAAAGGTCATTTCGACATGGATGTTGGTCTCAAATGAAAGCCTATGCCCTAATGAGTGTTTCTGTAAAAAATAAAGCCTCTAGGGTAAATATTGATAGAAATAAAATCTTTAACCTAATGCGGACGCCGACGCTGACGCCGACATCCGAGGGTATGACAATAGCTCTTCCGAGACTTTCGTCCCGGGCGAGCTAAAAAAACAAGAGGACCAAGATGGTCCTAGATCGCTCACCTGAGTCTCCTTGACCCCTGGGACAACACATTTATTAGATAGGCAGATGTCAAATAGAAGATAATTGCCTAAGATCAATTATGACAATACCATGGAACGTTTTCAGCGAAGAGCAAGACAGATATGCCTTTTTGCTCTTTGATTGTATGTAAAAAGGGATGCACCCGGGTGGACCCCAAATGTGACCCCAGGGTCTTGATATGAACAAACTTGGAAGAGGTCCATAAGATGATGCTACATACTAAATATGAAAGCTGTCTGCCTTCTGGTTTCAGAGAAGAAGATTTTTGACGGTTTTCCTATTTTCACCCATCATGCTCAGATGAGCTGAAACGGATGCGCCCGGATGGAGCCTAAATATGACCCAAGGGTCTTGATATGAACAAACTTGGTAGGGGCCCACTAGATGATGTTACATACCAAAAATGAAAGCAGTGTGCCCTCTGGTTTTGATTAAAGAAGACTTTAAAAGATTTTCGCTCTTTCATTCTATGTAAAAAGGGTTGCACCCGGGTGGAGCCCAAATATGATCCTAGGGTCTTGATATGAACAAACTTGGTAGAGGTCCACTGGATGATGCTACCTACCAAATATGAAAGCTGTCTGCCTTCTGGTTTCATAGAAGAAGATTTTTGAAGGTTTTCATTTTTTACCCTTCGTGCTCTTAAGAGATAAAGGGATGCACCCGTGCAAAGCCCAAATATGACACAAGGGTCTTGATATGAACAAACTTGGTAGAGGCCCACTAGGTGATGCTACACACAAAATATTAAAGCTGTCTGCCATCTGGTTTCAGAGAAGAAGATTTTTAGAGATTTTCACTCTTTGATTCTATGTAAAAAGGGTTGGACCCGGGCAAAGCCCAAATATGATCCCAGGGTCTTGATATGAACAAACTTGGTAGAGGTCCACTAGATGATGCTACATACCAAATATGAAAGCTGTCTGCCTTCTGGTTTCAGAGAAGAAGATTTTTAAAGATTTTCATATTTTCACCCTTTTTGTTAAGGGTAAAGGGAAAGTTAAGGGTGGATTTCATTTATATGAACAACTTTGGTAGAGCTTGACCCAAGGAACATCCCTACCAAGTTTCATCAAGATTGGCCCACTGGTTTAGGAGGAGAAGATGTTTAAAGAAGTTGTGGACGACGGACGACGCACGTCGCACGACTGACGACGGACATTCTACGATCCCAATAGCTCACCTTGAGCACTTCTTGCTCAGGTGAGCTAAAAACAAGAGGACCATGATGGTCCTAGATTGCTCACCTGACTCTCTTTGACCCCTGGGACATCACATCATTTAAATAGGCAGATGTCATAAAGGAGATAATTTCTACACCAAACCAAGTGTCAAGAAGTTCCGGCCAAAATTGTGGCCTCTTGAGTTAGAACAAGAAAATTATCATTAAGGCTCCCTTTCCTGTGATATGGCATGGATCCATTCCATTTTCAAAAGGGTCAATCTTTGTGACTTGAGCATCATACTGACCAAGTTTCAAACAAATTGTGCCATTTTTGTGGCCTCTAGGGCGTTAACAAGATAATTGTTATGAAGGCCCATTTTCCCGTGATATTACATAGATCCTTCTCATTTTTGAAAGGGTTCATCCATGTGATTTGGCCAACATTCTGACCAAGTTTCATGAGGATGGGGCCATTTTTGTGGCCTCTAGAGCGTAAACAAGAAAATTGTCATTAAGGCCCCTTTTCCTGTGATATGGCATGGATCCTTCCCATTTTTCAATAGGGTTAATCCTTGTGACCTGACAAACATTCTGACCAAGTTTCATCAAGATTTGGCCATATTTGTGGCCTCTAGAGCGTAAACAAGATAAATGTCATCAAGGCCCCTTTTCCTGTGATATGGCATGGATATCTCCCATTTTCGATAGGGTTCATCCATGTAGTTTGGCCAACATTCTGACCAAGTTTCATGAAGATTGGGTCATATTTGTGGCCTCTAGAGCGTAAACAAGAAAATTGTCATTAAGGCCCCTTTTCCTGTGATATGGCCTAGATCCTTCCCATTTTCAATAGGGTTCATCCTTGTGACCTAGCCAACATTTTGACCAAGTTTCATAAGGATTGGGCCATATTTGTGGCCTCTAGAGTGTAAACACTAAGATTGTTGACGCCGGATGACAGACGACACACGACACAGGACGCACGATAGACGATGGACATTCAATGATCACAAAAGCTCACCTTGAGCACGATGTGCTCAGGTGAGCTAAAAAAAAAGAAAACCAACACCACTTACCAGATATAACAGAAATGTGTGAAGGCCTGTACCAAGACCCACAGAGGATAAAATACCCAGACCAACCCAGTAGGCACTCCACAGAAAATATTTACGTAACCATTCCACACCCTGGAAGGAGACATCAAAATTATAACATTAACCTTATAAACATAAAAGACCAATGATATCAGGGTTTTAAGGGACGCAGGTTTTGCGAGTCTTAGACTCTCAAATAAGAAACCAGGGGCCAAATTTTACTAAGTTTCTTTTGAAATAAATAATCCTAAGTCAAAATAATAAATCGTACCTGGTGGTTTCATTCATTGTGAAAATTTGCCTTGCAATATCTCATTGTAATCATATTCTAAAGAAGATTCTAATGAGTGATGCATGGCATAATAACATATTTAGTTTTTACTGTAGAAGCAACTGAAATTTTTGCAAAAACTGAGCATTAGATGTTTAGTAAAGCAGGCCCCTGGACCCTCAAAACTATCTGATGTGAGTTAAAAAAAAACTTTTGGGGGTCAGCTTCAGAAAAGAAGTTGATAATATCAAATCACTGATGAAATAACTGTTTGAAGCATTCAAACTGATCCACTGTTCCACTGATAATACAATAATTGATGTATATATCATCTCTGCAAATTTGTGTCACGTTAATAGTTGTACACTGTTGTCTTGGCCAGAGGCCTAAAAACTATATATAAAGATTATGTTATGTTATGTTTTGAAGACTTTAATTCGGTCTTCAATTCTTTCCTTCAGTTGAGCCCTAAATTGACAATATATTTCCAATACGCCCTTTACCTTTAACCAAGGTATCACTCTAAATTCATATAAAAACAAGTTAAGTGCTTCAAAGAAATAGTGTATATCTGAAACAAGTACTCCTAAACTTTAAGAAATTTGTTTGCCAACGACGAAATTAAAGACGAATTCTTACCCCTTGATGTGGTCCATCTGTATGATATAAGAACACAAATACGGCTGAGGCTAACAGACATGCTAACACAAGCTTCTTTCTTGCATATAATCTGAAACACAAGAGGAAGTTGGAGAGGATAATTCTTTGTTTTAGTGTAAGATTGATTTATATTTCTTTGAGTGAACAACAA
Source organism: Fragum whitleyi (assembly GCA_948146395.1). NCBI lineage: Eukaryota > Metazoa > Mollusca > Bivalvia > Cardiida > Cardiidae > Fragum > Fragum whitleyi. The sequence continues at coordinate 27,519,106 of OX411553.1, forward strand.
AAGCCACTGGTGAAAATATGGTCTTTGTTGTTCACAAATTCACAAAATTGTTTTGTTTTCTGAGTGAGATCTATTGATATTTCATCAATTGGTCCTACTCAGAAAACAAAACAATTATTCTATTTCCTCAATGCATAAGTTAGACAAAATGTGAAAACTTTAGGCCAAATTTCTTAAAGCGCATCATTTTGCACATGATTGCTGTGCAACGTTCAAAAGTCTCTTTTGTAGTTTGATTGGGTAATGTCATATAGGTTGAAATGAACAAAAGCAGGGTATAATCTGATTCTAGATATTTTATCGTAAAAACATTAAAAAAAGGTGTTTGATTCATGGTTTTTAGGTAGATTTTTAAGATTTCTTAGTTAATTTGATCCTTTTATTGCTAGATTATAGAAATCACAAAAGATTTAACCCAGTATCCATTCATTTTCCATAATTGGAACATGTGCGAATTGATCAGTTACAGAAGACATTACCATTATTTTTTTTTTCATATTTTGTCTCATTTTTACAGAAAAGAAAATGAGCAATTGCTTGTTTTTCAATAGCACAGGCCAATCTATCTCTTCATTTTGACACATGACAAAAATGTCGCCCAAAAGGTTATTTGTTTTCTAATTTTCCTTACTAGTCCTTGAGTTTATGCCCCTTTGACTGCATAAAATATCAGAGAAAGAGAAGAAATTGCTAAGAACAATGATGGTTTCTTTTCAAATTTATTTAAGGCATGAAGAGAGTTTATATTTCAATGAGGTATGAAACTAAAAACATAATCACACTGTATGAATACAGAATACGTGAAGCAGATTTATACATTTAGGTTTTTTATTTCATACCTCCATGAAATTGATTATTAATCTCTTCATATTTTATAAATCAATATCATGAAACAAAAATCATTAAGATTTGTTCACAATAATATATTTTTTAATGGGGCTACCTTTCGCAGAAGCATACAAAACACCTATGTACTCAAAATTGCTTTCACTCAGTAATAAACCAGTTTTTTAGCCAATCAGAATGCATGAAAATTAATAAACTCAACTAAAATCAAATAATTTTCGCATCCTTTTTTTCTTTGTCCATTGCAACCTCTTTGATTTTGGACCAGTCATTCTAGAATTTTGTAAAACAAGAAAAGGTTGATAAACAGGGATTGACACTAACACCAGTCCTCAGGCCCGAGACCTTTGTTTTTTTAGGGAGGACTGGTAGATGTTACTATGCTGCAGGTCCTTCAGGACTTTAGTTAATGGCAGTGCTTAGTATTTCAAATCTGTCGAGTTTTGAAGAATAATTGCCTTTCCAGTACTAAAATTTGCATTTCCAAATGGAAAACATTGTAGAAAAAGAAAAAATTTTATCCCCTAAATTGCTAAAAAATCAAACATTGTTTTCATGCAGGACCTGTTGTTATCAGGCAGATCCTGTATTATTTTTGGCTAACATGTCCTTCAGGCTGGTGGCAAAAAGTTGTAAGTGTCAAATCCTGATAAAGCAATAATTTAATTTTGAATGCGACCAGCAAGTTCTGCACTTTCTGATAGGCAATGAAAACAATTTTGAGTATGCAGCTACAAGTGCCTACAATCCACGGTTTGACATTAACCCTTTGCTGTTTAATCCCTGCTTTTTACATGCCTGTCATTTCATAATTGAGAAAACATTGTGAAAAAAGAAGAAATTGCTTCTGACAAGCAATTTCTTCTTTTTCCACACTATTTTCTACCCTACTGAATGGTTGTTTTTCAAATTAAATGCACTTTAAATTTCCGTCTGCAAAACCTTTGAATTTGGACCGGTCAAAATTTTGTAAAACAGAAAAGGGTTAAGGGGAGTCGGGGGAATCCAGACCCCCTGTTTATCAGTTGGGACTCTTACATTTTGCAAGTAAGGAGTCCATTAGACTCCCAGGAATATTTCAACAATTCTCTTCAATCTTTGGCAAAACTGCAGATATTTTCACTTCAAAATTTGTTGAAGATATACATAGGGTTACATCTAGTAGTATTTTGAAAGAAAACCAGCATTTTTTGGAGGAGAAACTTGTTGAAAATAAGAAATTGCTTGAAACAAGCAATTTTCTATTTTCAACAATAATCTCCCATGAAAATCAGACTCCTTACTTTGAGCTTGGACTCCTTGATTTCATACTTTGGGAGTCCAACGGACTCCTTACTCAAAGAAGTTAGTGTCAATCCCTGCAATTGGCTGTTGGGTGCTGGATAGCTGATAAAAAATCTAAGCCAAAAAAGGGGCATAATTTGCACAAATGCATCTAGAATTATCCCCCATGATAGCATAGTCTTATATTTTGAAATTAATTATGCATTCCAAATTTTAAGTGAATTTCTTCAGTAAAACCAGAGATATCACAAAATTATAAAGTTTTCACATAATGACAATGCCAACGACAATGACAATGCCATTGATTTAGCAATACCCAAGGGCATAACTCCCATTTCGCAATTTAAACAAGTGCGTAAAAGAAATAATCGTCTGTTGAAAAATATCGCAGATGAATGATCATAACATCAAAACTACAGCTTATTCAAGCTGTAGTTACCATGTTTTGATTATTCAGCAATGCTCAAATAATAAAAAGTGAGCGGATGGAAGACATTCATCTTTTGTCACAGTCTACATATTACTTTAACCTTTTTATTCTTTGGTCGTCACCTTCTGAGTGTGTATAAATTTTTAAGTCCTAGTTACGCCTCAGGTTTTTTCTCAGAAAACAGCTGGGCTAAAAATGTGTTCTTAATGGAAAATATTTACATTTTAGCTTTTTCAAGTTGAAATGTAAGATATGAAGAGAGTTTTGTTGATTTCATGGAGGTATCAATGCATATGCATACAGTGTAATTAGTTTTTATAGTTTTAAACCTCAATGAAATCAACAAGTACATTCTTCATATCTTAAAAAAACTTACTTTTGACTTAATGAATACAACAAAACTCCAGCTTCAAGGGTGAAATATTGCAGGGTAGTGAATGGAGACCGCCACAACACAATCTTTTCTCTCTGTAACCGTTCCATCTCTTTTTGGTCTTCTATTTTTTTCTTTGAAAGGCCACCATTTACATTTTTTTTGTTTGGAACTTGACTGTTTTCTGTGGTTCGTTTTCGAGGAGAGGCTGATGTTGGGACAACAGATTTTTTCATGTCTTTTTTCTTTTTATCAGATTCAAGCAATCGGCTTATCTGTAAATGCAGAAGTATTAAGATGCATTTAGTGACTTACAAACACTAGCTCACTTGAAAGCCAAAATATGTGCTTTGAGGAGATTTTGAAGTCATCTTTTCTTAATTATGAACTTTTCTGTGTGTATAATCCATGATTTTTGCACTGGCAGGGAGGAGCATGAGTAATGTAAGGCATTTGAGGTTAAGGTAATTTAGCTTGAAATTATAATACATACACGTGGACTTACTTTTATAGGTAGTCAACAAAGTTAAAATGAAATCTTGAATATTTGTTTGGTAACCAAACCCTTGTAACTTCAGCTTTGACTGAAGTCACAAGGATTTGGTGATCAAACAAAGAAATGTGTTCACTTGACTTTTCCAAACATGTTGATCCTTTCAGAGTTCCCACCTTCAATCTGGGGGTAAAAATGGGTATTTTACAGAATGCATGTACCCCCTCTATATGAGACAAAGGTTTCTTGCAAAAATTGGGGGTAAAAGCTTCAATTTGGGGGTAAATCACCCCCATTTGAGGGATTTTGGGAACATTGTCCTTTTGGTTTAATGACAAAGTTATTTGCCTGAGTCAATGATATTCATTGTCTAACATTTAGCAGAACCTAAAATATTGAAAGGTAAACTCGCAAAATTATATCACAGCCAAGCCACGCCTGCCAGGTGAATAATAACGCAGAGTACAAATAACTGAAGCAATGTAAATACAGGGGTTGACACCTTGAGGCTCAATCCTCATAATCAGGGATCCCTCTCTTCCTTCAAACAATTAGAATTTGAAAGAAAGATCAAGCAAAAGCAAAGATCAGTAGCATATTGATATATCTTTGCAAGTTAAAGTTACCTATTACACTTTGTTCCTTACAAACGTAAGGAACAAAGTAGAATTAGAACTTTGCCTTTAAAAACATGCATCTATAGTCCAACCACGGTATACAAAAACGCGGGAAAATGTTGTATAGCCAGTAGTAGGGGTGGACTGAACTGAAATTTAACAAGCGTGAGATAACGGTCCTTGATTACGAATGTAATCACCTATATAGTGATGGAGTAAAGAAGCTCATCACGAAAAATACTTTTTTCTCCCTATTGATATTCAATGCCTTTTGTCGTTTCAATACTAATTTTTTTCACAATGAATTCTGTTTCCAATCCATGTTTCTTTTATGCTATGGCACATGATGCAAATGAAAGGATGGTAAAATGTAAGTAGTCTTGCGTTTCTTTGATCTTTCAGTAAAGTCAGAGACTGTGACTGCAAAAATTTCGCTGGTCCCAATTGATCTATATTAACTTGTCGAAAGTCTGTTTATAAACATTTGAATTACAGGGTTTACCTATAAATCTTGTTATAATAAAAGGACCCTGATGGAATCTCTCGTTTTGAAGTAATGGGAACCCTCAAATTATTTTTGGATTTGCAGGATTCCGTGACACTGTTTGTGTTGAACCCAGAAATGACTGAAACAACAGAGTTTTTGACACTTTCAGTGCTCCAGATAAATGGATTGATCTTGATTTCAAACTGAAATAAAAACATAAAATGTCTTTTAAACCTGGTGTTGCGGATACTCAAGAACCATTTAGTTAAGACAATTCCCAGGATTTCACACTAACAGTGTTTCAGATCCTGAGGATCGCAAAATATTGGGAGGGGTTCCACTTTTTCTAATCTATATACAGTCAAATCTTGGTGAGCGGCCAACTATGCACAGCAGCCAATCTGCCGACTGCGGCCACTCGATTTCCCCCCGTGCAAATTCCTTCTTTAATTGCACTGTGAATAGCTTGATCTCCTGAAATGTGGCCAGTGGTCACCTTAATTGGTCTTATTCCAACTGTATATCACACCTATACAACGGTCATCTGACAAAACATGCGACTTAATTAGTCGTGTTTAAAAAAATCGATAATCACCTCTATAGTAAACAGCCGAAGTCACTTTATTGTAATTTACAAGTTATAAACAACCAATTATCAATTTAATCCCGTGTTGTCGATTAAATGACGTGTAAATGGCCATTATAATTTATTTGATCTACTTAAATGATGATAATTAATTAAAGGATATGGAATTTCTCAGTTGTTGGGTCTTTCTAAATAAAATGATCTTGAGCATTACAGTTTGTTACACATTTTGTGAACTGATTTCTCAAGGTCTTTAAAATGGACGAAAACCTGCTTTTGATATCAATTCTCGCCATGATGTTGCTCTCTAAACCTGCGCTCTCGATGAATATGAATCTGGTTTCACTTGTTTTCACAATATCTTTTAGATGGATTTTTCATCTCGCTTTAAAGAACACACCTCCAAATACCTATATGGATTTTGTCCTAACAAGTAGGGATACCTAGGTAACTCCTCTGAGAAACAGATAGTGTCAACCCCTGATGATAATGAAAAAGTCTACAAAAGTAAGCAAGGAATTGCGCTATGCGCCAACCACTGAGCAAAAGAGTGAAGTAGTTGTCAGGCACTGAAGCTGTGCAAAAAGGTGTCCTGTCAACTTGGCCTGTTAAATACTCAGCCTGTGTAAAACTTTGCCTGTGTCAAACTTGGCCCATCAACTCGGCCTGTAAAGGATATAATATGTTGGGTCATACTTAACTATGCCCTACGGAGAAAATATGCCCTACCAAGCCCCACAGTACAAAAGTACGCCCCAAGGGTTTCATCAAAGTGTCATTTTATGTTTTTCTGATAGGAAAACACAATATTGATCATTTGTTAAAGTTTCATTTGTCTATCTTAAAAAATAAGCAAGATATCAGTGAAAATATTTTCGGTTCAATGAGGCTGAAAACGCCCCACCACTTCAATAGTCGCTGTATTGAACTAAAATACATGTAACAAAATAAAATAGATTCAAATATGAAAAAGATGTTAATATAAATGACTTTTAAGATCAAATTTCCCATATCTTTTTATTTACTTATTCAATTGCCGGACTCCATGAGTCACTTTCAAGGGAGGTAATTCGTTTTTATCGGATAACTGACTTCATTTAAAGTTACCTTTATAAACACAGACATTTATTATTGACCACCTTTCTATTTTCCCATATTTTAATGAATATATTAACGTTGATTGGCAAGACAAAACATCGCAAATACAACTGATATACTGGGAATGTTTCCAGGGCCAACGAAGTGGTTCTACTGTGAGCCCTACCCCCCCTTTTTTTTTAAAAATTTAATCTTATTGTATTTCATTTTATCATATGTTATTGTATTTTATCTTGTAATCTTGTTATCTAGTAATTTATCTTTTTTTCAGGGAATGCCTACTGGAAAGATAGAGTCAATAAAGGGGAAAAAAATAAAAGCAAAAATGGTTACAGTTGTGAATAGAATTAAACATACCATGGTGAAAAATGGACACTAATTGTAAGATTCCCCTATTTAACAGAGTGGTTGAACCAAAAGGAGCCCAGCTGCCCAGTGATTACTCTCAAATTTCATTTTGTTGATGTACAAACAAAATCTTGTAACTACAGCTTGCAGCTCTAGGGTTTGATTGTCAAACAATAAACATTTCTCCTATAGATTGATTATATACAGTATTTAGAAAATAACTTGCAATGCTCGTTATAATGTGCGAATGTACTTGTGTATAATATATGTGTAATTTGAATAAATTCATGAAAAAACTCCTTGAAACATCAAGGTTGCTTTTGAATAAGTCCTCACTTTTTCCCATTACCACATTCCACTCAACACAATAAAATGAATTTTAAAAGTGTTGATTATTTACCAATGAGTTTATTCATTGATGGTCTTATTTCCTCCCCATATTGACACGGCATTCTACACAGCGTGTAGCTTATAGACGTCTTGATTAAATCTAAATAATAATTATAAACATGATAATTCTGATTAGAATTTCGTCAGTTGGTGACCAAAACTTCGTAATTACAGCTTCAGCTACGAAGTTTTAATCACCCACTGACAATAATTTAGACTAAGCTTATAACTCCATAAGTGGGACAACCAATACCCAGTAACTACAGCTTGAAAAGACTGGAGTTATGAAGTTTTGGTCATACAGTGATTTTGTAGATTTATTTTCCCCATTGTGCAGTTCCTTACTAGTAAGTTTTACTTGCTCTATCTTAATGTATGCATATCGATTCTTTGCTTTAGATAATAATTGTTCTAGTTGATATAACTCTTTTAAATTGGCTTGGTTTCTCCCTATCAGCTGACACTCGGAACATTTAAAGCATTGTCAGTTATTGTAATTGAATTTCTGATACAAATATAAGATCAATCTACAATTTTTTCTCTGCAGTGACTCAAACAGAGTCTGTGGATCACATAATTTGCTTTGCACTTGGAAAAGTAAATTTACACATATTTCGTAAATTGTTTGCAGGTTCGGGGCCAAGATATTGTATGTTTAGTCAATGATTAAATATAAGAGTTTAAAATTGCCCAAAGACAACTAAGTTTAAGTTCTAGCTACAACGTTTCCATCCTGTTGAAGAAACAATTGAAGAAATCCACTGATTTGCATTTCGTTGCAGTTTCAACATTACTTTGCTTCTGCATTCTTTCTTCAAAAGATTTCAAATATAAAAACATTGATTGTTACCAAAGAAACTTATAGATATAATCTTAGACAGAATTTATAAGAGCAGGGTTGTGTGGAAATGGGTTTACACCAGTACTTATATCTTGGGTTAAAATATCCAGAGCGCCTCATCATGAATGACAACTTCTGTTGAAATCTGATAAAACTTTGAAGAGTACTGTCCCTTTGAATAACCCTGTTCTGAATTGGAAAAAAATCGTCACAATGATTGAAAATAAATACATTTTGATTATTTCAAAAATTCTATATAGAGCCATATTATACACACATATATTAATATTTTGAAGTATTTAAGCAAACAAATTGCATGTCGCACTTTGAAGTGGAAACTCGTTCAACTTAATCGAGAAATATTTTCACTAATATCTCGCTTATTTTTTATGATAAGCAAATGAAACCTAAACTAATGATCAATATTGTGTTTTCCTATCAGAAAAACCTAAAATATCCCCTAGACACTTTTCCCAAATCTGTGGGGTGTACTTTTGTACTGAAGGGCTTGGTAGGGCATATTTTTTACGTAGGGCATAGTTTAGTATGACCGTATAATATATAGTGTCTAAGCGGCTGTATTGGCACACTTATTGGATAGTTAATCAAGGTGATTAGTGTACTTAAAAGAGGTGTGATTTTTAAAACTGGTGTGTTAAAACTATGACCTTAATATATCTTACACATGATTTGTCATCTTCAGGCTTTTATGCTTAGAAAATAATAATTTGAAAAATAAACTTAAAGCAAAGGTAAATAAAATATTTAATAACATCTAATTGTATCTCATATTTACACAAATGATAATAGTGAAATGTGATATAAGTCTTAAAAACAGCAACATATTTTCCTATTAAGTGCATCATTAAAAAATAACACTTTAACAAGCAATTAATTATCTAAAAAAAAGGGGGAAAAAGATATCCTCCAGGTACCCATTTTCACACGACCCAATAGTCACACACTATCGATATTCAGTTGATTATGAAGTCAACCCAAAACTAAATGGCACCATCTTCCGATTTCAATCTAAACAGTCCAATTTTGATTTGAAAAATGTCAGGAATTCAACTTATTCATAATTTCTTGTATTTTCTAGCTTAGTTGTAATGCTGATCCCGGAATATTCCTGCCTTGACAGGAGCTATAGACAAACATCAGCCTGCACATATGTGCAGTCTGATCTTTATCTATACCACTTGTTTTTCCTTTTCTGACACAGAAAAAGTTAAAAAAAATTGATTTTCAAAAATAATACCCACTCGCATTTCAGTGCTTTGATCACTTTGATTTTGTTGCAATTTTGTCAACTTTTTTATTCAGCATGACAAGGGTTAAAACAATAGTGCCAATTTATCTCATTTTTCTTACGTCCTTATTTTTTACATCCTTATACGTCATCTTTTTCTTGGTTATCCACCTTATATGGTTATCTTTTTATTTTTTGGTACTTGTTGTCATCTAAGGCTTTGAAATGACACTAGCATTATGGAGTGCATCATTGATATGAGGATTATATGAGTAGATAAACATATAGGGGGTCCTTGTATAGAAATGAGAAAATAAGGCAACATTCTTACATTCTAGTGCAAATGATTTTCTAACATTGTGATGTCTTTTAAATAATATAGATGGGGAAAATGGGTTATTTTATCAGCAAATATCTTTTTAATATGACAGACAAAAACATAAACTCCCAGTTTGGAAATTGTTTATGCTTAAACCAATTTATGGGGAACACCCTTTTCAAAATAGGGTTTGACTGACCACTTGATGTCAGTGGGAGTATTTGGAAATCTATAATTCAATATAGAAATTATTATGGGTTTACAAGTAACACAATTTTTTAATGATTGGGTCAGAAAATTATTGTTTATTAAACAAAGGTGATATTTTAGGCCAAAAACAATTTTTTCCCTAAATTTTTTGCTTTTATTCAAAGTGTGTGAAAATCGGTTCTCTTTTTACTGATCTGTCATTTTTGGTAGGTATTTTGATAACTCAGGGTTCACCCTGGCTTGAAAAAAGTTGTCGCCATCATTTTCGCCAAATGAAAAAAGTTGGGGCCAAATAGTTCATAGTTTGGGCCAAACTGATGAGACTGTGTACCAAGTTCAATTTGGCCTGTGTTTGATCAGATTATTACAGAACTTAATTATTTTTGTCAGTTGTTGTGCTGTTCAAATGTGCCTTTCATTTTGTTTTAAATGGTAGGGGTAAAAATAACTTTCAAAAATAAAATTTAAAATGCCACATTTATAGTAGCATAGAAAAACAAGAAAGCTGAATTTTGTCCTCTTCCATCAGTAACTTCAGTACTTTGATATGAAATGAGTCTGGGAAGAAAGTGTAATTGACATAACACTGATATTTCTAAAATTAGCATAGTGTAAATAAGGATACTTTCAATTTTAAACCTAATGAGTCGAAACTTTTTGGGTACAAATGCACAGTAAATAAATTTCATCTGTGTGATTATTCAACAGTAAAAATCGTAATTTTTGGGTGAAATTAAACAAAATCTACTTTATTCTTCCAAAAGTCAAGTGCAGAATTTTCAATACTACCTGTATGTGAATACAATATTACTAGAATTTTTCGGATTCTGGATCGCGGAACTGATGCCGAGGATAAAACTCAAAATAAATCGGAGTATAGTGGACCAATTAAGATAAATATATTGGTCAAAAAATGATAAAGAGGACTAGTGTGATAATTTTTGACATAAATAGAGCGAAAACGTTGTATGCGAATCGAATTAATTGCTCTGTTAAAATCCTACCAGAACTAATTACCGAGGATGTTGGGTTATTTAGTCACACCCACTTACGAAAATTATAACGGCGATCATCCAATGAGCTGCTTGTTTACCTAATACAATTGAGTAAGCTGTCAATTAAAACTTTATTAGATAGGGAAATGTGTTTGTCACGTGTCCGACCTGATTACATAATTGATAAACAACACCCGAATCGTGGATTATGTACCGAGGAAAATTCTAGTTCGTCTCAAAAGAGAAAGTTTGTCTCTTTTTTTTTTGGCGCCATGTATATTCGCCAAATGAAAAAAAATAGGGCCAAAATTAACTTTTATTCGCCATTTGCGAAGATGGCGATCAGCAGCGTGAACGTTGATAACTGTGACTTTTCTATAAATTATGTATGATTGACAAGATTCATGATTTAATGAGTGACAATATGAAAACAAATATAAAATAATAGGAAAATATGTTCTTTTAATTCCAAAAATAATTTTATTTTAATAATTTCCCATGTGCGTGACTATGGGTCATTCGTGGATACACAATAATTGTTGGTAAAAGATACACAAAAATTGTTTCATTACACTTGATACATGTACCTATGTAATATATATATACAGGCCGAGGTGTCAGGCGGACGAGACGAGTTATTCACAGGCGAGTTGACTGTGAACCGTGCAAAAATGCTTCTCTATCCGGAATAAGAACTCGTCCGAGAACTATTCACTTCTACACTGATATCAAAAATAAAAAGAGAAACAGAAATTAACTATAAATACAAAATAAAAATAGAAGTCACAAAAAGATTGTGATTAAAAATCTAGTCTAAATGACTCCACACACTTCTACGAAACCATCTTACCAACTCCTCTTTTTTGCCATTTGTTCCAAGTTTTCGTTTTTTCAATTGAGATCGGAGCTGTGATGCTGTAAACTTTTTATAATCATCCTCTGTCATACGATTTGTCATAGTCTATATGAGATATAAATAGTAAATATAAAGATAACATACAATTTTTGATAATTAAACTGAACTCTGGGCCGGCGATAAACAGTCGTGTCACTCATGTAAAAGTCGGGTTCGCTTAGAACTATAGTAATGCCTAGAGTAAACTTCATTTATAGACTGGGGGCTCAGTTTTCTTCCTCCTGGGTATTTCCTCTGTTTTAAACGCCGGGGCACTCTCTCTTGAGATTTTTCTGTAGTAGTAAGTCCCCGGATAAATAAAAAGATCATTTTTTAGTTGTAATTGATTGCAATTTCTAAAATGACTGTGCTTTTTAAGTAACTTGTTCATCTTATCAATCATAGACATTTGTAACTGTTGGAATTATAATTGGTTAAGTAAAGTGTTCAACTTATATAACCTACAAGGACTCGTGATCTTTATGGACTTGTGAACTTTATGTTAGATATGAAATTATCATCAATTATATTTGAATTGGGTCCAATTTGAAATACACTTGAATGCTTCGAGGCCAATTTGAGTATTATACATTCATACAGACCCGAATAAAAACTCAATTGTTGTGTTCAGATGTAAAGTTATGTCTGGTTCAAATCATTGAGTTTTCTTTATATCACAAATAAATCAACCAATCTTTAATCGGATGGTTTAAAGCAACAGAAAGTCTGGTGTTTCCCTTATTAGACGTATTCTACTTACATATAAATTTCCCACCAAGGCATTTCACTACTTTTTGAAGTGGAACCTCTTGTATACTGAGCAAAAATTATCCACCCAATAAAACTTCCGATTTCTTTAAAGGTCACACAGAGATTCTATGGAACTAATTGCAAATCACGCCCTGAACATTTGGATATAAATTGGGAAAGTTCGCTACCGAATTTTAGACGTTGACGTAGCCAGGGGGTCGCTTTCAAAAATCGCATACCCTCAATCAAATATTCAATTGCCCTATCTGACAGTTTTTATGCTTCCTGAGTGCAATATAAGGGCGAATGGCATCCTGGATTGATAAGACAACTTGATACCTGTTGCTGCCTCCTGCCAATTTTACGTCAAATGAACACAAATAAAGATAAAACAATTACGCAGTTTGAAAGCCCAAATATACCAAATTCTGCTTGCACTTTCCCTGTATAGAAAACCAATCCCAAAATTCTCTATTTCAGTTTTTGGCTGACAACTTAACAGCATTTGTACTGTTACGTTACGTTAACGCTTTTCATGCCCATTGGATAAGCTCGTTTGAATCTCAATTAATATTGCTCGCTGTAAACCGGTTGGGACTTAAATATTAATTGACTTAGTTTTGCGGTTTGACGTTTTTAAAGGTTAGCAAATTTATTTCACCTCCGTTTTAATATGGTGGTTAAGAAGCGTGGGAGCAAACGCAGCAACGTGAATGAGCAAATTTGGCGTGACATCTTCCCAATGGCCCTATAAAATTGAAAAGGGCGAATAACAAATCTACTTTATCAGAACTGGTCAGCAAACGTCTTCATTGTTCTTCTCTTCCAAAAAAAGCCCGTATTTTTTTCTCAACGTTTGACGAGTTTTAATTGTGCATATGGTCAAGTTTTTCTTACTCTCGTTTCAATACTGTGTATTACGGAACATAACTTTTGTTTGATTTTCTTAATCACAGAGCCTTGGAGGTCACATTCATATAAGAAGAAGCCCAAGATCGAAAACGTGACGTACGTCGACGTAGACAACAAAGATTTCGACATTTTTGAAAAATACCAAAATGTCATGTTGCTTGGATAAAAATGACGTGATTGTGAAATAACGAAGCGCTGCAAAAACATTGGTACCTTAATTGATCATCTAATCATATAGATGTAGAATATATTGACAAATGAAAAGTTGATAATTTCTTTTTTTGCTGAGTATATATTTTGATATTTCATATGCATAAAGATGATATTTTTTTTCATTTTCCTTGGTGTTTTATGAGTAATTAAGCTTTAGTCTCCACACTTGAATAAAGGAATAGAAATCTTCAACTAACAATCACAGGTATACATAATATACAATTACCTATAGATTATTAGAAAAGGTGTGAAGAAACAATTTCAATCGATTGACATCATTCATAATTTGGTAGGTTTTGAGGCTCTATGGGTTTGAGGGTTATTCGGTAAATCATTTGAAAAAGAAGCTATTGAGTAGGTGTATGCAACATACAAGTGACGATGTCACATTTACCATATACTTATAAAACAAGAACAAAAGATAGAGATTAGTGAAACAACATTGAATTGGTGTTACTACTTTTTTGTCAAAGTAAGTACATGAATTACTTTTTCAAATTCAAACTGAGAATAGGCGTCAGTCTTAATTCATTTACTTGATTATTAGCTTTATGTTTAGTTATTTAGTTTAAAATCTTTGTCCATCGGTTCAATTTGCATCATATTGTGTACAAGAATCCCTTAATTGGGAAGAAAGTATTTCGAGGCAGAATTATTCATTCGTTGATTCAGTCGGGGATCGCTCGAGAATTGCTGAATGGCCGTGTGTGTGTCTCGGATTCATAAAAGACTATAAATTGTCATATCAAATTAAAAATTGTTATACAGCAATCCCTACAAATGCATCATAGACTGTATGAGTCCGTATTTTAACAGTGATGTTGGATTTTTAGCGTCATACCCCCATGAAACTAACAAAGACAATGTATATCTTTCATGAAACCGAGACACACACACGGCCATTCGGCAATTCTCGAGCGATCTCCGACTGTATCAACGAATGACACATTCGGAACATCGCTCGGACTTTTCCGTAAACTGAAAAGTAGGGCAGGGTATCCATTCTTACAATATGATAACAAAGAGGCAGGGAACCAAATGGCGGACGATTTGAATAGAATTTTATCAGCTAATATCTATGAACAATGGATCGATAGAACATCATTGAAATATAAGTCTATAAGGTAATATTTTTAGAGAGTTTCCTCAATCGATTTCAACTTTTCTGTTGGTGCATCTATTTTAGACGATCCAGTGTTATGACTTTCTAATTAACTGTCATTCGACACCTAAATGTTTCGGTCTTCTTACGACTAATTTAGGTCGTTGGACTAATTATATAAAAACTCAAACCCTTTTATATATGACAACTGGTCAAATATTACGTTGGGTTACAGTCAAAAAGGCCAAAGTCAAAACTGCCCGAAGTTTTGTTAAAACGGCACAAACCAGTACTGGTTAGACTTCAAAATGAGATTGGACAAGCACTGGCATGGAAATACCATTTTATACGAATTTTAACAACATTTTTACTACTAACAGAAGTAGCGAGTGTGCCAAAAATACTTATGATGTATATCAGTCACCATACCTAGTTTTCACACCATTTATGAGACCCATACCACACCTTGCCATACCATGACTATGAGACGGAGGGCTAAAAAAGGACTTTGTCCTTACTGATGAGCCCGTAGATCATCCTACAGGTAGAGACCAATTCTCGCCAAGTACCAATTCTCGCCAACTGAACATTTTCACAGTAAAGACGC
Source organism: Fragum whitleyi (assembly GCA_948146395.1). Lineage (NCBI taxonomy): Eukaryota > Metazoa > Mollusca > Bivalvia > Cardiida > Cardiidae > Fragum > Fragum whitleyi. The sequence goes on from OX411553.1 coordinate 27,534,151, forward strand.
AATGTTCATTCACAATAAATTATTTTCTTACTTAAAGAAGTCCTTGTCAAAATAATTTGTAATTTAGAAGGGTTTCCTTTCCATCTTCACCAAGAAAAAGGGGTGGTGGGGAGAACTGGTACTTGGCGAGAATTGGTCTCCAACCAGTATTGGTGTATCTAATCGAGCGCATAGACAGACTTGATCCATTCAGAGAAAAGGATCCTCATCCCTAAATGGGTCGACTCTGTCTATACATGAGTTGAAGGATGACGTCATGGGTCATGTGATGATTACATCCGGGTAATCGCTGTAGGCAGAAAGATCTACCAGTTGCATACACAAATGGTCAAATGTGTAATATTCAAGTTATTGGATTGTACATTTCTAATGATTATTCCCTATTGACAAAGGTGTCAAACTTCAGATAAATCATCTAACCTTTTGATTGTCATCACATGTCATTGTCTGTGAAAAGAATATTTCTCATCAAAAGATAACCACCCAGAAATGCAAATGAATGCAAACAAATTGCTGTTGAGCAACTGATATATCACGCATTGGACATTAATTAACCTGTATTTAGGTTTTTTGTTCATTCATAAACGAAATATAGTATATCTTACCTATACTGAGCTGATTCAAGTTTAAATGCCATTTTTCTTTATTCCATTTCCGTTATTTATCCTGTCACAGAAATTTTAAATTTCCCTTATTTGTCTAAAAATTATTAATCCAATTATTAGTTAAATCTGTAAATTTTGAGAACACCACCTACTGTTGAAAACCGATTTGCTTCCGTAAAAAGTCCCCTGCACATTTAGAAAATTGGTTAATTTAAGATATTAAACGAATGTCGCCAAACACATGATGCGACTTAACAGCTTTTCTAGTTTGATTGTAAAATCCTATCAATTAATTTTCATTATGCGACTTAAAAATATTAGCCGCTATTAACACAAACATGTGTCATAAAGTTCGCTGTTTCTAACGCAATGATCCATACTGCACAGCCACAGAATCTCTTTCATCTGACCGTAACCGGATGCGCTTATCGTTATTGCCCATGTCATTAAACAGTAGCCGCTAATCACACACTTGCATGTGTCATAAAGACAAACTTCTATAACACATACCATATTTTAATTGATCTGACCGTGACAATGCACATGCCACTGATTGATTGCTTTCATCTGGGCACAACTTTTACCCATTCATTAGGCATAAAGTGTGAAGTTTCATTTGACACAGATCTTTTAATGCCTTAGCAGTCATAGATTAAATCAAGCTTTTGATAAAATATTTCATTTAAGATTCCATTTCAGCGGCGATAATAAGGCCACATGATTTTTCAATTCTAAGCCCCGTTCATTTAGTAGATCGATCTGCCGTGTATTGAACAAGCTGTCAATACTAATAGTTCTTCCTCAAATTTGAAAAAGAAGGCAGGGATAATTTTTAATCAAATATAAGTTAGGCCTACTGCATATCTGAAACGCAGCGTTTGCTTCAGCGGGAAATGGAATCCGCCCAAAACGAAAATGTACTCCAAACCATTTTTAGCTCCACTGGCTGAAAGTCACTGGGGCTATTGTCATGGTGTTGTGTCCGTCGTTCTCAGATTCTAATAGATGGATACCAATTAAATTTTACATGAATGATCCTTGGGTGACCCTTTATCAGTCTACCAAAAATTATTGTGATCGGATGAAAAATATGCATTTTATGGGCGGAGGTCATTTCTATATATGTTATATAGTGGAAACTTTGAAAATCATTTTCTCAGATTCTAATTGATGGATACCAATTGGATTTTACATGAATGATCCTTGGGTGACCCTTTATCAGTTTACCAATAATTATTGTGTCGGATGAAAAATATGCATTCTATGGGCGGAGATCATTTCTTTATAAGTTTTATAGTGGAAACTTTGAAAATCAATTTCTCAGAATGTAATTGATGGATATCAATCAAATTTCACTTGAGTGATCCTTGAGTGAACCTTCATCATGCAGCGAAAAATTAATGTCATTGGATGAAAAATATGTCTTTTCATGGGCAGAGGTCATTTCTCTATATGTTTTTTTGTTGGAAACTTTGAAATTCATTTCAACATCAGAAGAACCCAAAATATATTTAAATCTAGGCAAACCTTAGATTTGTTTTTTCAAGAATTTCAAGCCTATGGAGCGACCCAAGCCATTCATGGCTTTCTAATTCTATTTTGCTTTTTGTAGTTCCCAATGAATAATAAGAGGGTAGAAAATCGAATTTTAACGGGAAGGAATGAAATTGAAGCATACGCAATTTCTTTATTTGTTATTATTCTCTATATATTTGCCTTTTTCAGCTTCACCAAATGCCATGAGTGTTAAGTCACAAACTATTGAGCACCGTCTTGGTGTATTAGACAAGTTTCTTCAAGATGGGTTTGCCGACGTTGATGCATGCCAGGAGATATATGGCCCCATACTGACCAGAGAGGGGCTGATTGATGCCCTGACTACCTTGTATGATGAGTGTTGTCATCAGAATCTACTTAGCAATAAACATGTTGCTGATTTTGTCAAAAAATGTAAGTATGTCAGGGTTTAACACTAACTACTCTTTGCCATGATCAGCCTGAAGGAGCTGTAGGCCAAAAATATTACAAGTCCTCATTAATAACAACAGGTCCTGCATGAAAACCATATTTGCTTTTTACAGGGAAAATGACTAACAATTTTAACTTAGGGGCCCAGGCTTAAAAAATTCAATGTTTAACATTAAAGGCAAAAAATCTAGGGGCCCAGCCTAAAATCTAGGGGCCACGGGCAACTGGGCCCTTGCTAGTCTTTTTCCCTGCTTTTTAGCAATTTAGGGGATATATTGCAAGGTCAACTAGTCAACACTGTTGGAAAAGAAGAAATTGCTTTTGACAAGCAATTTCTTCTATTTCTACAATATTTTTCATTTGGCAATTGCACATTTTGGTATTGGCAATTATTTTTCAAAACATGTAACGTTAGATTTGAAATACTAAGTACTACCATTTACTACAGGCCTGAAGGATCTGTAGCATTGTTACTTCTACCAGTCCTCCCTAAAATCCACAGGTCAAGGGCCCAAAGACTGGTGTTAGTGTCGACCCCTGTATGTATTCACCCTAAGTTTGTAATCACCTTTATCTAAAATGTCGACAAGAGTTTTTAGAACAACAGGAATATGCTGTGAAGGGTATAAGTATGTACTAGCGACAGTCTAGTTTTTCATTCCATTACAGACAGCACTACAATATCGGAGGTGCGGAAGCTCCGGCTGCGTGCATCTGATTTTGAGGTCAAGGACACAATTGGACGAGGTCACTTTGGAGAGGTTCAGGTTGTCAGAGACAGACATACTGAGACAGTCTACGCCATGAAAACACTCCGTAAACACGAAACACTCGCTCAGGCAGAGGTATGATAGCTTATTTGTGTCACAAAAAGTTACTCTCCAGATGTGTGGAATTCCCATGCCCTACTTGTCCGACACTGACTTTTCCACTTGCGGGCAAGTACATTTTTGAAGGCCACTCATCTGTGGACAAGCAAATTCCAAAGCAAATCTTGATACAGTACTAAAAAGATCAAGGAGAAAAAATCGTCATATTGATTTTAGCAAAGGGGAGAGAACATCGTCTTTAATGAAGAAAATGCTTGGTTACAGCATTTTCTTCAGTACAAAAAATATTTTCTTGATTGAAAACAATGTTTTTCTCAACATTTATCAATTCATTTTTTTCATTTTGACCTTGGAAAAGGAGCAAATCAACTTTTACTTGTCCGTGGACAAGTGGAGAAAAGTTGTATTTCCACACCCCTGCTCTCAATCTTTATCTTTAGCTCAGCTGAGCTGTACATGTTTGCATAGGTCAAACTTAATATGATCTTTTATGTCCTTACATGAAAGGGTTAATCTGAGGTTTAAACACTGAGAAAATTCTCAGCTGAGCTTGAGAAAAATTTAATTATCTTGAACCCAGATGGTCTTGAGGGTCCTGACTACTTTATGACTACTTTATGCAAGTCTCAGACTAGCAAGACCTGCATGACTGCATCTCATAAAATCTTGCCTAAAATTCAAAATGTACAGGTACTGTTTTCTTCTAATGCTCCTTTGGTGTGTAACGTATCTGTCTATATTTCCAGATATCATTTTACGAAGAAGAGCGAGACATCATGGCTCAAGCCACTAGTCCATGGTTGACCAAACTCCACTACGCATTCCAAGATAGCCACACTTTATATCTAGTGATGGAGTTCCACCCTGGTGGAGACCTCCTGTCCTTGCTATCCAGATACGACGATGTGTTCGAGGAGAAGATGGCAAGGTTTTATCTGTCGGAAATAATTCTGGCGACACATGACCTCCATAAGATGGGCTATGTACACAGGTAAAGAATCAGTTGAAGCTGTCAATCAGAAAATTGTTTGACCAATTAAATCATTCACTTTAAAAAGGTTTGTTATTGACCTCTGTCATTTTCTGCCATATTGTTTCAAAAATTTCCATCAATGAGCGCCTTTGATAAAGCTACATATAGAGAGGGTACTTTAGATTTAGATCAGAATATTTCAATAATACTTGCATAGACCCTACTGTGTTCACTTATTGGAATCATCTTATCATGCTCAATTATTTTTAGACCAACAATGCCTACTTTTTAAGATTTTTTTATTTAAAGAAGGGGATTATGAAAACGGTTGCTTAATAAAAATGGTCACTTAATAGACTTGGTTGCTTGAGCAAGATTGACTGTACTTCTTACATACCTTCCTCGTAAATCCAGGGCTTAGCTCTAAACTATTACAACTGCCTATCAGTATATAGGTACAGTAAAACTTGAGTTAAGCGTTATGATTAATCGCTTAATACAAAATATCATAATGAATGTGACAGTTCATTTTAATGGCATTTATAGAATTTCAGTCAAATCATACTTAGTCCTATGGGGTTCAAACCAATTTGAATTGCCTTATTGAGACTATTCTAAGGTGGTTGCTCAATATAATTGGTCACTTTATAGATGTTGTCACTAGAGCAATATCGACTGTAATTACAATAGTTTTGTGCTTACCCATAGAAATACTTTAAACACACACACACTCACAATTAGGGGACTTAAAATAGTAAGCCTTTTATACTAGTAAGGCAATGCTTTATCATACTTTATTATATTAGAGTCAGCTTGTCGGTCCTTCCAGCTTTAGCATTTTCTTGTACTTTCAATTTTAATTATTGACAAGCACTTGTAGGGGGCTACAAGCCTGCTTTGCCTCATTCTAGTTCTTTATGCTTTTCATTGGATTATAAAGAAACAATGGAAGATTATGAGTTGATAAACTCACTGGCTAACCAGTGAAATTATCAAAAACTTATACCCTGTTTCACCCTATCTGACATTATCTAAGCAGAGCCTAATAAGTGAAGTTTCCATGAACGTTGCATAGCAATCACATGCAAAAGGACAGGCTTTAAGAAAATTTGTAACAAAGTTTTCAAGTTTTGTCTCATTGAAATGGAATTATTGTTTTGGGGTTTTTTTTGAGAAAGATCTAAAAAGCTTTACTTTTGAAAGTTCACTCAATGAAATATGATTGGTCTTTTACTGAAACAAAGGATTATCCTCTTTTCATTCTAATAGGGATTTAAAGCCGGAGAATGTGCTTTTGGATTGCCATGGACATGTGAAGTTAGCAGACTTTGGATCAGCAGCCAAGTTATCGCAGAATGGACTGGTAGGTGTTGAAATTACATTTGAACGACCAATTAGAGAGCATTCATATCTGTCCATTATGTGATGGCAAATTTCAGGGTAGTTCATATATTATTGAAAGAGTTTTTCACTTTCCTGTTTTACAAAATTTTGGACCTGTCCAAATTCGAAGGTTTTGCAGACGAAAATTCAAAGTGGATTTAATTTGAAAAATAACCATTCTGTAGGGTAGAAAATAGTGTGGAAAAAGAAGAAATTGCTTGTCAGAAGCAATTTCTTCTTTTTTCACAATGTTTTCTCAATCATAAAATCACAGACACGTGAAGAGCAGGGATTAAGCAGCAAAGGCTTAAAGTCTCCTGTCAAAATGAATTTAAGAAAAAAATGTATTCATAGGATAAAAGTATTTTCAAAACAGTGGAAATTATTTGGTGAAACTTTGAATAGTCATTATTTCTTCTTCCACATTGAAGGATTTATGTAATAAAGTATTTCCTGTGCTACAATGAGTAAGCTTGTATTTGAATCAGGGTAAGGATAAAAACAAAATTTGACTTATGGATTAAACATTTGTGACCTGTCATACAAACGGGACCATCTGGGAACCCGTAAAATAAGTATTTGAAAAAGACATTGGTCCAAGAACAGATCAACAGAAGGTCGCATTTCAAAAATTGTTTCATAAGAAGATAGGTTAATCATTCCAGATTAAGAAAATAAGCAATGTGCGAAAAAATTCAACCCTAGTCAGTCTGTGCAATTTGCGCAGTCTGACAAGGGTCGACACTTTACGCACTTCCCAGATGATCCCTTTTTGCATGACAGGTCACATTTAATTACTTGCCTTATTTCAGGTCTCCTCTAAGATGCCAGTTGGTACACCTGACTATGTGTCCCCTGAATTACTAGATGCCATGAACAGTAACTATGTGCAGAGTAAATACGGTGTGGAGGTGGACTGGTGGTCCCTAGGTGTCTGTATGTATGAAATGTTGTACGGGAAGACTCCATTTACTGATGAATCTGGGTCCATGGTGGTCACATACTCCAATATCATGAATTATAAGGTAATATAATTTTGAGAATCCTCATCCCTTTTTGAGGGTACTCATTAGAATTGTCCAGGGTTTTCCATGACCCCCTGTTTCTTTTTAATTTGGACCCTCTTTTTTTTAATTGACCCCCAAAGTTGTCAAAAAAATATTCTTTATCTAGTTTAAAGGGGGTCATAATGTGGCAAAATGACCCCCCGTTTGAACATAGAGGGAAAACCCTGATTGTCTTATCAAGATGATTCCAATGAGTATCACAACATAAATTATGGTTTGGATAGAAAATAGCTAATTTAGATTGTCATCATTTCTTCCTGTCTGGAGTCAATTTTATGATCAATCAGGGATAAAGTCTTATTTCAACAAAACAGGGTCCAAAGGACTCCATAATTGGGATCTAAGGCGTACTTTATTAAACTTTGGGAGTCCCTGCTTAAGAAATAGATTATTTCTTTTATGTACTGAACTTGTCTTGATATGAGCTAAGAGGTAGTCCTTGTTTAAAGGTTTAGATTGTATTGGATACATATTGATTATTTGGAGCTCAACTTCGGAAAAGAATTGAAGGCTGTTTAAACAGTCTTCAATTTTTTTCTGAAGTTGGTTTCCAGAGGGTCTTTTGGACTCACATCAGATAGTATTGAGAGTCCTGGCTACTTATTTGAGAGTCTCAGACTAAAAAAACCTGCATTCCTTGAAACCTCGTTCCATTATACATATAATCTAAATTTATAAACCCTTCACTAGGCAACTAAATTTTGAAATATTTCAATTATAAAATAAGAGTTTTTTATGCATAGGGAGAGGGGTCCATGAACCCTAATTTGGGGGACAAATTTTTTTGATGGAGCTGTTACAGGGGAAAAGTTCTTAGTTGTGTATTATGCTTGACTACTGAAAATGCTTGAAAGTGTTTCAATAAACTCAAAGAAAATAGATTTTTGAGTGGTTTATATGCTGATAATTGAAGCTCTTTGGGGGAAAATGTAATTTTAAGGAAAATATCCCCAGAGGGGAAGGGGTATTATTCAGCGCCACAATCTTTGTGAAAAAGCCTTTAAAATGGTCATAGCTGAAATGACTCTTGTCTAATCAAGAAAGAAAATTCAAATTTATTGTAATTATAACAAAACGCTTTCAGTATCCTATAGGCATGCCTTAGGATTTTATGTTTTTAAATTTTGTTATGATTCAAATCTTGTTTTTCAGGATTATTTGAAAATTCCTACCACACCTGTTATATCATCAGATGGAAAAGATTTGATCAAGAATCTGTTGATAGAAAAAGATCAAAGATTAGACTATTTCAGTATCAAATCTCATAGATTCTTCACAACATGTGACTGGAGCAGTATTAGAAATGGTAACTAGTATCTTAAGCTTTTTTATGCTTTGATTTAGCAGGAGACGTTGATAATGATCAGCTTGCATTAAATACAGTCTGATCTTCAGCTATACCACTTGTGTGTATAATTAGAATGAGATTTTGAATGTGATTCAATGCTATCATAGATTTGATGATAAACATATTTTTTTAGCTCATTACATGAAATCATTAGCCACACCTCTGTCTTCAATAAAGTCTATTTCAGTGGTTAGGATTTCTGCTTTATATTGTAATATGTTCTTAGACGAAAATGCAGTTTTCATGTGAGTTTTTTATAAAAACTAAATTGATTACTAAGAATTACATGGAAAGCACAATTTTTTTATCAATTCATATAATGTATGAAATGAAACCAAATAACTCAATTTCTGGCTTCTATTTTCCAGAAACCCCACCATTTGTACCACAGCTGCAGGGTCTCGATGATACCTCCAATTTTGAGGAGTTTGAGAAGATCAAGCATCCACATGTATTTGAAGATCCCACAAATCAGAAAGACTTCAGTGGAAAAGACCTGCCTTTTGTTGGCTTTTCTTATGTGAAAAATCATCCCAAAACAGAGAAGTTAGCTTTCAATTTAACCGAAACTAATTCAGCTCATTACGATAGGCAGAATTTTTTTTTGTTTAAATGAAAATATTGGCAGTTGTAAATGTAAGAAAGTAAAAATTACTTGTTAAAATAGATTGCTTCTCTTATACAACTGTCTGTCTGTCTTACCATTATTCTGTCTTTGCATGACATGTATTTTGTTATATAAATGAGAAAAATAGAATGAAAAAATGTAAGGAGGATGCATTTACCTGCAAACTAAGGTTTAAAGTTCCATATTAACAGAATAGAACAGAACAGAATTTTATTCAGAAATACAACTTGAACGCATAGGTTCATTATCGACATACATGATACATAACATACGTGAGAATCGACAAATTGTTACAAATGATAGTAATTCTTAAGTGTGGAAATACTGAGCAATGAATAGTCTTAACAAATATGTTTTTGTATAAAAATCTATAGTATTCATGTTTCTTGGAAAATTATTCGAAACATTGTTTAATTCAAACTTTCTTTTTCCATAGCCTTTGTATAAACACACGTATATTGGTTAATTGTACTGAATTATTCAACACCTTCTTCATGCTCGTTATATGTTTAAGTGTTGATCTAATTTTCTCTTAAGGTAGTGGAACCATAATAGTTACACAACATTTCAGAATGCCTGACCTTTCACAATGTTGACAGTGGTTTCCTAATGAAAATCATTAGGAAACCTGGGTTAACACTGTTAAAGTTAATTACTTCTGAAACGTTGCGGAACTATTACTGGTCCACTACCTTAATGATTATATCCTTTATTTCAGATCTTTGGATGGTTCTCTGATATGTCCTGGAATCAATACAGAAGTAAAAACAAGTCGAAGGAACTCGTCAAATAGTGTTGATGTCACACTGACTGTTAAACTTGAGGAAATGAAACGGCTGCGAGATAAATGTAACAGTATGGAAGAGACAGAATGTGTTCTGAAATCAACTGTCGAACAACTCAAACACAAATACCAGGATAAACAAGATGAAGTTGATAAACTGACCACGGAGAATCAAACATATCAGAGAGATTTGGAGAATTATATAGCAAAGACTAATGTAAGTCAGGTTTTCAGAAAAGTGGGTTCACAAGTTATCAAGCTAGGACTCTTATGAATAATATATTGAGCCTAAGAACTCCGAGCATGGTTTAATTTTTCATTAAACAACAGTAAAAATTTGCTATTCTATAAATTTTGAAAATAATGACATCAAGAGGCTTTAAGGGATACAGCCCTGCGTTCAGGATGGAGACGTTAGCAAAGCCCACATGCAAAGCAGGGTATCATCGTAAAGCGCTTGCGAATGACTTTTACATCCTGAAAGCAGAGCAGGTCTTGCAATTCTGTGACTCGTAATAAAATGCAAGTTATCTCAAAACAAATTGATGTTAGTCTATAAAGCATCTCTTGGGCTGAAAAAGAAAAAATGAATTGAAGATTGTTTTGAAATAATCTATCCTTAATATAAGCCCTAAAGATTCATGTGATATCATTTATTATCTCATTGGTAGAGGCAAACAATGCATGTGACATGCATTGTTTGTCTTATACCATATGGGTATTAAGAGTAGGCTTGGACAACATGTTCTTTTACTGGTGTGAGATATCACAGGAAGCCTTATGTTACATTACCAAGTGTAATGCTATAAGTAAAATATTGTTGCAAAGGCTTTTAATACCATACAAGCAAAAATCTTATGATATTACAGCGTCTCAGTAAGCAGGTTGAGGTGCTGATAGAAGAGCGAGCTGAGATGGAGATGAAGACTGAACAAATGATGGTTAATGTTAAAGACATGAGTTCTGAGGCTTATCAGATTGAAGAGTCTCTACATCAGATGCAGTTAGAGGAACTAAGGGTAATGTTTTACTTGTTTAATGATGGTCAATGTTAAAGACATGAGTTCTGAGGCTTATCAGATTGAAGAGTCTCTACATCAGATGCAGTTAGAGGAACTAAGGGTAATGTTTTACTATGTTTTTGTAAAGTCTGAATCTTGTGAAAGTGATATGGTTGGTACTAGAACTGTCTGTCTGTAAGTCATTCTGTCCAGGGATTATGTCCAGACAATGACTTATACATTTTTATATCCCCTATCGATAAGATTATGGTATCTGTCTATCAGTCTGTCTGTCTGTAAACAAAAAACTTAACATTGCCAATTACTTCAAGGCTGTTCAAGATAAAATGTTCTTATTTGGCATGATGACAGATCTGAATGAAACACATCTCGTTGATTTTCTACCAAAACCTCGTAACTACAGCTTTAAACAAGCTGTAGTTAAGAGATTTTAGCAGAACACCAACGATCTGCTGGTATCAAGGTCAGGGTTTATGTGACAAGGTTAAGGTCATCAATCAAGATCAAATTTGGGAAAATTACTTGGACATTCATGATTCACAAACAGATCTTGTTTGGATTAACTTCAAAATAACTTGGCACAATTGATTTCCATAATTAGAAGATGTGCTATACAAAAGAAATTTTTGATAGCTCCAAGGTCACAGGTTAATGTCAAATGTTCAAGTTTAGCTTGTTTATTGCATAGCTTCTACATCTTACATGGATTTCAAAATAGCTTGACAAATTTTGGGGGTTTAGTGCAAGACTTTACTAACTGTATATATACTGTATAAAAGCAACTCTTGTCTGTGGCTTGAGTAACATCATTTTTCTTAGCTGTGAATCAATCATCATATACATCAGAAAGAAACTGTATAACTAATCATGTATTGATGTTTTTAGGATGTTATAGCTCAGCTTGAAGATGAAAAAGCCAGTCTTGTAAGGAAAGTTGTGGAACACGACAAGAAGGTTAAACAGTATAAATCACAACTAGAGACCAGTCAGAAACAAGTATCTAAACTACAGTTTAAAATAGATAAGGTAGGTTTTAATTCATTTTCATGTAGGACAACCATATTGCAAAGACATTACCAGGTTCAAAACTTTGTGCTTTATGTAGATTTTACAGATATTGAATAATGCTTTATCAATTCATTCATTCAAATTTAGCCAATAAAGACCTCTGCTGTATTTTCATCACTATGATGTTCAAAATGATAGAAAAAAAACATCAAAAAAACAAACAAATGTGTATTCTTAGAGCCACTTAAAAAATCTAGCTAAATAGGTTATTTAACAGAAGGTTAACTCTTGTCATTCTGAATTAAAACTCTTTGCAAAATAAATGTAAAATCAAAGTGCTTAAAGCACTGGAAGTTACCAAATATGATTGAGTATTGATTTCAGAAATGCATTGTTTTACACCTTTCTGGTTTAAAAATGAAATTCAGGTAGTATGAACTAAGATCAGACTGCACATATGATCGGGGGCATATTGTTTTACTCATGTCCATCTGTCTGTCTGTCCGTCCGTCTGTCCGAAAACTTATCCTTGCCAATATCTTCAAGCCTATTCAAGATACAAAGCTAATATTTGGCATGGTGATAGATCTCAATGATCCGCATCCGCTGGTACCAAAGTCAAGGTCATGTGACAAGGTGAAGGTCAAACTTTAAAAAAAAAATATGGTTACGGGGGCATTCCTGTTTCACAAACATATCTTGTTTTTTTTAATGAAATCATTCAATTTGGTCAAAGTTACTTGTTTAAAGAAAGGCATAAGAATCTTACTCATTTAGAATTCTTATGACTTTTTGACTTTATGGTTGACAAATCTTGTTTGAAAAGGATTTTTCTAAAAAATCTTTCTACTGAAACATATGTATTATAAAAAAAATATATTTGACAAGATATTGATAACATTCATATTTCTGTTTAATGTTTAAAACAAAAGAATGTAAAAAATAACAGCCAAGAGATGTATAAATTTAACGCACTTGAAATATAAGTAATTTTGTATGGTACCAGAGAAACATGGTGGGTTTTAATTTCAAACATTTAACAACTGTTTAAAGGAAAGAAGAAAATCTCGAGATGATCAGAAAAAAGAGCTGGCTATGTTAGACACAATGGAAGACAGATGGAAATCTGAGATAGATAATAAAAATCAAGAGATTCTGGAACTCAATAAAAGATTGACTGTAAGTAATTGACGAAATGTCACTGTCAATTTTCTCTTCTCATAATGTTCACAACATATTCCTGGTGTATACAAAGCTTTGGCTGACAGTATATTGCAAGATCAGTCTGGTCAGGGCCCAAGGTTATAAAACTTTTCTCAGGCTCAATTCAAACTTTTCTAAAATTTCAATTTGAATTTAAAGTCGTAATTCTGTTTAATTACTCATTTTAATGTATTAAGATAAAAGATGATATTAATAAGTTGTTATAAATAACAACTTATTATTATTATCTTTTATTTTCATACATTTATTTCAATTTAAAATTTGAGAAAAATAGAGCCTGAGCCTGAGAAAAGTTTTATAACCCAGGGTACAAAGAATCCACTCGTCCGCTCGTATTTACGAGTGAGAAATCTCGTAGGACGAGTGGAAATTCAAAGGCAGTCGTCCTCCCGGACGAGTGAAGAATGAATGGCAATTAATAATTATGTCTAGTGTCAGGATAAAATTGGGTAAAACACAAAAAAGACGCCTCGAAAAAGTTCGTGGTGATGGAAGTTCGCAACACCTTGAACTGTAAACAGTCATGTATTTTGATTTCTAAAAATAAACTTTCCAGTTTTCGCATAATATAACCCGGTACCCAAACTTCATAAATACAAATCGATCTCACGATCAAGAAAAGTATCAAAAATAAAAACAACTTTTCCCCTGTTTTGTTCATATCTACTACTTCTTTGGTCGATTATAGCCACAGTCATTGAAATTTACTTGAAAAATCCATGGTATTGTATGTTTACAAATGATATATTTTACTTGTCCCGATTTTACCGGTATTTATTGCCCCGGAATCTAATGTTTTTGAATGTCGTTAAAAATGTACTTTCGTTTTGTCTGCACTTCAAGATAACGTTTCCAGATACAAAACATGGTCTTTAACGATCCCTGTTGAAGGGCGAGTGACAATCAAACCAGGACGAGCTACTTTTTCAAGTCAATTGTCCTGCAGGACGAGTGCCTTTATCTGAATTCTTTGGACCCTGTAACCTCGGGCCCAGATAATATACACTGCCTGCTTTCTACTTAACCATTGTGGTAAAAACTTGAGCATGGCTGATTGATATGAAATGTCTAAAAAATTGGTAATTTGTTTGAAGCAAAAATTATATTCAGCTGGAAAAGGTTAAACAATCAATTGAACAATTGCTCCAAATCAAAGCGCTGAAAGCACTAAGCATTGGAATGGCAAATTGTTGAGTACAGTCAAACCATATTAAGCAAGCACCTAAGGAACATTAGAAAAGTGCTTGCTTACGACAGGTGCTTGCTTAATACAGGTTATTTTCAGCTCAATTGCCACATTTGGGAACCCAGTTGCCGCTTGCTTAATACAGGTTGCTTGCTGAATACAGGTGGTCGCTAACACAGGTTTGACTGTAGTTTTTAGATATTGAATGTATAGATAAATCTAGCATGAAAGGGACAAGTAAGTGGCATTGAGTCTATACTAGATTGCTTGTTAAAAGATTGTTGTGTATTTCTACAGGAAATGGAAGAGTTATTGGAAGCCTATGAGAGTCAGGAGAATGAATACATGGAGAGAGAGCAGGAACTGCGGAACAAAATTAAAGAGCTTGAATCGTCAACTACTGATAACAATGTGGTGGGTGTTTGCAATGGTTTTGACAATTGTTTTCTGAACACACATATCTACAAAAATTTTAATTTTTTTGACAATTTGAAATTTAATGACTAAAGCCTGATATAGCACATGATTATCAATCAAAATGCTCAACATATAAATTAGGTTGTTTGCCAATATTCTACCAGTCATGTAAAATGTACTCTCATCTTGCACCACTATAAAGAAATGTTGGATTCTTCAGAGGTTAAGTAGATGCGATACATAGAAAAAGATAAATTTATGGCTTAGCATGAAACAGTTGTACCTGCCTTTAAGGTAGTGAACCCATAAAAGTTCTGCAACATTTTGGAACTCAGGATCTTTTACAATGCAAACCAAGGTTTCCTAATGAAATCATTAGGCAAACTCTGTTAACAACATTAAAGCCAATGCCTTCCAAAACTTTGCGGACCTATTATTGGTCCACTACCTAAATTAAATATGCAGAAACAACTGTTTCATGCAGAGCCATCAATATCTGACCTGTGTAAGTCCATAAAATTAATATCTTAAAAAAAGTGATTTCTTAAAAGTGATGACATAAGAAGGGTCAAAAGATTGTTCTAGCTTTAGAAAATATACAGAAAGAAAAACTGCTGATGCTAGTCTAACTAGGGTCATTTTTTCGTGCTTTCCAAATGGTCCCTTTTTTTGCCTGCCTTTTCTCATAAAATTTGATACAGTGATAGTTTTACATCAGGAAAAAATGCAGAAATTATAAACTCTTACACCATAGTTAGCCTGTAAAATCCACACAGTCTGATCTAATTTTCAGGGGTCCCTGAATATTTGAAGAAAATACCTATATTTCTAACATGGAATATTGACTTGAGTCAGCCTAGCCTCTAAGTTAAAACTGTGTGTTCTTCCCTACTTTTCTAGTTAACAGATTGTCCCTTTACCTATTACTGTTCCCATTCCAATTATACCCCACACCCATGAAGTAGAGGGGTGTATATTTCTGTTTTGTGCTACATTGTTTTATCTTATACAGGATGTTCGAGTCTGTGTCCATACTTCACCATCACCAAAGAAGGACAAAAACAGGCTGTCAGAAAAAATTAAGGTCAGTTCTTTACTTAACATAAAGGATCTGTTATTTTGTTTGAGACAGATTGTTCTTAACCGAGTCTTGAATAGAAAAGTTATTTAGCGAGCCTTGGCGAGCTTTATAACTTTTCTATTCTAGACATGGGTAAGATCAACTTGCCTCAAATAAAATCGTGTAACAGATTCTTTTTCTCACATAAAACACCAGCTTTTTGCATTAAAGCCCATTTTGGGAACTCATGTATATGATAAAAATACTGCAATAAGGTGCGTTGGATGATATTGCGATGATATCATTTAGAATGTGATCCTTCACATGTGTATGATAAGGAAATCTCTGATGGCTGTTCGTTTTATTGTGACTGGCATTTGTTCAAAATATACTTAGTACATTTAAAAACGCAGAGAATGTAAACATGATGAATTGACATTTTTGTGCAGCGAGTATCTCGATGATAACCATATTGTATTACAAACAAGTTTTCCGTAGCTTGTGATAAAAAAAATAGCCGTATTCTTACTTTTGCTTTCGGGCTTATCAGGTAAGTACTGATTTTACCTTTTCTTAGTTTTCAGATTTTTGCTTTGAAATTAATTTCAAAATGAATATTCAATCTCGAGTGTGTTGTTCGAAATTGGATAAAAGCAGGTTTTTGTTTTTTTTATTCCCACGTGAAATGGGTTTATCGCACTCAAGACTGCACCAGGGGGCTTTCATTAGCACGCCTTTTTTTCACTTTTTACGTTATGTGTTTATTTTTGTAATTGTGAGCGGTAATTAATAACTCCTTAAATTTTCATCGTTCTGTAAAAGATTTTTTTCAAAAGTACCAACGATAACAACTTCCAATAACACATTTGTGCACGTTTACAACAGATACACAAAGGATTATGCAAATTGATATAATAGCTCCAATTTCATGAACCATGGTATTAAAATTGCATAGGCAATGCATATACGATGTAAAACTTTCTTATTCAAAGTTTAAAAAGAATTAAGCAATAAGAGATGAAATCTTTGTGATCGGATAATTTTCACTATTCTGGCCTTTTTTTTTATCAGCATTTTCCAATTAATTACTAGTCTTTTTTTTCTAAAAACTGGCATAAATAAAGAAAAAAACTTCTATTGCTATGAGAAAACCGGAAAAATGAGTGGCGAATAAGAAATACAGTATTGGATTAAGAATATCTGTGAACGATGGTAGTGCATTTAGCCTGCCTAGTACACCTTTCAAATAATCAATTTTTTTAGTCCCCTACCGGTGTTCACACCGGAGGGGACTATAGGTTTGCCCTCCGTCTGTCCGTCCGTCCGTCCGTCCGTCTGTCTGTCCGTCCGTCCGTCCGTCTGTCCGCTCAAATCTTGATCCCGTGATAACTTAATAACTAAGCAAGCGTTTTTGATGAAAGTTGGTATATGACTAGATGGCAATGTGTAGATTATGCACATCATTTTATTTTTGTTTCTCGACTTAAATTGAGGTTGCTATGGTTACAGAAATAGTGGAAATATGGCCAAAAATGGGATCCTGCGATAAGATAATAACTAAGCAAGCTAGTTTGATGAGACTTGGTATATGACTATATGGCAATGTGTAGATTATGCACATCATTTTTTTTTGTTTTTAGACTAAAATTGTTGTTGCTATGGTTACGGAAATAGTGAAAATATGGCAAAAAATATTGGATCCTGCGATAAGTTAATAAGTAAGCAAGCTAATTTGATGAGACTTGGTATATGACTAGATGGCAATGTGTAGATTATGCACATCATTTTATCTTTGTTCTTTGACAAAAAGTGCGGTTGCTATGGTAACGGAAATAGTGAAAATATGGCAAAAAATGGATCCTGCAATAACTTAATAACTTAGCAAGCTAACTTGATGAAACCTGTTTTAAAATGTAAAAAAATTTATAAGCCATGTTAGTCAGGGTGGTGATGCAGCAGTATTAATCACCTCCAGTGAAAGTTCTCATTTCTTACCAACAAGACTGAAGAAAAACATCTTGGATCAGACAAGGTAACTGTTATTGATACTATTTCTTGCATCTGTCTATTGCTTCCATGAATTGTATAGTGGGCACAGCAGAGACAACAACTCATGTAAGTCTTGTTTAACCCTTTAACAAGACCTGGTTTTGACGTCCCTGATAGAATTGGCGTGGGAAAACATTGAGACAAACAAAGCCGGTAGGGGACTTATGCCCATGTCCAACATGGCTCTTGTTGATTTAGTTGTTTGTTCTATGCATCTGTTTCCAGTTAAGTTAGTAAATGCGCATATTGCCTTTACAAGTGCCAATAATTTAAGAAAATCTTGGCGGATTCAGCCAGTTGTCCTAAATGGATTTTTCATTTTTACCCCTGTGTGGTTTAAGGGTGACGAAAACCGATTTACTCTGGTCATTGTTTAGTGTTTTATGCTTAAAACTGTTGTTTAAGGGCTGGTGACTCCAAAATGCCATTCCTTTGACAGTTCTGCAGTTTATTTAAGAAGATATCGGAAGAAATTTCACCTCTGCGTTTTTAAATGTACTAAGTCTAGGTGTTAACGTATCTTGATCATGGGATACTGTCTATTGCTCTTTATTCATAGGTCTGTATGTGTGACAAAGTGTGAAATTGTAGAGCCTTTCAGACATACGATTAATCAAGATTATGTGATATAAATACCATAGTATAGGCCATGGTAAAATGGTAAAAAAAGACAGCTGCTGCCTATATATTGTTGTGGCTTATTGTCTGGAAAATATGGTACTTCATAGCATACTGCCAACAATGTCAAAGGTTGTACATTTTGAGATGTCAGCCCAATTAGCTCAGTTGGTAGTGCACCCGTCTTCAAAACAATTGAAGGTCGATCACATGGGTTAGATTCCCAGGCTGGCACACTAACAAACTAATTGTCTTTAGGATGAGATATTAAACCAAGGTCCTGTGTGGCGGTTCTTTTCACCGAAAACTATAAGGAACCATTGCATATATCAGCAGTAGTTTCATCATGTATCTTTGCACTATGCTCCGTAACAACTAACAATCTTCTGGGGGTGTCGCTCATATGGGCATATGCTACTGTAGCAACAATTGGAAACACATACACAATTTGATATAGAATTATACACTTTTACATCTTTCAAGACAGAAAATTTACATAAACAATTGTATAATCAATGTAAACTATATATATTTAGGAGTTGGAGAACAAGCTTGAAGACATTAGGAAAGAGAAACAAGTTTGGGAGGAAAAGGAGGAAGAACTGAAACATACTGTAGAGGTTAGAACACTAGAACATTAGAACACGATCCTTAAACAGTAGAAACCAAAACAAGAAACTGCGTCCAAATGAGGCTTAGTGAGAGGCTAACCTTGCAAACACCTGATCAAACTGCTCTTTTTAAGAGCAGTTTGATCTAGGTCTGCAATGTTTGCCTAGACATGTCTGTCCAAATATGTGACACGTCATGCAAAAAGGGAACATCTGGGAACTCCATTAAAAATAAGCATTTGAAAAGAGATTGCTTTTAGTACAGGCCAACCAGAGGTGGCATTTGAAAAATTCTTTCACTGGAATATAGATTGATTATTCTAGATTCAGAAAATTGGTAAAGTGTGAAAAGTTTTGACCCTAGTCAGCCTGCGACATTCACGAAGTCTGACTGGGTCGACACTTTACGCACTACCCAGATGCTCCCTTTTGGAGTGACAGGTTGCATATGTATGATCAGTTTGGTAGAACTAAAATGAGAAAGTTGTACAGACTACATGAGAGGCAGCCCAGTAAGCTAAGTTGGTAAAGCTCCTGATCTCAAATCATTGAAGTTCAATATGATGGATTGGATATCCAGGCTGGTACATTAACCAACAAATTGTCTCTCTGATGAGATTTTAAAAAGAGGCCTCCGTTTGACTGCTTTGCACCAAGCACATATATGAACCATGGTAGTTCACAGCAGTAGTTTCTTCATGTATACTTGTACATGTACTATCCCCTTAACAAATAACCTTCTTCTGGAGATATCACTCATATAGGCTAGCATTGTTAAAAAATAGAAATATACAGACTGCATGAGACAACTCACACTAACACATCAATGACTATTTTGTAGAAATTGAGTGTGGAGATAGAAGGCTGGAAACAGAAGAACAAACTATCGACAGAAGCCAAACAGACATTACTGAATGAAATACACACATATCAGGAGGAGATTAAAGAACAGAGGCATAGAGTTCAGGTTAGAATAGCATCTCTCTAATGAGTGAAATCCTCTCCGTGATTTTGGACTAGTCAAATTGAAAGAGGTTCCAGGGAACAATTTAAGGGCTCAGTTCAAAACCGTAGTAATTGCCTTTAAATATAAACATTGGTCTCGCATTATCTCGAGAGGGCGAAAACGCGAATTCATGCGAAAGCTCGAGTTGGCCTTCCGGTCGCGACACGTCTTTCTCTATTTCCTTGTTGGTTATTACTGCACTAACTCGAACGGGCGATTGCTCGATGCCTCGAGCAGCAATCTCAGTCCCATTGTCAAATTATACTGCATTCCCTCGAGCAAAGGGGTTCGCACCTTTCTGACATCTATTATTTTGCATCAAAATTAACTTACAATGCGTATTTGTTATTTCGTCCAATAGTAAAGAATACCTTAAGGCTTTTTTCACAGGGTCTCAACAAGTCAGACAACTTGTTTTCACACCTTTTTGTATGCCAAACCTTTCCAATTTAAGGGTGTGAATGACGGGAGTGTAATGATCAGAAAATAATCAAGATACTTTGCAACAATCATAAAACAAATGAATATTTTTGTCGAGTTAATACTCATTATTTTTTTGAAAGTCTTTCTAAAATCATCCTCGTGAGTAATTCAGCAAATTATTCATCTTTATAACAAAAAATATTGACGATTGCCCACTGAAACATCATTACTACATTTTTTTTCAGCTGTAGTTTCAATGTTTCGGTCCCCAATCGACAGTGTTCGGCATAAAAACGTGGTTAAGTAAAATGCCTGTATTTTAAATTGTCTTGAATCCCGCTTCACCTTAAATTTTGTTATCTGCTGAAAGAAAAATTTTTGAAACATTCCAGAAAAAATCATAAAAAGTTTGTAAACTTCTTTCTTTGTTTATAGATGCCATTTAAGGAAACACCCTTACAATTTAATTATTTGAGGTACCGGGGAAATTAGCTCTAAGGAAAACATTGTGAGAAAAGAAGGAAGTGCTTGCAACCTCGCCTATCTTCTGACTGACATAACATCTAAAATTTTGTCATTCAGCAACGATAGCTACGAAAGTATTATAAGAAAGAAATGATATGCCTGTCATAGTGGCTCTCATTAAAATTGCCAAATCTACCCTTTTGTCATTTCAATGGCCTATGAACTGAGAACAGATATCACTCACTATAGATCTCATCTAGGAGAAGTGCAGTTTATAGGAACCGTAACTGTATTTTTTTTTGGTTTTTGTCTTTTGTAAGATTTATAACTTGATTTTTTTGTCTGGAACATATCTCAAAAGTATGCAACTAGAATCATGATACTTCACTGGTGGATAGATCTATTGAGGAGAAGTGTAGTGCACAAAAAACATAACTCTACTTGTCATATTTTTTCAGTTATTGCCCTTTGTTAATTGACAAAGAATGTAACATTGTTCTTCTCGTATGGGGGACATAAATGTTTTACAAACATCTCTTGTTTATATTGCAGGACTTACAAGAGAATGTCAAGCTGTGTATGTCAGAATGTGATGATGAGAAGGCCCGGAAGAACAACAGATTGGAGAAGAAAATTAAAGTAAGGTCTTTTAGTTATTTTAGTTTCTTTGGTATTCTGCTATTTAATATTTAAAGTCTATGAAAAAAATAAATGTTGTTTTTCTTAGTCATAATGAAAAGGTTTGTGTTTGTTAGTGTAAAATTAAACAGAATTTAATGAAAGTCCCATTCTTAATTGTAAATAATATTTTTTATCAAAGTCAATTGAAAAATTCTGGATATCAACAAAGTATATAAAAAAAAATAATAATGATATTTTAGTTAAATCCAATTATGGCAAATTGTCAGTTTTTGTATCAATTCTATTTGTTAATGTTTTAGAGTCTGAAGCATATCCCTGGTCATTCATGTTTAAACCCTTTAATGCACTGAGGGAAATATAGTGGAAAAAAAGAAAATGTTTGTATCAAGCACTTTCTTCTTTCTTCACAATAAATTCTACCTTTTAGAATAATTTCTTTTTTGAATTTTTACCAGTTTTATAGACCATCAAAGTTGCTTGTACATTGTTACCATCTTCCTTGTCTGTCTATCCGCCTGTTTGTAGATATGTATGTACGCAGTATCTTGTGAAAGCAACTCCATCTACTTTTATGGATAGATTTGGATGAAATTTTAACAGAAATTTTTCTAGAGAGGACCTTGCCCTTATGGTTGGTGATTTGGTGATATTTTTGAAAACACTTATGTGGCACATGTTCTGTGAATCTGGCACTAGTGTTGGGCAATTGGTATCAAATCACAATTTTTAGTTGGAAGAGTAAATCAACTAATGATCGATTGTACAATCATTTTCTTAGAAATTAATACAGCACTCCCAGTATCACCCTTTTGAATAACAGAATGTAAAAGTTTAGTTAAAACTCATGACCAAAAGGCTATTTCTGCAGAATTTTGTACCAAGTTCATTGCTCAGCATGAAACAGTTGTAACTGCCTATACATGTCGGTTTCGAAAACAATATATAATGGCTTCCATTTATGTTTTAGGAACTGATTAATGGCTTATGAAATTTCTAAGTCAATTTAATATCATAATTGGAAGCCCAAACCAATTGATTATCAATCATAATTGATTAATCTGCCCATTACTATCTGGCACTCTTGTTAGTTGTCTATAATTATTTTCAATGTAGACTAGTCAAAAATTTAATAAAACCTGAAAATTTGTTCTTGTCATGCTGAACCCGAAATATTCCTGCTTTGGCAGGAGGTATAGACAAAAATCAGCCTGCATATAAGTGCAGTCTTATCTTTGTCTATACCTTCTGTTTTTTTCCTTTTTGAAACCAGAAAAGCTTGAAAATTTAATTTTCAAAATGGATACCGACTTGCATTTTGTGCATCCAGAGCCATGAGCACTTTGAATTTTTTCAATTTTGCCAAATCTTTTTTATTCAGCATGACAATGGTTAATAAATGATCCCTCTGTTTATTATAAATAGAAGTTGATCCAGTTTATTGAATAATAACGTATCCTTTTATTTTTCCAAATATTACATCCATTGTTTTTTTAGGATCTAGAGGAGCAGATAGATAGTTATAGAGATGATAAGAGGAGGTTATTGTCTGAGGTCACCAAACATCAACAAGAAAGTAGTGATAGACAGTTTAAAGTGTCTGAATTAGAAAGGGTATGTACCACCATAAACAATTTTCCCGTCATTTTCAAACTTTGTCTTTGATAGGAGGTATATACAAAGATCTTATTCTTAACACCTGATTCTCCTTTTTAAACCAGAAAAATGTAAAAAAAAAAAATATGAATATATATATATATGTATATTAAGACAAAAAATATGACTAAATTAGTGCATCCAGTTCTTTCAGCACTATAGTTTTAATATAATCAGGGTCCAAAGAATCCACTAGTCCGCTCGTATTTACAAGTAAGAAATCCCAGAGGACAAGTGGAAATTCTAAGGCAGTCGTCCTCCCAGACGAGTGAAGAATTAATGGCATTAAATCATTATGTCTAGTGTCAGGATAAAAATAGATAAAATACAAAAAAAGACGCTTTTAAAAAGTTCGCGGTGATAGAAGTTTGCAACAACTTGAACTGTAAACAGTTGTGTCAGGGCTTTTTTTCTGAAAATTGGGAAGAGGCCCTAGCCTTTCATTTTGGGAAATTTCACCCGTACTTTGGTGAAATTGGGAAATTTTCAAAACCTAACAAGTTTCGAGAATAAAAACATCTAAGCCATTATCATAGGGTCAAAACAAAGGTATTTAAAAGAATATTTTATGAAAAAGACTCATTATGTTTCTAACAATTATATGAATAAAGAGGTATAGCTTGATTTGTGGCTGAATTGGATGGAATAGGGTGTGGCAGTTCTACTAATGGTAGAAGAACTTATCATGGCAACTTGGTTTCGCTCTGTTGGTGGATTAAGTTCATTACAGTGACAATACTGTTAATCAACTACCAAAGGGCCTCTAGCCCCAAGCTTGGTAGATTTATCAACTATGAACAGTTTCATGACTGTAGCAGACGCTTCAGATTTGCAAACCTTTTCACCTTGCAAATTTTTTTTTTCATCCAGACCATAAATAGGCTGTGCATAGCCTTATCAAAAGCATTTCTTTTGAATGATTTACTGGTATAATTACCATTTTAAGGCACTGTAGACTTATAAATTCAGATTATTTCGGCTAGATTCTAAGCAACATTGTTTATGTGTATTTGGTTGTGTAAAATGCGTACGTCAAAAACTGAAAGGAATATGTTCCTTGTTTATGAGCCGATGCCCTTTGAGTGCTCTTTTAGATTTCCCAAACTCTAATTTAAACTAGAAATAAAAAGTTTAAACACAATGTCTGAATAGTTTATTACAACAAACAAAAGATTTTTTTCTTATGAATAATTGAACAATAATTAAGATCGATTAATTTACAATTTATTAAAAAAGAATCGATTTAGCTTTCCACATTTCTTATTAATCGAGTAAGGAAAACAAAGCCTGGTTACCCTCCATTTTCTATGCAAGGCTTTGTAATGGGAATCAATGGGATACCAGCCCAATCAAAGTGTAAACTTTCGTATAAATTTTATGAAATAAAACCCTTGACCTTTTCACAGATCTTATTCTTCCCCATTGTAAATCTCTGTCGGCATGCCCCAAGCTGATTTAATTTTGAAATTGGGAATTTTACTCTGATTTAGGGGAAATTTTCTTGCCACAGTTGGGAAAAAAGGAGGCTTTTTGTGATTGGGAAGTCACCGAAGATCGGCCTCAAGTAAAGAAGGAAAAAAAGCCCTGTGTGTACTTTGATTTCTAAAAATAGAACTTCCTGTTTTCGCGTGATATAACCACTGCCCAAACTTCGTAAAAAAAATCTTTCTAATGATAAAAGAAAGTATTGAAAATAAATTTCCCCTGTTTTGTTCATATCTACTACTTCTTGTGTTGCATATAGCCACAATCATTGAATTTTACCCGAAAAATCAATGGAATTGTATGTTTTCAAATGAGATATTTTTTACTTGTCCTGTTCATTTTACCAGAAATTATAACCCTTACCCGGAATTTAATGTTTTCGAATGTTGTAAAAATATGTACTTTCGTTTCGTCAGACGGTCTGCACTTTAAGATGACGTTTCACGATACGAAACATGGTTTTAAATGATCCCTAGGCCTATTGTAGGGCGAGTGATATTCAAACCAGGACGAGTTACTTTTTCAAGTCACTTGCCCTGCAGGACGAGTGCTTTTTTCTGAATTCTTTGG
Source organism: Fragum whitleyi (assembly GCA_948146395.1). Lineage (NCBI taxonomy): Eukaryota > Metazoa > Mollusca > Bivalvia > Cardiida > Cardiidae > Fragum > Fragum whitleyi. The sequence goes on from OX411553.1 coordinate 27,559,176, forward strand.
ACCCTGATAATTTGCTAAGATTTTAATGGAGCATGATTCAAGGAATATAGTGGTAATATTTATAAACTAATAATAAATATGTGAACCATCATGGGAAGTGTGTAAAGTGTCCACCCTTGTCAGACTGTGCGGTTTGCAAAGACTGACTAAACTCAAAACTTTTCCCACTCTACCAATTTTCTGATTCTTGAATAATCAATTTACTTTCCTGTGAAAGAATTTTTAAAATACAACCTTTGGTTGGCCTGTTCTAAAACCAATCTCTTTTTCAAATATCTATTTTCCAAGGTTTCAAGATGATCCCTTTTTGTGTGATGGGTCACATATATATCTGCTTTCACATGGTTCAAAATTGCAGTCCATCATGTGACACGGAACCATATCATTAAGTGCAAAAAGAAATAACCCTGGTCAGACTTACAAGGGTTTATATTTTTGTTCCAAGATTATTTTCTATATCTAAAATATTTTAAAAATGCAACCTCTAATTGACCTCTGCTGAATCCAATCTCCTTTTGAAATATTTGTTGGGTATATAATTTTTGTTCCAAGATGATTTTCTATATCTATAATATTTTCAAAATGGAACCTTTTATTGACCTCCACTGGACCCAATCTCCCTTTAAAATATTTGTTGGGTTTATATTTTTTGTTCCAGGGTGATCTTCTGTATCTTGAATATTTCAAAAAACAACCTCTAATTGAACCTGCTGGATCAAATCTCCTTTTGAAAATATTTGTTTTTTAATATTTTTTTGTTCCCAGGTGATTTTCTATATCCAAAATAATTTCAAAATGCAGCCTCTAATTGACTTCTACTGGATTCAATTTCCTTTTAAAATATCTGTTTGACAGATTTCCTAGATGGTAATTTTAAAAATGGATAATAATAATATTAATATTAGTTCTGAATGAATTATATAAATACGGTTAGCTAAATCTAAAATATTGGTAAATTCACCAACCTGTAAATACCATCTTTTCCATACGTACATGCCTTTTGCACCATGATTTTACCATGACGTTTTGTTCTTGAAAATGAAAAGCTCTTTGAGCTCATTATTTAGGACAATTTCAATATCTTGACCATTGGGAACATTTGTGTACATAAAGATTCTTTATTCATTTGAGGGTTCTATCTCAGTGTTTATGGGTGGCATTTTGGAGCCCTAGCATGTCCTGCTTTCAGGATAACAAAATGGTGCAAACTGTTTGCAAATTATACCTGCTTTGTATGCAAGTGTACATGCAAAGAAGAGTATAATTTGCAAACAGTTTGTACTGTTATATCATCCTGAATGTAGGGCCGGTACTTGTAATATTCAGGATTCACATGAGTAAACAAATTTTGCCATAATTTAACTTAGAAATTGTTTAAAGCAGCATTAAGCAATTTAGATAAAGTGTAACTATTTCCTTACATACTTCAGCTCATGGTTTATATATTTATGATCCTCAGACAAGCTCAAGACAAAGCTGTAAAATAGAAAGGTTAGAAAGACAATTGAATCAGGCCAAGGAGAGAGAGCTTGATCTTCGATTACGGAAAAGTCAGACCTCAGATATCAGGTATACATATACACTATAACTTGAACATTTTGAAGTAATGCCATTTTCAAAATCTAAAGCTAGGCTGTTTTCAGGGAAAAAAACAAAAACCAAAAAAAAAACAGCCCAAGGTGTGTCATCACCTTAATCCTGTTTACATTGGTGTTGGTGTTATAAACTTTAGCCTTGGTCATATCTGTTTGTTATTGAAGATGTAGTATTAATTCCACAACATCTCAGAACTCATGATCTTTCACAATGTTAACCAAGGTTTCCTAATGAAATCATTAGGAAACCCTTGGTTTACACTGTTAAAGAAATGACTTTTGAAACATTGCAGAACTATAAGGGGTCCACTACCCTAAACTGGTTCAAATTCTGAGAAGAACCATTCAACTCTTCAAATTAACTTGAGTTGAAAATACCCGCGAGATTTGGAGGAATTACTTATTAGAGCAACTTCTTAATAGAGGCAATGTAATGCAAAATTTTGAAATTGGATTGGATTTCACTAGATTACCTAGTAACATTCCAAAACCCTTAAAACGCTAGCAGAAAAAAGTGATGTAATCAATCTGTCATAGCAACACAGTAAAAGGCTATGTTCTGCTATCATGAAGAGTCATAAAATCATTTGCAGCATCTGGAATGTATGCAGATTCGAAGTTTGTGCATTTAAGAGATATGAAAATAAAACCTAATCACACCATATGAATACACGAAGTGGATTCATACTTGAGTGTGAGTAAGTTTTTAGTTTCTTTCCTCCATGAAATAAAAAAACCCCACAAACTTTTCATATCTTATGATTTAATACCATGAAGCCAAATTGGAAGAATTTCTCCATTACAAGAGATTTCTTGCATGACTACTTTTTGCGCAAGCATAAAAAATAGCTGGATGATCAAAATTGTTTTCATTGAGGAATAAAACCAATTTTTCAGCCAATAAGACGAAGATAAAGCCTTCATTACTTCTCTATGAAATAAAAATTCCTATTGTGTTAGTATTCATTGTTGAATTTTTTTAATCTAAAAGTCAAAAATACTCCCTCTATTTATAACTCTGGCAATTTGGTTGTATTTCAGAATAAAGTTAGCAGAGGAGAGGGTGGAAGATATTGAGAAAGAAAAGATAAAACTGGAGACCAAAGTGAAATCTCTTACTGCAGATATTGATGAACTAAGGTCCAAACAATCAGATAATGAGGACAAGGCTCAAAATACAACTGCTAAACTCATTAAAGAAAACTTGGAACTGAAAAATAACTTGAATGAGATTAACAGAAAGGCAGAAAAATGTGAGAAAGAACTCAGTAAATGTGAAAGAAACTTTGCTTCTTTGGAGGAAGAAATAGCTGCAAAGAATAAAGAACTAAAAACTTTAAATCATGTTAAATTTGAAAAAGAAAGTTTAGAGAGACAAATTAAGATACTTCAAGATGAGATTAAAGTCAAAGATGAAAAGATATCCAAGATTTTAGAAAAAGACAAAGAAATTTCAAAACTTAAAAGGCAAAATGAAGACTTTGAGACTAAGATAAAAGGTTTAGAAAAAGACTTGCAAGAGGCCAAGACAAAAGAGAAAACAAATGTGACGGTACGCAGAGGTTCGAGGTACGAGGATGTTGAAGATATTAAGCAACAGAAAGGACATCTAGAGACCCGAGTGGCTCTACTACAGAGGCAGCTTGACACAGCTGATAGGCGGGCGGATGAACTAGAGAAAAAGGTGTCTGAGGGTAGAACCGCTACTGAAAAAGCCAAAAGTATGTTTCAGATGATGTTTTTACTATCCTTGCTTAAGTTATTTAACATTTATATTTCAAAATACCACCTTTGATGCCACTTAAAATTGGGTTTGGCAACAGTATGGAATATGAATGCAGTAAAACTTGTTTTAAGCAACCACTGACAGGACCACCAAAAAGCGGTCGTTAAAGTAAATGGTGGCTTATACACGTTTTGTTTACAATTAAAATACATTCTTTTTGATTGAATATACATATTATTGCAAAACTCTTAATAACCCTATGATGTTAAAACTCATTGAGACCATTCTGGTAAGTTTTAACATAGGGTTCATTTTCAAAAATTATAGACCATCCATAACTTCTCTCTTTTAAATTTTAATTTAAAAAAGGGGGTTTGGAAAACAGTTGCTTAATAAAGATGATCGCTTAAAAAACGTGGTGGCTTTAGCAAGATTGACTGTAATTTGTTTCAAGATATTTCTTCATTGTCAATAATTTTTTCTTTCCTAAAAGATGAAAAATTGTATGTATTATCAAGCATTGGCATCTCCAACTTGTTTGAAATCAGACCAGTGTGAAATTTTTCATCAGGTAACATGTTAAAACTATTTTACATGAATTGATGAACAAATTCATTCAACTTACAATACTCACTCCCTTCTCCCCAGTCTGCTTCCTCGATAATTTGCTCGATAATTGTGTCATTACCAGCTAAGAGTTTGCGATGAAGGAAATGATATTGGTAGCCCAGCTTCCTGGAATTCAACTCTGGAACTTTTGATCAATGGACTGATACTTTCTCTCTTGTTGGCAGACACAAATTAATTCTGTTAAAGAGGCCTACTCCCACTGGTATAAATATTGAACTTGATTTCTAGAGTCATTGAAAACTATTGAGCCCAAAATATATACCCCCTGGTCTGTGGGTAACCTGTGCTGGATTAATGTCTTATCAAATCTCAACTCATTTAACCGTTTCCCGTTTTACAAAATTTTAGACCTGTCCAAATTCAAAGGTTTAGCAGACGAAAATTTCTAGTGGATTTAATTTGAAAAATAATCATTCAGTGGGGTAGAAAAAAGTGTGGAAAAAGCAATTTCTTCTTTTTCACAGTGTTTTCTCAATCATAAAATCACACACACGTAAAAAGCAGGGATTGAACGGCAAAGAGTTAAGATTGGTTTGTATCAAAGAAAATCTCATGAAATTTTTTTTCATATGTCTTTATTGCTTAGCCTAGGATATATTATAAAATTATTTTAAATTATTATAACTCAGCATTTAACTTCAGATCTAGAGAATGAGATTGAGAAGTTGAAGACAGAAAAGGCGAGACTTCAAGACCAGTTACAGGACATGAAGTTTGAGACAGAAAGAAAGATGAACATACAGAAACTACAGAACAGGGACGTCCAGATTGCTGAGGATAGATTAGAAAATGTATGTACAGTCAAACTTGTTTTAAGTGACCACTACAGGGACTGCAAAAAAGCAGTCGTTTAAGAAAATGATCGTTTAATGCACGTTTTGTTCACAAATAAGAAGCATACTTTTTGATTGAATAAGCATATTATTGTGTAATCCTATGTTGTTATAACTCAATAGAAACGTCTTATTGAGACTATTCTTTTGAGTTTTAACAACATAGGATTCGTTTTCAATAATTTTTTGACCAACAAAACCTACTATTTAGCATATATTTATTTAAAGAAGGGAATTTTGAAAACGGTCGCTTAATAAAAATGGTCACTTGATAGAAGTGGTAATGAACTTTTACAGTGTTAACCGAGGTTTCCTAATGATTATACCCCCCACCTACGAAGTAGAGGGGGGTATATTGGTTTCACCATGTCTGTCTGTCTGTCCGTCCATCCGTCCGTAGACCTTTTCGTTTCCGGACTCTATCTCAAGAACCAAATGACCAACAATCATGAAACTTTATACAAATGTTCCCAATGACCCAAGGAAAGGCCCTATTGTTTTTGGGTCATGAAGGTCAAAGGTCAAGGTCACAGTCAGCCTTTGTTCAATTTTCGTTTCCGGACTCTAACTGCAGAACCAAATGGCCTACAATCATGAAACTTTATACAAATGTTCCTTATGATCCAAGGAAGTGCCCTATTGTTTTTGGGTTACATAGGTCAAAGGTCAAGGTCACAGTAATTTTTTGTTCAATTTTCGTTTCCGGACTCTAACTTGTGAACCAAGTGACCTACAAGCATGAAACTTTATGCAAATGTTGCTTATGATCCAAAGAACTGCCCTATTGTTTTTTGGTCATATAGGTCAAAGGTCAAGGTCACAGTCAATTTTTGTTCAATTTTCATTTCTGGACTCTTAACTCAAAAACCAAGCGACCTAGAATCGTGAAACTTCATGCAAATGCTACATATGAACTCAATATAAGTTACAAACACATCCTACACTAATAGCACTTGCATTCTGACAAAGCGCTTGTTTCCGGACTCTAACTGCAGAACCAAATGGCCTACAATCATGAAACTTTATACAAATGTTCCTTATGACCCAAGGAAGTGCCCTATTGTTTTTGGGTTACATAGGTCAAAGGTCAAGGTCACAGTAATTTTTTGTTCAATTTTCGTTTCCGGACTCTAACTTGTGAACCAAGTGACCTACAAGCATGAAACTTTATGCAAATGTTGCTTATGATCCAAAGAACTGCCCTATTGTTTTTTGGTCATATAGGTCAAAGGTCAAGGTCACAGTCAATTTTTGTTCAATTTTCATTTCTGGACTCTTAACTCAAAAACCAAGCGACCTAGAATCGTGAAACTTCATGCAAATGCTACATATGACCTCAATATAAGTTACAAACACATCCTACACTAATAGCACTTGCATTCTGACAAAGCGCTTGTTTCCGGACTCTAACTGCAGAACCAAATGGCCTACAATCATGAAACTTTATACAAATGTTCCTTATGACCCAAGGAAGTGCCCTATTGTTTTTGGGTTACATAGGTCAAAGGTCAAGGTCACAGTAAATTTTTGTTCAATTTTCGTTTCCGGACTCTAACTTGTGAACCAAGTGACCTACAAGCATGAAACTTTATGCAAATGTTGCTTATGATCCAAAGAACTGCCCTATTGTTTTTTGGTCATATAGGTCAAAGGTCAAGGTCACAGTCAATTTTTGTTCAATTTTCATTTCTGGACTCTTAACTCAAAAACCAAGCGACCTAGAATCGTGAAACTTCATGCAAATGCTACATATGACCTCAATATTAGTTACAAACACATCCTACACTAATAGCACTTGCATTCTGACAAAGCGCTTGTTTCCGGACTCTAACTGCAGAACCAAATGGCCTACAATCATGAAACTTTATACAAATGTTCCTTATGACCCAAGGAAGTGCCCTATTGTTTTTGGGTTACATATGTCAAAGGTCAAGGTCACAGTAAATTTTTGTTCAATTTTCGTTTCCGGACTCTAACTTGTGAACCAAGTGACCTACAAGCATGAAACTTTATGCAAATGTTGCTTATGATCCAAAGAACTGCCCTATTGTTTTTTGGTCATATAGGTCAAAGGTCAAGGTCACAGTCAATTTTTGTTCAATTTTCATTTCTGGACTCTTAACTCAAAAACAAAGTGACCTAGAATCGTGAAACTTCATGCAAATGCTACATATGACCTCAATATTAGTTACAAACACATCCTACACTAATAGCACTTGCATTCTGACAAAGCGCTTGTGGGGGGTATTAGTCCGCTCTGCGACAGTTCTAGTTTGCATTAGGAAACCTCGGTTAACATTGTTCAAGAACATATTGTCCAAAATGTTGCGGAACTATTACAGTTCCACTACCTTAATTCTGCAAACTAAACATCATAGCATAACTTCAACACTTCCCTCTCATGAATCCATTTCTTTGAGGGTGAGGTCATCCCACAAGGTCAAGATCAAATATCAAGGTCAAAAATGTTAAATAACTGCCGTTTGGGAGTATGAATGTTTTGAGAAAAGATCTTGATCACACTTTATTTGCTCCAAATTTGTGTGAGAAGTACTCTCATCAATTTGTCAAAGTTTTGTTTGGTTTATGAAAAATCAAAATTTGTGCACTAGATGAATTAAGTCTTTTCGTGGATTTGTATGTTTAAATGGGGTTTTACTACGCTTTCCATATTTTTATAAGCCGCGGAAGGCAGTCTAATATTGGTGTCATCTTCTCCGTTGTTTGTCCGTACTTACGTCCTCTTCTTTGTGAGCACAACTCCTCCTAAAATTGTGGCTGGATTTAGATAAAACTTTCACAGAATGTTTATCGTCACCTGACCATGTGCATAAAGTCACAGTTTGGTGAATTTCAGCTGCATCATGGAAAAAGGGGCATTCTTGTAAAAATTCTTGTGAATACAACTCCTCCCCCATGTATGGAATGATTTGTATGAAACTTTCACAAAATGTTTGGAGTCACCTGACCTGCCTATGTTGTTGTTTGGTAAATTACAGCTGCGTCATGGTAAAAGAGACCTTCTTCTAAAAATTCTTGTGAACTCCTCCTTTATTCATGGACTTATTTTAAAGAAAATTTTATGAAATGTTCATTGCTACCTGAATTTGTGCATGTTGTTGCAGTTAAGTGAATTTCAGCTGCATCATGGAAAAAGGGGCCTTCATGTCAAACTTCTCGTGAATGCAACTCCTCCTTCATGGAAAAAGTGGCCGTATTGTAAATTTTCAATTTCTTATAATACAAATTGTACATTTGAGATTAAAGTTAACAGCTCTGTTTTTGAGGATTGATTTGGTTGATACTTTCAAAGGTTATTCTTCATCTTGCTTTTATGATTATTATTAGTGGCAGTTTAAAGAGGTTTTAAATTCCATTCAATCAATAAATCATAATGAACAGTTTGAACTTGACAAAATTAAAAAAGGTAGTCTGCAAATGTTTAGAATTATTCCCGTGAAACAGCAGCAAAGTGGTGGCATATATTGTGACCAAGGCTCTCTTGTTCAGTTATATTGCAGCGACTGGAGCACCTAACAATGGATTCCTGGTATTTCTCACACCAGTACTACTATAACATTCATTCCTAGCCTCCAGCTGCTATCCCACATAGGTCTATGATTATTGCCATTGTTGGGGATTGAACCTGGGACCTCCAGATTGACAGTCCTATGCGCTACCATCTGCACTATGACAGCGGCTTTCTTTACATGGAACACATGCAAAAGTGTTGGAAATGCCATACAAAAATTCAAATAATTGGGGTGAACATATAGACATATACAAAATGTTATATAAATAAAGAGTTCAGGACAACTAAATTTTAACTGAAATAGAGAAGAAATCTTTCATGATCCTTCATGCAGGATTTGATTTTGATGAAAATTTTAAGCCAAAATTTATTTTGCATGACAAGGGTTTAGACAAGTGCATTGAGATATTGCAAGGCAGAATCTAACAATGAATTAAAACATAGGTATGATTTGTAATTTTGACAAACGATTATTTTTTTCGTTAGAAGTTTAGGGTCTCCTTATGAAGAGCCTCTCCATCAGCTTATCAGAGAGAAGGTATCGTTTTTGTGGCTAGGTTACCCCCCCACCCCCACCCACCCCCTTTGCACCATCTCCTGCATTCGGAATACCACTCGAGCAATCTAACAATCAGCCTTGGATGTACGTTGACAGACTATTTTGCAAAGTTCAGAAATGCGTGAGAACAACTCGATGACATCAGTAAAATTGGCACAAGCCCTCCAAATTTTTAGTGAAAATATTCAAACATAACCAACACTACTCATTTGGGTCATTTTTGTGAAATCATCCTTACCTTATCAAAATGTCTTTAATCCTGTATACCCCCTTAAAAATCTTATTTTTTAAAAAAATGCCTTGTGTTATGTATAAGCTATAAATAAACCTAATGGTATTTACCGTGTCTATTTTTAGACTGGGAATTTTCTTATCTCTTGATTCTGTTACGTAAATGTATGTAGAATTATGTAGATCTTTCTAGAAAGGCCTTTTGGAAGGTGATTCAGACTCTAGAGTATTCTTATGTTCTATACTATTCCAGATTGTTCTATAGTATTATATAAAGGGGTTCCTACAGCATTCTTGGTTCACTTGATTTAGACTTATGGTTTCATTTAGTAGTACTGTGTTAAACTAAAAGGGGATTTCTTGTTATCTTAAAAGTGTGTTTAAAAGCGTGTTTAATTTTAAATTCGGATATTATTGGACTTATTATTTGTGGACCAGGAACTTAATTAAATTGGATCTAAAATTAAAACTTTAGGATTAAACATTCAAGGTATTGTAAATTGTTTTTGTATTAATTTCATATTGTCAATAATTCTGGTATTATTGTCAATAAATATTGTTAATTGTAAAGTTTGTTGCTGGCTTCTTTGTTCGTGTTACATTGGCACGTAACAATTTGGGGGCTCGTCCGGGATACGAATATCAGACAAACAAACAAAACAAAACAAATCAAACAAATTCTTTATTTATATCTACTGTTCAAAATTATTTAAGAAATTAATTTCATATTTCAATTTTGATAAATCTAGAGTGCACTTTCACTATTATTTATCGAAATCTTACATTCTTATTCAAATACAGCAACAAGCTACCATGTCTTTTGACTTAGAAAAATTTACGCACGAACCTTCCGTGGAGTTATTGAATTTGGGTAAAAAGCCTGATTTGCTCAATCTTGCCAAGCATTATGAATTAAAAGAAGTCAAGTCCTCATTGCGAAAGCATGAAATTAAGAATATTTTGGTTCAATATTTTGTTGATGAGGACATTTTTGATGAAAAGGCTCTGTCTCTCATTGTTGATGTTCCATCAGTTTCAAGCTCAAGAGATCTTGAACTGTTAAAACTTCAACAAAGGGAGAAGGAATTGGAAATAGAAAGAGAGAGAGAAGAGCGGAAATTTCAAGAAAAGCAATTAGAAATTGAAATTGAAAGAGAAAGAGCACAAAGAGAAATTGAAGAAAAAGAAAGAGAAAGGCAATTTCAAAGGGAAAAGGAAGAAAGGGAAAGAGAGAGAGAAAGGGAAAAGGAAGAGCGAGAAAGAGAAGAGAGAGAAATAGAAAGAGAGAGGGAAAGAGAAGAAAGAGCATTTCAATTACGATTAAAAGAATTAGAAATACAAGATAGAGCAAATCAGCCCAGAGATATGTATAATGACCATTTTGATGTAACAAAACATTTTAGGCTTGTTCCTCAATTTCAAGAAAATGAAGTTGATACATATTTCGAACATTTTGAAAAAGTTGCAAATAACTTGAAATGGCCAAAGGAGCAATGGACCTTACTTCTCCAAAGTGTCTTAGTAGGAAAAGCTCGCAATATTTATTCGCAACTTAGAACAGAACAAAGCAATGATTATGATACTGTAAAAGAACTCATTCTCAAAGGTTATGAGCTGGTTCCAGAAGCATACAGACAACAATTTAGAAGTTGTAGAAAAGAATCTGGCCAGACTCACGTTGAATTTGCAAGAAACGAAGAAAAATTATTTGACAGGTGGTGCTATTCTAAGAAAATAGACCAAAATTATGATAATCTTAGACAACTTATATTAATTGAACAATTCAAAAATTGCATTCAATCTGACATTAAGTCACATTTAGATGAAAAAACTGTTGAAACTATACATGAAGCAGCTCGTTTAGCTGATGATTACTACCTTACACACAAAAATTCTTTCGTTAATAAAGCAAAACCTGCTTCCTCACATCCCCAAAATAAATCTATGTCTGGTGATTCATCTAGCATGTCTAGTCAATCGAATTCACCTAAACCAAAGTCTACTGGTGAAACCAATGTTCAAAATCCCTTATCTCGAGTACATTGTACTTTTTGTAAAAAACCAGGTCACCTTATTTCGGAATGTTTTAGATTAAAAAGGAAGAAGGAACTGAGTGCAGCCAAACCTACAGGGCTCACCAGCCTTCAGCCTAAATCACAGCCTTCTTTTGAGTTAAATTCAATTGTTAAGGCAGAACCAAATTCTGATTCCTGTATGGAGATTTTTGAACCGTTCATTTTGGATGGTTTTGTATCACTTTCAGGTGATATGTGCCCACCTACCCCTATTAAAATTTTAAGAGACACAGGAGCTTCTCAATCTCTTATTTTAGCAGATGTTCTGCCTTTTTCTGAGAAGACTTCGTCTGGTACTAGTGTCCTTATTCAGGGTGTAGAGTGTGGTGTTATTAATGTTCCTCTTCATAAGGTTAATTTGTCCTCGGATTTGGTTACTGGTTCTGTGGTTGTTGGTGTTAAACATTCTTTACCATTTAAAGGTGTACATTTATTGCTAGGCAATGACTTAGCTGGAGATAAGGTTGTTGTTAATCCTCTTGTAACTGACACACCTAATGTAGGTCAAACAGATGATCCTATTTTGCAGGAAATACCTGATTTGTACCCTTCATGTGCAGTAACTCGGGGTATGGCTAAAAAAGCTTCCTTGAAAAATTCAAATGATATTGACTTAACTGATACTTTTGTTGGTCAATATTTCAATGACGAGATTAAAAAGTCTTTTAATCTTAGTCTGCCTGATACTCAGACAGACTCGTCAAAATTTTGTCAGTCATCTCCAAGGTCAAATGACCAAGGTCATGAAACGCATTCAAAGTCAAAGTTAATCCAGGAACAGCAAAATGATCCTGAGATTTCAAAGTTAATTGATAGGGCATTACCCGAAAAAGAAATGTCTCAGAATCCTGTTTGTTACTATAAAAAGAATGGTATTCTGATGAGAAAATGGCGACCATTTGATGTCCCAGCTGATGACGATTGGGCTGTTCATCACCAAATTGTTGTTCCAAAGTCATATCGCCATGAAATACTTAGTATAGCCCATGAAAGTCCAATGTCTGGTCATTTAGGTGTAAACAAGACTTATCACAAGATTATGACTCATTTCTTTTGGCCTGGACTTAAATCGGATGTTTCCAAATATTGTAAAAGTTGCCACACTTGTCAAATGGTAGGGAAACCTAACCAAGTTATTCCAAAAGCAAGGTTACAACCCATTCCAGCTTTTGATGAACCTTTCAGTCGAATAATAATAGACTGCGTTGGTCCTTTACCAAAAACCAAGTCAGGTTCTGAATATTTGTTGACAATTATGTGTGCTTCTACCCGCTTCCCAGAAGCAATTCCTTTAAGGAACATTAAGGCAAAGTCAATTATTAAGGCTCTTGTCAAGTTCTTTACTTTTGTTGGCCTTCCAAAATCAGTTCAGTCTGATCAAGGATCAAACTTCATGTCAGGCATATTCCAACAGGTTATGCATGAATTAGGTATCAAGCAATATCGGTCATCTGCTTATCACCCTGAAAGTCAAGGTGCTTTAGAAAGATTTCATCAGACCCTAAAGAATATGATAAGGTCATATTGTTTTGATACTGATAAAAATTGGGATGAAGGTATTCATTTGCTATTATTTGCAGTCAGAGAATCTGTTCAAGAATCTCTTGGCTTTAGCCCCTTTGAGTTAGTTTTTGGTCATTCTGTTCGTGGGCCATTAACACTCTTAAAAGAGAAATTTCTTGCTGATGATGAAACACCCTTGAACTTGTTACAGTATGTTTCTGACTTCAGAAATAAACTGTCTAGGGCATGTGAGGTTGCTAGGTCAAATCTTAAATCATCTCAGAGCAAAATGAAGGCAAGATATGACAAGCATAGTGTTGATAGGAAATTCGAACCAGGTGATAAAGTCCTTGCTCTTTTGCCAATACCTGGCCGACCCTTACAGGCAAGATATTATGGCCCGTATACTATTGATAAGAAAACAAGTGATTTGAATTATATCATCAATACTCCCGGAAGGCGTAAAAATAAACAAATGTGTCATGTAAACATGTTAAAAAAGTATTTTGACAGAGATAGCTCTATTTCAAAACCAGTTACAGTTGTAAACACTGTCCCACAACAATCAAATATGATTGAATCAGAAGTTAGTTCAGACTTTAGTGAAAAATCTGTTCCTGGTCCACCTAAACTTGAGAACTCTGAAATACTTAAGAATCTTGACGACAAACTTTCACATTTGGAGCCATCTCAACGAGAAGAGCTGAAACAGTTGATTAATGAATATAAACATTTATTTCCTGACATCCCCACAAGAACTGATAAAATATATCATGATGTCATTGTGGAAGATTCTCAACCAATAAAACAACATCCTTATAGAATGAATCCAGTGAAACAAAAAGCCCTTCAAGATGAAGTGAATTACTTATTGGAGAATGACTTTATTGAACCCAGCCAAAGTAATTACAGTTCACCATGTATATTAGTTCCAAAGCCAAATGGAACATACAGAATGTGTACTGACTATCGAAAAGTGAACTCTGTGACAAAAACTGACTCTTTTCCAATTCCAAGAATTGATGACTGTATTGACAAAGTCGGTAATTCTAAATATGTCACCAAATTTGACCTTCTCAAAGGATTCTGGCAAGTTCCGCTCACTGATAGGGCTAAAGAAGTATCAGCATTTGCTACTCCAACTGGTCTGTACCAGTACAAAGTTATGCCGTTTGGGATGAAAAATTCTCCTGCGACGTTTCAGCGGCTTGTAAATATGGTTATAGCTGGCTTGGATGGCTGTGACGCATACATCGATGATGTCATCATCTATACAGATACATGGAGTGACCACCTTCAAAGAATCAAACAATTCTTCGACCGTCTCAGTGAAGCAAAATTGACTGTTAATCTGGGAAAAACAGAATTTTGTCATGCTACTGTTACTTTTTTAGGACATCTTGTGGGACAGGGTCAAGTTAAACCTTTAGAATCTAAGGTCAATGCTATCTCTGAGTTTCCAGTGCCTGCTACTAAAAAGCAACTGATGCGATTTCTTGGTATGGCTGGCTACTATAGAAAGTTTTGTAAGAATTTTTCTATAATAGCTGAACCTTTAACAAATTTATTAAAGAAAAATGTTAAGTTCAAATGGAATGATAACTGTCAAGTTGCCTTTGATCGCTTGAAAGCCATACTAAAGAGCACACCAGTTCTTTTAGCACCTGATTTTGACAAATGTTTTAAATTAGCTGTTGATGCAAGTGATGTGGGTATTGGTGCTGTTCTCTTGCAAGAAGACGATGATGGTATTGATCATCCCGTTTGTTATTTTTCTAAAAAATTAAACAAACATCAGAAAAACTACTCAACCATTGAAAAAGAATGTCTTGCTCTGATTTTGGCAATCCAACATTTTGAAGTTTATTTAACATCTGCAACTTCTCCTATAGTTGTTTTCAGTGATCACAATCCCTTAAGTTTTCTTCACAAACTTAAGAGTAAGAACCAAAGATTATTGAGGTGGAGTTTGTCACTTCAAGAATTTGATCTTGATGTAAGACACATTAAAGGAAAAGACAATATTATACCAGATGCTCTGTCAAGAGTCTAAAATTTTGAATTGTCTTATCTTTAATATAAAATTGAATTTAACAGTACCATTTCACTATATTTTTTGTTTATATGTATATATGTTTGTATATATATATCTCTTTTTCAATTCTTTTGATGAAAATTGTTTGTATTTTCATGCTAGATGTGCTGAAATGTTTCAACAAATCATGATATTATTAATTATGTAAAGTATATTATCATTGTATATGCTAAAGATAATACAAAAAGAAAGATTTATTTCATAAACCTTTCTTTTTTCTTTCAAGGGGGAAAGTGTTATGTATAAGCTATAAATAAACCTAATGGTATTTACCGTGTCTATTTTTAGACTGGGAATTTTCTTATCTCTTGATTCTGTTACGTAAATGTATGTAGAATTATGTAGATCTTTCTAGAAAGGCCTTTTGGAAGGTGATTCAGACTCTAGAGTATTCTTATGTTCTATACTATTCCAGATTGTTCTATAGTATTATATAAAGGGGTTCCTACAGCATTCTTGGTTCACTTGATTTAGACTTATGGTTTCATTTAGTAGTACTGTGTTAAACTAAAAGGGGATTTCTTGTTATCTTAAAAGTGTGTTTAAAAGCGTGTTTAATTTTAAATTCGGATATTATTGGACTTATTATTTGTGGACCAGGAACTTAATTAAATTGGATCTAAAATTAAAACTTTAGGATTAAACATTCAAGGTATTGTAAATTGTTTTTGTATTAATTTCATATTGTCAATAATTCTGGTATTATTGTCAATAAATATTGTTAATTGTAAAGTTTGTTGCTGGCTTCTTTGTTCGTGTTACATTGGCACGTAACAATTGTCTCTTAAGTTCTCTTAGAAATGTAAATTACTAGCTGAAAAAAATGCACTGTTTCGTTACATACCCATCCATCCTTTATATACATCAGAGATTTGTTGCAGTTTATGGAAATGGCTGAGTGATGTTCTTGCATCCCCTATTAGAGCAATGTGTCTCTCATGATTATCTATACAAATAATATTTTTTTTAATCACAGGAAAAAGAAAAGCATGGACAAGTGATATCAAAGCTTAGACAGGAGCTGAGTGAGTCAAATCTGGCATTGAGCGAGGCGAGGTCACTGCTGGCAGCCAATGAGAGACAAGAGAAGAAGAATCGAGAATTTCTAGAAAATGAGATTAGGGAACTAAAGCAAAGGATCTTCTTTTTGGAGGTAATACTTTTTTTTGTAAAATTATGCTGTCATAGAGTATTTAAGTTAGCCCCTCACAAACAAGAAAAAGCATGACATTTCCAAAAATTTCAAATGTGCGCCAAGCAAAGACTCGGGCAAGTCTTTGCATCTGCACAGTCTGAACAGAGTTATCACTATGTGCTTTGTAGATTAATAAAGTCTTAAAGTATCTGTAAACAGTTGAGGAATCTACAAATTACACCATGTAACTGTCTGAGCTGCTAAATGTTTGCAGCTCACACAGGTGTCAAATTTTTGAAAATGTCACACTAGGGCTTAATTGAAATTAATTTGTTTGTAAAAGGTGAAGACTTCCAATACCGTATAAGAAATAATACTTTAACCCTTGTCATGCCAAATAAAAACCTATTTCAATAAAATCAAAGTACTTCAAGCCCTTGATGCAATTACTGTGAGACTGTGTTTATTTTGAAAATTTATCTCCTTGGGTGTCTGACAGGCAGGCTGCCTTCATTTCTTTGTCCGGACCATAACTCTCACTTTATGTCTGATTGACTTGAAACTTGGCAGTTGTGTTCCTCTCATTATTACATTGTTCCACAAGAACTATAACCGTTTCTAGCTTTTCAAGTTTTTTCCCTTTCTTGGACATTCAGCAGTGTGACAGAGGTACCATATTTCTTCTAAAAAATGCTCCCTGGAGCTATACCTAACATGGCCAGGGAGCTTTTATTTAGCATGCATTTTCTGATTAAAAAAATCATTCAAATTATGTTTTGTTGGTCCCTTTCACTTTAATTTGAGGTATATTTCCTCTAAACAATCATATTAATGATTGTTTAGAGGAAATTCACATCAATTAAGAGAAGAAGTCTGAACAAGATCTTAAAATTTAGGCATTTGAAGTGGGTTTTCTTAGTATAAAAAGTAGGGGTGCTTCTATTAGGGAAAGCGCTATTATTACGGGAAATACGGTATCTTTTGACAATTTGTCACCCATTGCAGGTGTGTAGATTTTTTGTGTATTTATTTTCAGAAAGAAAAGGGTCTTACAGAGGATGCCATTTGTGAAAGGCTCAAAGATAAGGTATGTTTGTCTGGGTTAATCCAGGGGGGTGGAATTGCCATGCCCGACTTGTAAGGGTTTTTATACGCCACCGGCGGCGGACGTATATATTGGCGTCATCTTCTCCTTCTGTCCATCCGTCCGTACGTCCGTCCACTTTTCTTGTCAACACAACTCCTCCTAAACTACTGGTTGGATCTTCTTGAAACTTGGTCAATGTTATCACCTCAATTGGTAGATGTGCATGAAGGAAGGATTTTACGGTTCGTTGATTTTTGCCTGAGTTATGCCCCTTGATAACTTAGTCTCTGGGTCCACTTTTCTTGTCAAGGCAACTCCTCCTAAGTTTCTGGCTGGATCTTCTTGAAACTTGGTCAATGTAATCACCTCAATTGGTAGATGTGCATGAAGGAAGGATTTAAGGGTTCGTTGATTTTTGCCTGAGTTATGCCCCTTGATAACTTAGTCTCTGGGTCCACTTTTCTTGTCAATGCAACTCCTCCTATGTTTCTGGCTGGATCTTCTTGAAACTTGGTCAATGTTATCACCTCAATTGGTAGATGCGCATGAAGGAATGATTTTATGGTTCGTTGATTTTTGCCTGAGTTATGCCCCTTTAAAACTTAGTCTCTGGGTTCACTTTTCTTCTCAACGCAGCTCCTCCTAAGTTTCTGGCTGGATCTTCTTGAAACTTGGTCAATGTTATCACCTCAATTGGTAGATGTGCATGAAGGAAGGATTTTATGATTCATTGATTTTTGCCTGAGTTATGCCCCTTAAAAACTTAGTCTCTGAGGCTTATTGCCTCAGTTATGCCCCCTTAAAATTTAGTCTCTGGGGCTTATTGAAATTTCAGTCTTGTGAATGCAACTCTTCCTAAGTTTCTGGTTGGATCTAAATGAAACTTGGTGGATGTTATAACCCAAATTGGTAGATGAGCATGAAGTAAGGATTTTATGGTTCATTAATTTTACCTAAATTATTCCCCCTTAAAACTTAGTACCTAGGGCTTATCGAAATTGCAGCCTTTTGAACACAACTCCTCCTAACTTTTTGTCTTTATTTAAATGAAACTTGTTCAATGTCATCACCATAATTTGTAGATGTACATGGATCAAGGATTTTATGGCTCATTTATTTCCCTGAATTATGCCCCCTTAAAACTTAGTGCCTGGGGCTTATTGAAATTGCAGCCTTGTCTTGATTTAAATGAAACTTGGTCATTTTCAATTTGGTTCTGTCAAAATAAGTAGAGTCTACAATTATTTTTGTGAAACAGCAGCAAAGTGGCGGCGTATTTTGTGACTATGGCACTCTTGTTTATACCTGCAAGCAAGTACATTTTTCTTTACCCCTTGTCTATGGACAAGTAAATCAAGAACAAGTCTTGGAATGGTACTTAATAGAGGTTCCAACATTTTCTTTTCTATAAACAATAATTTCTCTTATTTGTCTATTCTCTTTTTTGTGGACAAGTTCATGTTGATCTTGGACAAGTAGAAAATCATGTTTTACTTGTCAAGGGACAAGTGGAGAAAATGCTCATTTACACACCCCTGGTTAATCTTTTTATATCCCTTTATGAATAGATTTTTGGCTTAATGTCTATTGTCTGTCTATCATTCTGTCCTTGAAGCCTATTCAAGATTTAGATGATATTAAATGAGTTGTCATGAAATACCAAATTTTTGAATAAGCCATCTATGAACAGATAGAAATAAGGCTTTTCGGAGTTTTACTCAAATTGAGATGACCAGTTTAATAAATTTCTTATTTTATTAACACAAATTTGATATTTTGTTTTCAATTATGACACAATTTTTTCTGAAAAATGGCCATTATTGTTGAAATTCATTGATTGAAATTTTCCATGTAACATATAATTCAGTTAATCAAAAAAGGTAACAGAAAAGAGTGGCTAAATGCTTTCAGCTTATTTTCATAGTTTTTCAAAAATATGCAATAGGTTATTTCCATCTTATTTGGCATGATGATATATTTTCTCTGCATTTTGTTTAATACACACTGGAAGATAAAGGGTGACAGTCAATAGTGTGTATTTGCACATTTGAAATATGATTACTAAAACACTTGAAAGAAAAATTAAGACGATTTTACTAGTCCAATTTTCAGAGTCAACTTTTTAAGAAAGAGTGTGAAAAGTAAAGAACACATACAGGTATTGTAAAGAAAAAGAAAATTACAAATGGAAATCAGTCTGAACTGTCAATTTTGCTCTTTCTCACAAAGGTTTATGTTATATTATTCTTTCTTAAAGGAAATTTTCCTTTTCCTACAGAGTTTTAACAAGGATTTCACTGTTACTGTAACTGGTGTACTAGTAGATTGGTTTACTTTCAGGAATCGAGAGAAATGAAAGAAGTCAGGAAAGAAAATGAAAATCTCATCAAAGATAAAAAGGTAGGTTGTATTGCTTGAGAAATTGATCCTACATACAAAATTGTAAATTTGATATCATGTTATGATATAATAGATATTTCAAAGATTAAGCAATAAGGTCTTTTTTATTTTATTATCTTGAAATTGTTATTGAATGATTTTAAACTTTTGTTTGCTAGTTTTGGATATTCCCTTTTAAATGTGACGCTGCCATAATAGCACAGTTGGTAGCTAGTCAGACTGTCAATATAGAGGTCCTGGGTTCGATCCCAATCAGCCGTACTCATTCTTTCCGACTATTTGTCCTCCACCAATGGGATCATAACCCTAGGCCTATGTTGGATGACAGCTGGAGGCTAGGAAAGGATGTATTGGCGGTACTGGTGTTAGAAATACAAGAAATCTATTATTGGATGCTCCAGCAACCGCTTTATTACTGAAAGATCATTGAAAGCGGCGTTAAACTCAATTCAAACAAACAATCCCTTTTAAATGCAAAGGGTTCTTGGAATATATATTGAGAAAAATAGCCATTAGCTTTCTCAGACTAATGTTTGCTGCCAGCATTATTTTAAAAATTAAGAAAAATATATTGCTCAAATTTTCATACCTGTAGGATCTAGAGAACAAATTGGCAGCTGTAAATAGAGAAAAAGTTGCCAGTCTAATGGAGAAACAAATGTTGAAAGATAGCCTGGCACAGAAGGAGTTGCAGTTTAATAGTGAAACACAGGTATGTAGCAGAGCTACTGATAGAGTGGGTATTTTGGATTTCAATTTTCATTATTTCTACTATACTTGCACAAATCCTATGTTGTTGGTAATCATTGGAATCGTCTTATTAATACGATTCAAATGAGTACCAACTACATAGGGTTTCCATGGGAAATACAGATTTTAGTCTGGCATTACCCCCTATTATCTGTACCTCTGATGTAGTCTATTGATCAGGGTTTCAGTGTCATTTATGAATTGGGGGCCCATGAACTGAACTTTCAGGGTAATAAGGATCCTTGCTAAAGGTTCAGGCATCCGCGATAAAATGCACTGACATTTTACTTTGCATTATCACAAAGTGCTCAAATTAACTGTGATCTGTCAAACAGAAAGGGACCATCTGGGTTGTGCGTATAGTGTTGACACTAGACAGACTGCGCAGACTGACTAGAGTCGAAACATTTCACACTCTACTAATTTTCTGAATCTAAAATGATAGATCTACCTTACTGTGAAAATTACTAAGACATAACCTTTAGGTCAATAGGGACACGTTTTACTAAACTTCTTACAACAAAATTAATCGTAAGTCAAAATCACAAATCATACCTGGTGTTTAAACTCATTTTTAGATTCTTCCTTGCATTATCTCATTGGAATCATCTTAAGACGACAATTCCAAAGAGATGATGTGTGGCAGAATTCCATAATTAGTTACTTCCGTAAGATCAACTTTAATTTTTTGAAAAAACAGGCCCCCGGAGTGGAACACTAGGTTACAGAATGTGTGTGTTTTGCCTTTCAAAAAAGATTATTTGAAAGTCTTTTCAAAAACTTAAGATTCAAATTTGACAGGAATGTATCAAAGTTTGGTCCTTCTCTTTATAGTCCTGTTTGAAGAAATCTTCTTTCTACCCCAGGTTATCATTGGTAAAAGTGTATGTGCAGGTATTAAGTCATATTTAGTTGCAAAGTCTAGTTACAAAAAAAATATTACCTCAAATAAGTTATACAACTATATGATTTCAGAAAATTGAGAAGCTCAGGGCCATCTGTAAGGAGTTAGAAAACCAGATAAAGGACATGGAGGCACTCAATGTTGAGCATGAACAGAGAGAACTGGAATGGACTGAATTGAAACAGAAATATGAGGAGGCTGTTGAAGAGAAACAGAGTGAAATTGAGGGAACCAACAAGAAACTGAGTTCTTTACAAAATGCCAAGTATGTTGATATAGAAATTTAGAA
The DNA here is from genome assembly GCA_948146395.1 of Fragum whitleyi. NCBI lineage: Eukaryota > Metazoa > Mollusca > Bivalvia > Cardiida > Cardiidae > Fragum > Fragum whitleyi. The sequence goes on from OX411553.1 coordinate 27,580,520, forward strand.
ATGTCAAACGTTAGTAATAGGTAATTTCAGTTTAGTCATATATCTGGATCATTCCACTCAATTCAATTGAAGTGGAGTGGAGTGAAACCAAAACATGAGCAGGTTGTTGACAACAAAAAGAGTGAAATTGATGTATAACTTAAAACCTGTTGAACTGAAGTGGAAAAGACTGAATTGAAGCAATCACATCTTGTTTTTTACAGACAATCTACAATTGACATGGCCAAGACAGCCAAACAGCAGTTACTTCTAGCACAAGAAAAACACACCAAAGATGTGGAGAAACTTAAGAAGCAGATTGTCGAGGGGAAGAAGGATTTGGAAAAGAATGCTGTCAGGGTATGTGTTTAAACTTTGTTAGGTTTCATTCATAGGTTTGATACAAAGGGAAGTCTGAGAGTCCAAGACTCCTTCATAAAACCCCAAAGGGTCATATTTGGTTATCGCCCTGCTAGTCCATCTGTCTGTTAGCAATTTATAGCTCACCTGAGTACAATGTGCTCAAGGTGAGCTTTTGTGATAGTTTTTGTCCATAGAGTGTCGGTCTTTGGAAGTCTTTAGACATCTTCTCCTCAGTAACCAATGGGCAGATTTCAACCAAACATAGCAGGAATGTTTCTTGGGTGACCTTTCTCAAAACTTATTTTTGAAATTTTGATTTACACCCAAATATGGTCATGGCAGGGCATGGCATATTTGACCCTGAAAACTTTTAAAAGTCTTCTCCTCAAGTTGTGCACTCAAGCAATATAGCAACTGTCCATCAATTCAATGGCAGCTAATTCAAGGTAATTCAGGAATGACCAGAGAAATTTGAATTTCAAATGTTCACCTAAATTGTTTTGATACAGCGGTTCTCACCCAAGTAACTTTCTGGCAAAGTTTCATTCACATTTGCCTAGTTGTGAAGGAGATGTTATTCCAAGAAAAAAGTGAAAATAGGCCCTGTATGCACCCTGCCACACCCATATTTATGGCCAAATCTATGGCTCAGCGTGAAACAATTGTAACTCCCTATATGTTTATAGGGAGTTACAACTGTTTTGCACTGAGCCCTCGAATTTCTCCTTGAATTGGAAAAAAATGGTCCTATTTTTTTGTGTGGCCAACTCCTGCAATTAAGTCTTGAAGCATGGTTATTAGGTTAATTTCAATTTTGTTTTGGGCAAGTAAAACTTCTACTTTTATTCTAGAATTTCTGGATCATGCCTAGCATGATTTCAAACTAAATGATTTTACAGATGACTGACCTTGAGAGTCAGAACTCTAAGATGATGTCCATCCTGGAACAACAGAAAACTATTATAGAGGCTGACAGTGAGGAGAAAAGGAGGCTAAAGGAGGAGGTTAGTTACTTACGAAATAATTCATTGGTTATTCAGGAAAAAAATGCCCAAATGACATAATTTGGCAGTTTCAGCTGTATTAACCAGATTATACAAATTGAACAATATAAGACTGATACAAATTAAAAGAATTTCAATAGTAAATTCAATGTGCGTTGAAACATAAAATGCAAAATATTGTAGAGATCATGGAGAAAAAGAGAGAAATTGCTCATGTCAAGGTCATGGTAATTTTTTTAAAGGTCAAATATGTGGATAATTTAGACATCACATTAACTTTAGTATTGCCAGGGGCTACGCTGCCGTTAGCCAATTTAGCCAATGGCGAAAATTTCAAAAAATTGGCTAAAGAAAAATCCAATTGGCGAAAATGCTGACTAAAGGGTTAAAAAGGGTAAATTCAGTTTAAACAGCTGTCCTGCGAGTCAAAAAGTAATACACATTAATTGTGTTCAGTCAGCCGTTACATAAACTTTTACAGAGTAAAGATAACCTTTATCGGAAAACACGCGATTAGCAGACAGCATACTGATTGTTTACTATGCAGTCGGGGTTTAAACTACGTTGATTTAACAGTTTGATTTATTGGTTTAGTGCTTTATCATCCTTTAATCGGGTGATTAGCGGAGATATCTTCGGCGTTGGAAATTGAAGGTGGATTTTGTTAATTGATCAAGAAGTTTATGGCTAGATTTTCGGACACGGAAGATACAGCTATTTTGAACAGAACAGAACAGAACATATCTTTATTTTGACATCCCTCACATATTTTCAATCCCTCTGATATTTTTGCTGATATTGATACAATTTTTGAGTATTTGGTCTCTTTTGGGTTTGAGGGCACAAAACAAGAATTAAATTCATTTTCAAAATATTCTAGAAATCACCATTCACTGTGGTTGACATAAAATATGCCCTAACTTGGCATTAAGAAACAAACAGACCTTTCCAGCTTGTTGTGAACTTGCTCAAAGATTACTCATTGCACCAGTTTCTACTGCTGATTGCAAACATTGTTTCAGCAAACAAAATCTGATAAAAACACTATCAACCCGCAAAATTTGGAAAATCTCATGAGTCTGTCTATAAAATGGCCCTGACCTCGACAAATTTGATTATAAGAGAGCGTTTTAGGTCTGGGCTGAAAAGAAGTATAGGAGAATACTGAAGTAAAACATCAAATTTCTTCAGAAAGTAGAGTTAAGCAACCTTTGAAAGTAAACAAATGTATAAATGTACAGCATGTTTTTATTCTAATGCTGAAATGTATTTGTTAATACAAAGTTGAAACTTGTGTGTAATACTGCTTTGAATTTGCTGTTTGATATACATATTCTTTACATTTTCTATAATATATAAATAAATAATCTTAAATAAGTGAAATTTCCTTATATTTTTATTGCGGCCCGTTTTCTGACTAAAGATTGGCTAAAAGTCCGACAATTTGGCTAAAAAAAAATTCAATTGGCTAAAGTGTTGGCTAAAAGAAATTTTGACCCAGAGTAAGCCCTGTATTGCCATTGACTACAGTATAGAATTGAGATTTGCTGTAGATTATGGTATTGTTTCACACTACTGTATCTACTGTATCTGAAGAATTGCAGTGGCTGGGGCACTGGTATTTCACAAACGCTTCTTGGAAAAAATCCTGACAATGCACCAGGCAGCATTTATTAAAGAAAGGACTTCAAAAATTTAAGAAAGATTATAAGGTAGTTAAAAATGTATATAAAGTGGTCATCTGAGAAAGTTGTGACTAGACTAGACTTTTACATCCAGTCTTTGTATTAATGATGAATAAATCTTGGTTAAGTTTTTACGTGCAAATGTTGTATTTCTGTAATATCTCTATTTCTACATAGGCTATTGCTTTGAAACTTTGCACATGCTTCTGCGACCATAATATCAGCCTCTAGACAAAGATTCAATACTCTGATTTTGAATTAAGTGGAATTTTTACCATTTTTGGACTTAGAAAATCTTGGTTAAGTTTTTACGTGCAAATGTTGTACATCAGTTATAGCTCTATTTCTACATAGGTTTTTGCTTGGAAACTTTACACATGCTTCTGATACCATGATATCAGCCTCTTGACAAAGATTTATTTCTCTGATGTTGAATTTAATGGAATTTTAACCTTTTTCAGACTCAGAATTTCTTGGTCAAGTTTTTACGTGCAAATGTTGAACATCATTTATATCTCTAATTCTATTAAAGCTATTGCTTTCAAAATTTGCACATGCTTCAATGATCATAACAACAGCCTCCTTATAAAGATTCAATTCTCTGGGTTAGAATTTAGTGGATTTATAACCCTTTATAGACTTAGAAATTCTTGGTAAAGTTTTTACGTGCAAATGTTGTATTTCTGTAATATCTCTATTTCTACTACAGCTGTTGCTTGGAAACTTTACACATGCTTCTTTGACCATAATATTAGCCCACAGAAAAAGATTCATTACTCTGATATTTAATTTAGTGGAATTTTAACCCTTTTCGGCCTTAAAAATCTTGGTTTTGATTATTATGTGCAGCTGTTTTATGTTAGTTGTATTTCTGTTCCTACTAAAGCTATTGCTTTGAAACTCTGCACATGCTTCTATGACCATAGTATCAGCCTCTAGACAAAGATTCTTTTCTCTTGACTTTCATTTTATTGAATTTCCAATGTCGATATTGATTTGCTGTTACTATCCAGCACTAGGAATAGTCGAGCTTCGCTGTCCTCCGACAGCTCTTGTTGAATCATATCTTACATGGAAGATATTACTGGTCTAAAAATTATTCTAAATTAATCCTATGTTGTTAAAACTGAATAGTTGAAATGATTCTGATGAGTGTTTACAACACAGGATTATTGAAAAATTCTAAAAAAATACTTATTCAATAAAGATTATGTTTCCTTTTTATAAACAAAAATTGTACTAAGCGACCATTTCTTTAACAACCACTTTTTGGTGGTCCCGTAAGTGTTCACTTAATACATATTTAACTAAATGAGGTGAAATACATAAATAATATTATTTTCCATTAATTACCTTTAGATTAGTGTTATTTTGACTGAAAACCAAGAGACCAAGAAGAAGAATATAAAATTACGACAAAATCTGGAGGAAGCTGTCGATAAATTAGAAATCATCTTTGGAGAAAAGATTGACCTTGAGAATTTTACTGAGGCATTACAGGTAAATTTCTTTTTATTTTTTTTTTCATGGATTGCTTTAAGCTGAAACACTTTGACCTTGTTTTTAAATAATCTATGAAAATTAGTTAGAATTTCCAATCTTGCACCCTTCCAAATACAAAAGTTGCTTTGGGGCTCATAGAGGATTATTGCAGAGGTACTGGTGTGAAAAAAACAGAAATCTATGGCTAGCTGCTGTATACACAGAAGGGGTGTGGAACTATGAATTTTCCCCTCTTGTCCACAAACAGGTAAAAGTCAATTTCTGGATCAAATGAACTTGTCCTCAAAAAAACGGAATGGTAAATTTTGAGAAATCATTGTTTTTTATGAAGAAAATGCTGTAACTCAGCATTTTCTTCATTAAAACAATCTTTTCTACCCTTTGATACAAACATTAGGATTACCTTTGTCTTGGACCTTTTAAGTACTGTTCCAATAATTGCTTTGGTATTTACTGGTCCTCAGACATGTTAGTGCGGTGCCTTATGTAATCCCGTAGGATTTTCGTGCTGAAATTGATTTTTTGGCTTTAATTGATTGTTTATGGGTCAAGCAATCGGAAACTATGCGGGTCCAAATTTTTCGGATATGTTCCCCGATTTTATGGGCTCTCAAAGGAGCCCATATGGGCAAAATGGGCATTTTCCTAATACTAGGTTCAGGAGAGGCGTTTTTTGTTCTTCTTAAATTTTTTCTTTGGGCTAACAATGTATTTAGTGTTAGAACATTTTAGAAAATACATTAACCCATATTTCAAAAGCTTTTCCACTATTTTTGGGCTCTCACAGAGCCCAAAATAGCAATTTTGGCTTTTTCCTAATAATGGGTTTAGGAAAAACATTTTTTTTGGCTAGAGATGATTGTTTAAGCTCTGTTTGGTATAAAGTGATGGTTAGTATTGAAATACTTGCAGGTCCATGTTCTCTATAACCATTTTAGGATTTTATGGGCTCTCCGTCATAATAGCCCATGTGAACTGATTTGGGTGCTTTTTTGAATAAGTGTCAAAAAAAGGTTATTTTCATTGCGGTTGAATCGTTCTCCAATAACTTTCAGCACGTTATTGTATTTAAGATAGCTTTGGTATAATAAACAGTAAGGCCGTATTTAAAGTCTAATATTCCTTTTGATTGGCTTGCAAAGGATCCCATAGGAGCCGGACAATGAGTTTCCGAAGTTAGGTTAAAAGAACAATTCTTATGGTGTTCAAGGGTACCAAAATTGCTGCAAATGATTATTTAATGGTTGAAACAAAATGTCGATCGAAATTCTCTTAACCAACTAAAAGATGTTTAATCAATTAAAATTGGATGAAGAACCGTGAAAGAGTAGCTTTAAGCACACAGCCATGGTCACCACACCTTTTTTACTGATAGATTTGACATTACTGTAACACACAGGATTGTGGAGCGATGTAAGGTCAAGAAGGAATTAATCTTTTTTTCAGTTGCCACAGTTACTGTCTTTATTGTTTCGAACTGAAATAGTCAAGAGACTCAGTGCAAGGAATAATGATATTTTTCGATGATCACAGAAGCTGTTTCCATGACTTAAAAGTTTCATTAATAAATCGAAGTTTAAAGTGTTCGATGTTTTCAAGCCGTTCTTGTGCGTCTTATTTTTAAATGACTGTTAAAAAACAATCATTATTATTCTGTATTGGCTTGAAGAAATTTTCCTTGTCACTAGTACTGTGCAGGTTTCACACGTCTTCCAAACCAAAACAATATACTTATCGTTGGTGATTTCTAAGAAGCATTTACCTCTTCGTTTGTGTGACCAATGAAAACTTATTGGTCAAAGTCCGTTTAGATTTGAAGGGGCATAGCTGCTACCGGGACAGTGTTGCACTTGAAGCGGTAATAACAATGTCCGTTCATATCTTATCTTATGGTTGTTCCATATTAATTTCCACCTATACACTTAAGGAAACTTGTAGTATATTTTTATTTCTTTGAAGACATATCTACCATAGAAAAACTTTCTAAGCATTTCCTTCAACTATGTGAATCAATTAATACTAGAGCAGTCTCGCTTTGCCTTAGTCCGATATTTTCTCCGTGGTATTAAAGTAAATATCGGTAATCATTATCTATTTATACGAATAAGCGAACTATGCATTATATACATGTATACTTTACTCGAGAAGTTAAAGGCCAGTAACAACAATTTGAAACAGAGAAAAGCGGACAAACTAGCAAAACTAAGACGACGTGATTTTTATTCATGGGAACATATAAATGTCAAAGCAAAAATACAACATTGAATTAAAACATATTTATCCATCGTATATTTACAGAATGCCGGAAAATGCTCTTATGGGCTTCATTAAGCGCTAATGAAATAGGTATGGGCTTTAAAATATTGATTGACATATGTTTTACCGAGACCCGCACCTATTAACTCACAAGGCTTCAGAAATACCATTCTTCAGAAATCTTTTCTTGAACCAAAATGTTGGGAAAGTAACCATGTTGACTCATATGGGCTTATTAAGGGTCCATATAATCGATAAAAGTAGGGTAATTGGTTAGGAAATTTGAACAGAATATTTCCGACCCGAAGAGATCATTGATACCATTTGTGGTACGAGCGAGTAACATTGAAAACAAACATATTCTTCGAAATATGTCGTTCATTATTTTTATCTGTCGTATATTTGCATTATGCAAAATACACACACCACGCGCACGCACACACACACGCCCTTCTCTTACGGGCTTCATTTAGCGCCAATGCAACGGGTACAATTAAGAACATCGTGAAATTGAAAGATATTCCCAACAAAATCATTCTAAATCATTCATTCAACGCTCCATTCATTCATTCTCAAAACATTTAAAGGGGGGGGGGGGGGGGGGGGTAATGGATATTTTGAACGCAATTAGCGATTCCATGTTACCTCCCTCAAGAGTCATTCAAAACACGCTCCTCCCACTCATTCAATTTCATTTCGATATAATTCGACAATCACTCACTATGTCAATTTCTTTATGTTTTAACTATATGGGTTTTGAAAATTTGATTTATATACTTTTTGTACCATTTGTGGTACAAGTAGGGGTATATTCATTTCAAAAATCGCGAGTTTGGAAAACTCATAAATCAGTGCATATGGGCTCGTTTAAAAGCCAATCAAAAAGCAAATGAGAAGTTAAAAATTTAATATTGATATACATCAACACTAACCATCGCTAGGCATTGAACTTAATTTGAAAAGAAAGGTCAAAGGAATGTCATTTTTGTGAATCTTATTTAAGGAAAACACCCCCAATCGGCTCATATGGGTTACTATGAGAGCCCACACAAATTCAAAAATTACCCTACAGAACATGGACATGCAAGTATTCCACGCCAACCCATACTTAATACCAAACAGGGCTTAAGAAATCATGTCGTACCAAACAAGGTTTTTCCCCTTAACCCACTACTATAAAAACACCAAAATGGCTGTTTTGGCTCTGTGAGAGCCCATAAAATGGTGAAATAATCATTTAAAACATGGATTTTTGTATTTTTTTCTCCAATCCACACTTGATACACAGCGTAACCAAAGAAATCATTTTAGGGAAAAAATTCACATCTCAGGAGCCCTCTTTCAGGAAAATACCTATTTTGCTCATATGGGCTCCTTTGAGAGCCCATAAAATCGGGAAATGGGCTCGGAAAATTTGGACCCGCATAGTTTGCGATTACTTGATCCCTAAACAATCAATTAAAACCAAAAAATCAATTTCAGCACGAAAATCCTACGGGAGCCCTTTTTCGTACATAAGGAACCGCACTATGTAGCCTAGGAAAATGTACTTGCCCGCAAGTGGAAAAGCTTGTGTCAGACAAGTTGGGCATGGGAATTTCACACCCCTACACAGCAATATGATTGACATACTGATTAACTGATACTGAATTGCACATTTTAGAACGATCTTTTTTCAACCAAGCTGCGGACAATGTGGTTTGTGGTTTATAAAATTTTGAAATTCTTTGTCTTTTGGGACTGTTACATGCAATTTCTACATTTTCCGCAATCTATAAAGAAAGACCTCCTTGGGAGTTTAACAGGTGTGATTATTTGGAAATTAGTTGAGTGGAGTTGAAACCCAATATTTCAATCAAACAATCAATACAAATCCTTAAATCAATCTACTTACCTTAAAAAAAATACCTTCAAATGAAGCCAATAGCATGAAAGATAAATCGGATTAAGGATCACTCTTGGTTGATGTTTTTCCATAAGAAATTTACATCTTTAGTGACTATTGATATGTACCCTTTAGATATAATATATTTCCTGATCAAAATTCCAGGTCAAACTGTTTCAGAAACAATATTATAACTATGTTATCAGAGAATTTATCCATGTATCACATTCTTATATCCCATTAACCTGATAATGGTGTATGTACATGGATACCTTGGATTTGGGAAGCTTTGGTTTTGTAGGACTTGTTCATAACATATTATTATAATAGAAAAAATTGTTTGTATATTTTAATATTTAGAAGTCCAGATAAGGGAGAGTCAAGCCCCGGGAGCTCAGCCACAACACATAGGACTCCTAACACATGAAATCAAGGAGTCCAAGCTCAAAGTAGGGAGTCCATAATGGGAGTTTCATAATAAATGGGAGAACATATTGGAAAAGAAGAAATTGCTTGTCATAAGCAATTTCTTCTTTTCCACAATGTTCTTCCAATGAGGATTTTTTTGTGTGTGTTGTGGGACTGGTTCATAATATATTATTATGATGGACAAAACTATTTGTTTTTATTCATATTATGAGGGTCTGATAAAAGAGAGTGACGCCATTCAAAGAAAATGATCTTTTCAATGAAACCCTAGTTCTACGTTCCCAATTAACTGAAGTCTGATTCACCCTACCATATGTATTGAAAATGGTAGTATTACAAACATGATTTTCATTTATAAAAGATAGTATTCTCATGTTTTAATACCTTACTTTTTGATAATTGAATTCTATACCAAGATAATTTTTTCAATAGAATGTATAATATTTGGAGCTGAATTAACCTAATAAAAATTAACCAGACTCAAGAGGGTTCTCAGGAATAATGCTATCTTCTTTTAAATATGATAAGAAGCATTTGGATTTCTATTGAGGTATGAGCATAAGAACCTAAAGACATTCTCTTCATATCTTAGAATTTCATGCCCACAAGCAAAATAAAGAAATAATTTTAGTTTTGAGAAACTTCATGCTGTAATGATCAAAAACAACAAATGAAGAGGTATGTATATTTCAAATCAATTAAAGTAAGAAAAAGCTCTAACCAAATAATCCAAAACTGTGATAACATTTTATTTGGGTACAGGGTTTACATTTCCTAGAGAAGTACAGATTTGAGAGTACTATTGGGCAACAGATGAAGCTTATAGACTATCTACAGGCTTTGTATCAGGAGAGCCACTCTACAAAAAAGAAAAAGGTAAACACAATTCTATGGAGAACTTAAAAATACTGTTATTAACCCTTGTCATGCTGAATAAATTTTGGCTAATTTTCTTTTATAAAATCAAAGGGCAAAAAGTACTGAAAGTACCAACTGTAGGACAATTCTTATTTGACAAACCAAATCTATTGACAATTCTGGTTTGAAAGTAAGAAACAGGTGGTGTAGACTAATATCAGACTGCACATATGTGCAGGCTGATGTTTGTCTATAGCTCCTGCCAAAGCAGGAATATTCAAGGTTCAGCATGACAAGGGTCAATCCTTATCATGCAAAAAGAAATATTGGCAAAAAGCTTTTCTGGTATAAAAAAGAAAGTCAGGTGGTATAGACTAAGATCAGACTGCATATGTGTGCTGACTGATTTTTGTCTATGCCTCCCGCAAAAGCAGGACTATTCTTGGTTCAGTATGACAAGTGTTAGGGTCTTAATTTTTCAGACACATGGTGAATTTAAGATTTTACCTAAGAAAACCCTAAAAAACATTTTTAATGAAAATATAACTTTTATAAGAAGTTTTAAACCAAAAGTGTTCTATTCTAAAAATGTATGCCATGTCTATGTTAAGAAAAGATAAAAGAATTAATAGATTTGTGTGACGATAATTATCTAAAACCAATAGATTGACAACTAGAATCTGATTAATTAGCCCACCACTACTATTTCACAAAGCATCTTGTTATCCCCACCATTCGGCGAAGGTGATTTAGTAATGGTCTCTGTCCGTCATTCCATCACTCGAATTGTCCGGAGCATATCTGCTAAAGTATGAAAGCTATCAACTTGAAACTTATAGGTGGATAGATCTCATGGAGATGTAGTGCAGTGCACAACAAATACAACTCTTGCTTGCATAATTTTGGAGTGATTGCCCTTTTGTTATTTTAAATACTTAGATTTTGTCCGGAGCATATGTTTGAAAGTGAAATAGCTATAAACTTGAAAAATTATAGGTAAGTGAATCTCATAGAGTACAAGTACAACAACTCTTGCTTGCATAATTTTGGAGTTATTGCCCTTTGTTATATTAGGCTTCAGTTTACTATCAAGCTGTCACGGCTTGGGGATGGCCATGTCCGACATGTCTTTTGTTTGCAGCCGCTTGGTTATTAAGCTATTACATGTATTGTTAAGTACAAGTGATTATTGTCTCTAAATATTTTTAACATTATCTATTTATAAAGAGCATAATGAATACTAAGATAAGACTGTCCCGATGCACTTTCTTGTTGGAGTATTTCTTTACTCTGTTTCCATTTGAAATGGGTCAAAATGCCATGCCCATGATCTTTTTTTGTTTTGTAAGAAAACTGCGAAGAAAAAAAAAAAAAATAAAAACAGAGAAAAAGTAAAATCTTTTTTTGCAATTCAGTATTTTAATGTATTATTTGTATTGTATTTAATTAGTCACAGAAAAGCCCTACAAAGGATGCAGCTTATATGGTGAGAAGAGTCACTCATAGTCATAGTTTAACTTAGGTGCTGATATAATAATATTGCTTCAATGGTGTCGTGTATCTCAAATTTTCTTTTGTAGGTGTGCAGTGTGAATAATAACTTGTACCTTTGTGATTCTTTAAAAACCCAATAAACAAACCTTTCTTGAATTTTCTCACTTTGATAAAATGAAAACATTGTTTAACATTAATTTTCATCTGAATTTACCTATACTACTCAAAATCGATAAAGTATGATTGAATATCTCTGGTGTTTTTCTTGTAATTTTACAGATATTTTTTATTTTCATATCTATCATAGGTTCGTTTTACACAATCAGTTTAGAAAGATATAGTTCTTAGTTATATTACATTTTTCTATGGATAGATAAAATGTATCCCTTCAAGTTTTATCTTCTTAACCCCTAACATCAGTTATAATCCAAATGAAGGATGGATGGTGTATAGCTTTACTATATTATCTGGTGGCAGGATTTTTATCATTATCATGGCTTTATTTGCTATAACCTTACAGGATTTTTTTATGCTTAGCTTTTTGAAATAGAATACCGTAAAAGTTCTAATAGAACCCCTGGATTCATTAGAATCAACGCATTTCCATTGGAAAGGGCTTTTACTAGAGGCTACATTACACATCCATGGCTCAGTGCGAAACAGTTGTAACTGCCTATAAACATAAAGGCAGTTACAACTGTTTTGTGCTGAGCCATCGATATTTGATACGACGGTGAAAAAATGGCCAGAAATGAACATGATCTGCACAAAAGATAAACATCTGATTGGGGAGAAGTTACATAAAACCACTGTTGAATTTTTAGTGACTTTGATTTTGTGGGTAACGACCTTTATTAGAGGCTTCAAGTTTTTGTAAAATTGCAACAAGATTGGTTGATTTCAACCTCCTAAAGGGGGGATGGGGTTTTATTAAGAGCCTGAAGGTTGCATAGCAATCAGATGCAAAATGACATGCTTTAAGAAAAATTGTCCTAAAATGTTCACATTTTGTTTCATTTTTGCATTCAAGAAATTTCAAATAGAATAATTGTTTGTTTTTCAAGTAAGATCCATTGATATTTCATTGAGTGATATCTGACAATCACCTTTGCATAGAGTTTAGACTTATTAATAATTTTGGGACATACAAATATTGTAGGAAAAAGTCAGTATCATAGAAACTGATAAAGTATAGACGGAGGATATTTCAGTAAAAATAGCTGAATGTTAACAGTATGTGAATTTACAGATTAATCCATGTTTTCTCGTGTTAACTCCCACATTTTGTCTGTTACAACCTGAAAACCTACAATTTATGCAATAATTAATAGTATAAAGTGAAAAATAAAGAAATTTCCCCTGTCTTACATATTTTCAACCACATGTCGGGGTTCAGTGCAAGACTGTACTAAGTGTATATACAGTGTATATACACTTAGTACAGTCTTGTGCTAAACTCTTGATATGTTTTTGTTTCTAGGGAGGCAAGTTATTTGGTAAAGGTAAAGATTTGACCAGTATACCAGTTGTAGGTGATCTACAGACAGCCTTGGATACAGAATGCAAACGATCAAAACAGCTACAGGAACAAGTAGACAGGCTGAGAGCAGAAAACTTCCAACAAGCTAATGAATGTAATTGTTGCTTTCTTCTTATTTGAAAAAAGTTGATTCTGTAGAGATAGTCTGTGGAGATAAAATAATAGCCACAGAATTAGTTCGATCTGGAGGTGAATGTCAATTTAATTCATTGCATTCCAAAATTATCCTTAAATTTTGGACATCTGAAAATTGAATAATTATAAGCTTGACTATTCCTTGGCCATTCTGATCACCCGAGCATTGTGTCAGCATAATGGTTTGGTTAAGTTTTTACGTGTAATTATGTCTAATCTCTGTTTATACTAATCTTATTGCTTTGAAACTTTGCACATGCTTCTGTGGCCATAATACTAACCTTTTGACAAAAATTATTTTCTCTGATATTGAATGTCTCAGATATTGAATTTAGTGGAATTTTAACCCTTTTTGGACTTTTATATTCTTGGTTAAGTTTTTACGTTCAACTGATGTATATCTGTAATATCTGTGTTTTTACTTAAGCTATTACTTGGAAAATTTGCACATGCTTCTATGACCATCAGACTTTGATTCAATGGAATTTTCTAATGTTGATATTGATTTGCTGTTTCTATCCAGCACTAGAAACAGTCATGTTTTGCTGTCCTTCAACAGCTCTTGTTGTGAGAAAGTTGTTAGAGACTCGAATCAAAAACCATAAAATGCATACAAGGGAGGCTTTGTGAAAGTCAATTATTGTAGACCCATATAAAAATACACCTTGAAATAAAGCTCAATTTTTTTCTTTTTCCCACAATAATGTACAAAGCAGACAGTGAAGGCTTAAATCAGACTGCACATCTGTGCATGCTGATTATAGTTGATTCTATCCGCTAAAGATTTTTTAAATGCAATGAAGCCTGTATGGAACTGACATCACCTGTTTGATAACATTACTTGATTTCAGGCAGTCTATTTTTAGAACCACTTTGCATACACTTTCACCTGAATGTCTTCGATTTTTAAGAGTTTATTATAATTAAGCGCTGAAAAATGATTGAATGATAAATAGAATAACATGTAAGTGTTTTAAAATATCAATGTTATCTGTATCAGCTGCGAAAAATTATCATGACTTGGCAAAGCCTGGTCATGATTAATTCTCCCAACCTCCACCACATAACAATGAACTTTAACAGTGTCTACTGACATTTCCTATTGATTTTCATTAGGAAACCTTGGTCAACATTGTGAAAGATCATTACTTCTGAAACGTTGCGGGACTTCTAAGGTTCCACAACCATTAGACATTAACATGTTATTCTTTAAATGTGTAGCAGGATTACACAAACTTGAGGAGGGTTAAGACTAGATTTAATTTCAGTGTTAAAAGTGAGAGGTGAATTGAGGGAGAAGGCAGCCATGAAGGAAGCACCCTTACCAAACATTCGAGCCGATGTTCAAGTCCTTATCAAAACCCCAGTCAGTAAATCCAGCTCTGGTGGCACAGGGACAGCCCTCCTCACTCCCAGTACAAAAAGGTCAACGAAGATGTTGACCCAGTCCATGCCGACTCCACAGCGGTTACAGCATCGTATTCCTCATAGATTTGTGATGGGTCTAACAACCAGGGCTACTAAATGTGCTGTGTGTTTGGGAAGTGTTCCCTTCGTGAAGCAGGCTGCAAAATGTGTTGGTGAGAAAAAATTGCACATATTGTCAATAAGATTTTATGTCCCTATGATTTTACAGAAATTATTGTAGAAAAATGATGGAATTATTTGTAAAAAATCAATTTCTCTTTTTCAAACATTATTTTCCACTACAAAAGGTGGTTTCATTTTAAATTGCATCACTACATCATATATCAGCAAGACCTTTAAGCATTGGATTGTTATTTTATTATTAGATTTCGAATAATTTCAGTTGTTGTATTCTATTTTGCATTTGTTTCCATTTAAAGGATTTGTTCTAGTATCTTCAAGGTCAATGGTACTTTCAAGGTTGATGTGAAATGATTGTCTAGATCGAGAAAATTCTTGACAACACATCTAGGTTTTACATTGGGTCCCGTGGTTATAAAACTTATCTCATTCTCAATTCAAAATTTTCTCAAATTTCAATTTGAGATTAAAGCCGTAATTCTGTTTTAATACTCATTTTGACATATAAACATAAAAGATAATATTAAAAAGTTGTTATGAATAACACTTATTAATATTATCTTTTTTTATTCATACATTTATTGTAACATAAAAGTTTGAGAAAATTCTCAGTTGGGCTTTAGAAAAGTTTATAACATTGGGTTTTGATACGATTTTTTTTAGCTCGGCTGTTTTCGGAGAAAACCGGAGGTATTGCTATAGCCTCCGTGTCGTCGTCGTTGTCGTCGTCGTCGTGCGAAAACTTTGACATTTTGTTTTATCTCTGGTTCTACTGAAGGCATTCACTTGAAACTTGGCACACATGTTCACAATCAAAAGAGCAACCTATACTATCAAGGGGGATAACTCTAGATGCATTTTGTGCAAATTATGCCCCTTTTTCGACTTAGAATTTTTCCCAACATCCAGCACTCGACAGCCGAGCGTAGGCACTCGTAGGCGGTGCTCTTGTTTTTTTTTTTCAAATTTTTCTTTTTTCAGAATGTTCCAGTGTTTGTCACCCAAAATGTGTCAATGCAGCAGAAGCTAACTGTGGTATACCCATGGAATATATCAGCCAGTTTACCTCCATCTTAGAGAAGGGGCCAGAATTTCCTAACAAGGGCCACTTATCACCAGAGAAAAGAGAAAACTCAGTGAAAATGAAGGGCTGGCTGAAAATACCTAAGTATGTTTTTAAATGAACTTAATTTCAACTTGAATAAAAACTCATCACAAAGTAGAGGGTATTTGTCCGTCCTTTGATCCATCTGCAGACCTCTTTTGTTTCCAGACTCTCATTATGAACGAAGGAATCTAGAATCATGAAACTTTATATAAATGTTGCCCATGAACTAGGGGGTGCACTTATGTTTTAGAGTTAGAAAGGTCTAGGGCACAATTGAACCTGGTCTAAAACCTGCTAACAGAACTGGAAAAAAGTGCAGGTGGGGGGTATAAGTCAATTTTGTGACAGATATAGTTGTTATTCAATGGTACATACCATACAACAACGGTAATTTCTTCTTATTACAAAGTCTTTATACTAGTTAGATTATTACATTTTCATTTTCTCACATGCTGATGAAAGAGATAGTTTTAGAGTTATTTATAGGCTACTTGATCTCTATTCACTTTTGACATATCAAGGGTTCAGCGCAAGACTGTTCTTAGTGTATATACACTGTATATACACTTTGTACAGTCTTGAACTGAACCCTCGATATGTAAAATAGTATGAATTGTTGTTCACTTAAAGGTTCAAATCAATATCAACAGTCTCTAGTGGCCAATATTAAAATCAATATTATTGGCATTAATACTGAATCAATGTATTGATCATTTTCAACATTGCCCACACATAAAGAATGGTATTGTCAATCCCAGATTGATTGGATAATGGATTGTATGGGAGAATTAATATAGTGTTGCGGCACTCATTCTTTCTGGCTATTTGTCTCTCACCAAATGGGTCAATAATTGTAGACCTTTGTGAGATATCAGCTGGAGGCTAGGAAAGGATGTGGTGGTTGTACTGGTGGATGAAATACCAGGAAACCATTGTTAGGTGCTCCAGCCGCTATGTTACAACTGAAAAAATGTTGAAAGGGGCGTTAAACTCCATTCAATCAATCAATCAAGATTTTGAGGGTGTTATCATTTGCGGCGACCCGAAAAATGACAGGTCACTTCAGTGTAAAAGCATTCTGAGGGTCTTTGCAAATATTTACTGCTAATAAATTGTGAATTGTAGTTATTAATGCGTTTAAAAAGAAAGTATCTTTTCAAACAGAGATTGCAAAATTATTCAAAGGAACACTTTAAAACGAGCTCCAAACCCATTAATGAGCCTGAAATATTGTGCTACATTTTCACCATCACTTTTGTTTATACTGATGTCACTTATTAAATTTATGATGTCACTAAATTTAACTAGGGAATAGGATCAATAACTTTATTTATGCTCTTTATAGAAATCTGGATATAGAAAATGATAAAGTGTATTGGCCAAGACCAAGGATATTAAACCCATTCAAACAAATAAATCATAAAGCTGAGATTCTTTCCTTCAGGGGAGGCAAGCAATTTGGCTGGGAGAGACGTTGGTGTATGATGGAGGGAAACATACTAATGATGTTTTACCACGACTTCGACGCCAACCCTGCTGACACGTTTGACCTGAATCCTACAGACACAGATGTGATGGTTCATAGCGCTGTCAGTACAGCTGAACTACCCAGTACAGCCTCGACAGATTTACCTTATGTGTTCAGGGTAGAGCATGAGCCATTGACTACATGTTGGCCTGGAAGGTAAATGACTGAAACATAATAGGGTTAAAGATTAATCAGCATAATCATTAGACTATGGGTAGAGGGCATACCAGTAATTACATCTCATGGACTTGAAATATTTCAGTAATATTTACATAAAACCAGCCTTGCGTTCAGGATGACAAAACAATGCAAACTATTTGCCAATCATACCCTGCTTTGCATGTGCACTGGGTGTGAGGGGTTTAATTTGTAAACAGTTTGCACCGTTTTGTCAATTTGAACGCAGGTCTTTTTTTTATTTTGTTTTCAGTTTTGTACATCTCATATACCTATGATATGGCATGCCAACTTTCAATCGACAATGACAAAATGTCATTGTGACATAAGTCATTTGTCTCCCACCAATTAACTTATAATAAGTAGTACAAATGTGGGATGTGCAGCTTAGTGCTGTACTGGTGTGAGAATCAGTAGGAAACTATATATAGGTAGGAGCACCAGCTGCTGAATTAGAAGTGCAAGTTTGTTGAAATGGTGTTAGACCCCATACAAAATTAAAGTTAGCATAGGCAATTTTACAAGATGTTTCTAATCTTAACATATATTACATGTTTTCACATGCTGAAAAATTAGACTGAAATTAATAACTTGAAATAACTGTGCACTTACTTTCCATGTTAGTTACTCTCAAAATGATATATTAAACATTGAAAATATTTTAAACCATTTTTATACGCCCGTCGAAGACGGGACATATTATGGGATCACCCGTGGCGTACGGCGTCCGGGCGTCCGGCGGCGTCCACTTCTTTGACCGGAGCATAACTCTGTAACTTGAAGTCCGATTGACTTCAAACTTGGCACTTATATTCTTCTCATCATTGCGGAGTGCAGTGCACAAGAACCATAACTCTACCTGGCCTATTTTTTGAGTTATTGCCCTTTGTTTTTTTTCATACTAGAATCTTGTCCGGAGTATATCTCTAAAAGTATAATAGCTAGGATCATGAAACTTCATGGGTGTATAGATCTCATCAAGGAGGAGTGCAGTGCACAAGAACCACAACTCTACCTGGCCTATTTTTTGAGTTATTGCCCTTTGTTGTTTTTCAGACTTGAATCTTGTCCGGAGTATATCCCTAAAAGTATAATAGCTAGGATCATGAAACTTCATGGGTGTATAGATCTCACCAAGGGGGAGTGCAGTGCACAAGAACCATAACTCTACCTGGCCTATTTTTTGAGTGATTGCCCTTTGTTGTTTTTCAGACTTGAATCTTGTCCGGAGTATATCTCTTAAAGTATAATAGCTAGGATCATGAAACTTCATGGGTGTATAGATCTCATCAAGGGGGAGTGCAGTGCACAAGAACCATAACTACCTGGCCTATTTTTTGAGTTATTGCCCTTTGTTGTTTTTCAGACTTGAATCTTGTCCGGAGTATATCTCTAAAAGTATATTAGCTAGGATCATGAAACTTCATGGGTGTATAGATCTCACAAAGGGGGAGTGCAGTGTACAATAACCATCATTCTACCTGACCTATTTTTTGAGTTATTGCCCTTTGTTTTTTTTTGAGACTTGAATCTTGTCCGGAGTATATCTGTAAAAGTATAATAGCTAGGATCATGAAACTGCATTGGTGTATAGATCACACCAAGGGGGAGTGCAGTGTACAAGAACCATAATTCTACCTGGCCTATTTTCTGAGTTATTGCCCATTGTTGTTTTTCATACTAGAATCTTGTCCAGAGTATATCTCTTAAAGTTTAATAGCTAGGATCATGAAACTTCATGAGTGCAAAAAATATTCACTCAAAATAACCTCATTTCTATTCAAACCCCCAGTTAATACTAAGCAGTGTGACGGGCGTATCTTGTGACAATTTGGCACCTTGTTTCTATTATGACACAGGGTATTATACTTGATGGCTGAAGACTTTACTTCCAAACAGAGATGGGTTGCTTGTTTAGAGGCCACCATTATAAATCTACAGAAAGTGGATAAAGTCAAGAGGAGTGTGAGTATACTGCCTTAAGGTAGTTGACCCTTAGTGAGAAATTTTGAAATTAGTGCATCTTCAGCACTTCAGATGATCTCTCACCCTTTTGAGTTACATGCAAAAGATAATCGTGAACTATACAACTTTTGCTAGGGATTAAAAGTGAATGTATAAATTTTGTTTTCCAATAATTATATTCTTTCAATTTTAAACAATTGTTTTCCCGTCTCCAAATATTTTGGTATCTCAACTTAAAATGGCCAAATTAAGTAGTAAATAAAATGGTGATATTGAAGGCAAGAACATTATGGAACTTGTCCTATGATCAGTTTTGTAACAAGAAATATTGATGATAATTGAATAAATTAAGAAAAAAAACATGGCTTTACACCTTTTTCATGATCATTTATATTTGATAGGAACTTGTAGAAATTTTTGAAGGAGGTGATTCAAGCTTATTGAATGTTGTTTTTTTTTTTAATTTCTTTCTCTTATTTCAGAAAGTAAAAGTGAACCATTTACTTGAATTGTCTGGCAATCAAAGATTGGAACTGAACTGTTCCTTATTGCTTAGTAAACAGGTATCAGAATTATTCCTCTAATTAATTCCAGTTTTGATAATGGAATAAATTTGCTTAATGGGCTATACTGTTGATTACATATGAGCCTGTTCATGACATTTCCAACAAATTCATTTGCACATTTGCTATTAAGGTAGTGGACCCGTAATTATTCGGCAACTGTTCGGGAATAATGAACTTTATCAGTGGTAACCGAGGTTTCCTAATGTTGGTAGCGCGTCGGACTGTCAATCTAGAGGTCCCGGGTTCAATCCCTGACGGCGGCACTCATTATTTCCGTATATTTGTCTCTCACCAATGGGTCGATAATCGTAGACCTATGTGAGATAGTAGCTGGAGGCTAGGAAAGGATGTAATGGTAGTACTGGCGTGAGAAATACCAGGAATCCATTGTTAGGCGCTCCAGATATAACTGAAAAAATGTTGAAAGCGGCGTTAAACCCCATTCAATCAATCAATCGATTATCATTGTGAAAGTTCATGAGAGCCAAAATGTTGCGGAACTAGAACAGTTCCACTACCTTAAACAATGAACATCCTAGACAAAGATACAGTGCAATATTGACTGACTGATGGAAGAGGGGTAAAACACATTATTATCTAATCAAAGAGTGCATACCAAAGACTGGTCAGCCTGTGCAGATGCACAGATTGACCAGAGGCTTTGCTTTGGACATATATGAAATTGAAACATATATGAAATTGTTTGAAAGGTTGTGGTTACAGAGTGCAGTGAACAAGACCATAACTCTATCTAGTGTCATTTTTGAGTTATTTCCTGTTGTTACTTTTCCTACTTGGACATCTAGCAGTATAATGGGCATTTCTAGTGACAATTTTCTACCTTGTTACTACTCTGATAGTAAGAATGTCATGGTATTTTATTTGAGGTAACCATTTGTAATATGAAATGTAAATTACTAAAACTAAGTCAACCTTGATGTTCTGATCGCACAATTAGTTAAACCATTCTGTCCTTACTCCAGTGGTATATCAGTATGGATTGAGGATAAGATCTGAATAGAGATTACCATAAATGATAGATGGATTGCAAAACTGTAGCTTTCAGCCTTAAAAAATGTTTTGCATAGAATGAAAAATAGAGGACAATTGTAGGAAAAGCTATATTCTCAATTATAGTAAAGGCCAGAAGCAAAAACAAAAAAGTTGCTTGTGTTGTTCCTGAAATTAAAGATTTATTAATCTTACAAGAAAACATTTTAAGGGCAAAATCAATAAAAATGTGTCATTTTGCGTGTAACCTCATGACATCATGGATTTAATGGGCCCCACTTACATTTAATAACATTCGTGAAATCGACAATTTGAATGATTTTGGATTGATATTGAATGAGTTAGTGGAGCAAGTTTTGAGTGAAATTTAAGGGGGGTAATCCAATATCGCCGATTTTGTTCAGGATAAACAAAATTAGCAATATTCATTACCTCCCAGAATTGAGAGAAATTAATCTAAGTTGTAAGAACTTGTTTCCCAATCGATGTAAAATAAATAGGTTTTAACCCAAAACCTCCCTTTAATTAAATATGCATACAAGTTTTATAAATAGCTTCCTATTTTTCCGAGAAACAATATGATACTTACAATTTCAATTATGTCATTGAAATAGTGATTTATTTCTAGCTATATTGATTTTGAATGCAGTTGCTTTTATTATCTATTTTAGTTATTTTTGAGTGTTTTTGAATGGTTTGAGTGTTTTGAATGCATGAATGGATTGATGAATTAGCAATTTAGAATGGATTTGAGTGAGATTAATGTCAATTTCACGATGTTATTATCTGTAGATAAGGCCAAACAATGAATGAAAGCAGGGAATAACCTTCTGACAATTTGACCCTTTGGGCAGAGAAACTACCAAGTGATAATTTACCGAATTCTTGATAATACTGCAAAAGCATTAAATAGAAGATATTGAATTAGCCAAATTTATTGAACAAGTCATCTTTAAACAGATATAGAATGAGGCTAAGCCAACTTTTTATCTGTTTTAGATGACGAGTTTAATTAATTCTGTATTTTATGAGCTCAATTTTTATTTCTATTTGTAATATGACCCAAATTTTTTTGCGAAAAAAACATCAAAATTCTTGAAATTAAACATTTCAATTTTTTACATATTTTCAACTCACAAAGCCGTTTAAAACTGACGTCACAATATGTGTATTATGATGTCAATTTAGTGGTTACAAAATAGCATTGCTATTTGCTCTGGGCTCATTTGCATTGTTATTCCACTAGTGTAATAACACCTGTGTAATATCAAAAATATTCATTGGGATTACTTCACTCAGGCGATGTAGGTCATATAGTAAAGTAAAATAAACCTTGTGTTATTTTCATTTCAGTTAACGTTACTGGGTGCAGATGAAGGTCTGTTTGCTGTTAATGTACACAGAGAACCTCCAGTATTAACCAAACTCAACCAGTTTGACAGTGTACACCAACTCAAGTTTATACCTGGTCTTAATCTCATTATACTTATCACTGGTAAGTGTGCTCAAAATTCCCCAAAATATTGTACACAGAGAAAGTGTAGTATTTACCAAACTTAATCAGTTTTAAAGTGTGCACAAACTCAAATCTATACCTGGTATGAATTTCATTATACTCATCAATGGTGAGTGCTTATTGATATCAAGAAAAAGTGCACACAGAGATTATCAAGTACATATAAAACATAAATAAATTGACAGTGTACAGCAGCTCAAGTCAATACTGTATCTTATCAATTTTTCACTGGTGAGTTTGCCAATTTACTGACACAAATTACTGAAAAAGGTATGCACAGATCTAGAAAACCTGCATAATTAATAGATGCATAATCATGTTGATCTGATAGGCCAACTTAACTAAATATATCTGAATATCAAGAGATCAAAATGTCCCAAAAAATAAATTCAGCAGGATAAGAGATAAGATAATTTTATGATCTTCAGTAATCTTAACTCATAACCATATAATCCAATTCTATCTAAAGCTTGCAGTTCTCTGTGTACACTTTTCTAAAACTTTATCTTTACAGGTAGAGACAGGAATCTCCTGACTATTGATAAGAGGTTGATCCAGTTACGCCTGGGTCAGTGTAATGGTGAAGAGACTCAAGACGTGCCACACAATGTTGTGGAAAAAATGGTCGGGTGCACTGTGTTTGATGCAGTCGAGTTTGAGAACACTGTGTACATGTGTGTAGGAATGACAGAAAAAATATTTGTGCTGAAATATAACACTGATCTCAGAATGTTCTGTGTGAGAAAGGTAAATAACTCAGTTATAATTGTATAATGATCAAAAGTTGAAGGTATTGCTTGGTTCTTTTACTTGAAACTTAAGTATACCCCCCATCTACAATGTTCACAAAGGTCAAGGTCACAGTCAGCCTTTGTTCAAATGACAAAGCGCTGGTGGGGGGGGGGGATTATTCCACTTAGCGACAGCTCTAGTTTAGTTTAAAACAAATTATCACCTAGCTCAGTGGTTAACATATTGGGCTGTCAATCTTAGTGTAGTGAGTTTGAACCCCAGCTCAGCCAACTTTCATTGGACATTTGACAAAAGTCAGTGTGACAAAAGGTATTTTTCTCGCACTAATGGGTGTATGATTAGTAAGCTTTAGTGGGATGAGCGGCTGGAGGCTCAGATAAAATCTGGCTGTACCAGGGTTAGAGACTAAGTACTTTTTTTGTCTCAGCCACAAGGACCTTTAAGCTCTAAGTCTTACAGGTAATAACAGGTCCTCTTTGAAAACTTAATGCCGCGGCAATAGCGCAGTTGGTAGCGCGCCGGACTTCTAATCCAGAGGTCTATATTCGCACGGGTTCAATCCCCGGCCGCGGCACTTATCCTTTCCTACATTTGTCTCCCATCAATGGGTAGATAATCGTAAACCTATGTGGAATAGCAACTGGAGGCTAGGAAAGGGATGTGGTGGTAGTACTGGTGTGAGAAATACCAGGAATCCATCGTTAGGTGCTCCAGTTGTCGCGATATAACTGAGAGATTGTTGAAAGCAACGTAAAACCCCAATTCAAATCAAATTGAAAACTTAATGTAAGAAATAGATTAAATTGAATTAAAATATTTAGAAAACAGTGTTGGAAAAGAAGAAATTGCTTGTGACAAGCAATTTCTTCTTTTTCCACATTGGTTTTCAAAGGGTATAATTTGAAATAAGGGAACTACTATTCAAAACAGGATAGATTAATTTACAATATGCCCATTATTTACAGGCCAAAAGGACCTGCATCATAACAACTTATACCAGTCCTCCTTAAAAATCACAGGTCTCAATGCCGGAGGACTGGTGTTAGTGTCAATCCCTGGTGTTGGTAGGTGCAGGTGCACCACCTTCTGAAACGATATAAATGCAATAATGTTGAAAGTTATGTTAAACCCTATAAGATCTTTTAAATGTAAAAAAGAAATAATAGATAACCACATTGGTTCAATTTTTATGCCCCCGATAGGGAGGCATCATAAATTTGACTTGTCCGTCCGTCCGTCTGTCCGTCCGTCCGTCCGTCATTCCGTCCAAAAACTTTAACATTGGCAATAACTTCTAAATCAAAGCGGTGTCGGGGGCATTGTCATCTTACAGTGACAGCTCTTGTTTCAAACAATAATGAGGAAGAAAGCAGGTTGTGTGTGCTAAGATCAGACTGTATGCCTGTTCAGGCTTATCTCAGTCTGATCTAAATCATCTGCAAAAGCTTTGTGTACAAAAGAAAATTTGATGAATATCCGAAGGATTAAAAATGGCAAATTCTGGAATACTAAATGCCCCATACGTCTTATTTTCCATAATAAATATATCTTTTACATGAAAATTAAAGATATCGTTGAATATTTTTGTCTTCAAACTTCATAATCACACAAAGTTTTAGACTCTTGAAAATTGAGATATGTATGTATGTTGTATGTTGCAAATGATTGTTTAAATTTTTAGCCTAGTAGTTTTCGGAGAAAACCCGAGGTATTGCTATAGCCTTCGTGTCGTTGTCGTTGTTGTGCGAAAACTTTGACATTTTGTGATATCTCTGGTTATACTGAAAGCATTTACTTGAAACTTGGCACACATGTTCACCATCAAAAGTGCAACCTATACTATCAAGGGGGATAACTCTAGATGAATTATGCCCCTTTTTAGCTCGGCTGTTTTTGGAGAAAACCCGAGGCTATTGCTATAGCCTCTGTGTTGTTGTCGTCGTCGTGCGAAAACTTTGACATTTTGTTATATTTCTGGTTCTACTGAAGGCATTCGCTTGAAACTTGGCACACTTGTTCACCATCAAAAGAGCAACCTATACTATCAAGGGGGATAACTCTAGATGCATTTTGTGCAAATTATGCCCCTATTTACTTAAATTTTTCCCAACATCCAGCACTCGACAGCCAAGCGTAGGCACCTGTAGGCGGTGCTCTTGTTTCACTTAGATTTTTTCCCACCATCCAGCACTCAACAGCCGAGCGTAGGCACCCGTAGGCGGTGCTCTTGTTAAGTTTTTCTTGGTAGAAAACATTTCTGAAAATGAAACAAATTGTATTAGGAAATTTCTTTATAAAAAAACAAATTTTTGAGGGACATGAAAAATTATGATTGGAAGGGTATGGGATCATTTACCACATTTGAGCCTGTGTGTGACATTTCCAACAATTTGACATATGCATGAACTGGAAACAATGGGCACCTTGTACATCCACAAAGTGTTTTTTGAAAATTGCCTGACTGTCAAAATACACTAGACTGTCAAAATAAACATTGAGACCTTTTCTATCTAAAAATACAAAGTGGAAACTCCGGTCAGACTGTGCAGATGTACAGGATGGCCACATTCGGAACACCACTTGGCCAATCTCACGATCAACCTCAGATGTACATAGACGGACTACTTTTAAAAATTATGGGAAAACCTTCGAAAAACTGGATGACGTTAGTTAAAATGGCGTTAGCCCTCGAAACTGTGAGTGAAAACATTCGACGTTGCCAAAGCTACTTATTTAAGTCACTGACGTGAAATCATCGTATCTTTAGAAATATCTTTAGACTCTTAAATAACGGCTGAAAAATCTTAATTTTTGAGAATGATTAGTCATTCTCAAAAATTAAGATTTTTCAACCATTATTTACTGTCAGATATAAATCTACAGTGCTAGTTTTTCTTACACTGCTTCCGGCTAACAAAATGCATGATTTTGTTACATACCCATCCACCTTACATACATCCGAGGTCTGTTGCAGTTTACGGAAATGGCCAAGTGATGTTCGGAATGAGGATTAGCTAGTGTCTTTACTTTGCTAACATTTGAAATTGTTTGAAATGTCACACAGAGACTGATTTGTTTTTCTGTTTCCAGGAGCTGCCAATTAGAGAGCCTTGTAGCTGCATATCAATGGCTGAAGACTTTGCAATAGTTGGAACAGAGAAGTTTTTCAAGATAAATCTTGAACACCCGAGTCTCACAGAGTTTGTGGACAAGAAAGACAACTCTTTGGCCTTTGCAGCATTTGGAGCAGCCACTCACCAGAGTTATCCCCTTGCTGTTGTACAAGTCTCACCTCTAGGTCTTCCCCTGGAATTCTTGCTGTGTTTCCATGGTAATTATGAAATATCAGATCTCTTTAATTACAGCTTTGTTTGAATAATTAGGTACTGTACTGTCATTATAGATTACTTTTTAGAAACGTAATTTTTCCTTAGCTGCTTTGAAAATAAATGACTAGTTGGTGTTATTTTCATGTTTTTATTTGATTTTAGAATAAATCAACTTTGATACTACCTTTATTTTTCCACAATGTTTTTGAAAGTTTTTCAGAAAGGACAAGTTTATCTATACTTTGAATTTGTTAAGCTGATAATAGTTTTGTGTGATTTTCAAAAAAATATGATTTTCTAAAGATGGATTCACCAGCTTTTTTCCATGACTTGTGTATCTTACCATACATTCCTGTTGTTAGGCCTCCAGTTGTTTTACAGACCAGTAAATTCACACATTTCGGAATCTAATTTGAGCTTATGCTTAGTTTTTCCAACAATTTCACAAGTGCGCAACAATGAGACTCTGATCAGCCTGTGTGTTCCCACAGGCTGATCAGAGTCTTAATTGTGCACTGTCACAGGATACATTTACAGGGGTGTGGAATTCCTGTGCCTGACTTGTACAACATGGGCTTTTCAACCTGCGGTCAAGTACATTTTTCAAGGCTACTTATCCTGAGACAAGTAAATACCATGGCAAACCTCGAAAGGGCACTAGATAGATCTAAAGGACTAACAAACCTAATATTTAAATTAAATGGTAGGAAACATTGTTTTTAATGAAGAAAATGCTTGGTTTCAGCTTTCTTCTTTAAAAAACAATTTTTCTCAAAATTTATCTAGTCTTCTTCTTTAGCGGACAAGTTCATTTTGATCCTGGACAAGTAGAAAATCATCTTGTATTTGTCCAGGGATAAGTAGAGAAAATGTGTCTATCCACACCCCAGATTTATTTCATTATGCGGTTGTCCAGGCTGCTCAAAATCTGTCGATGACACTCACACTAAATTGTTGCAAACGTCAGTCATAGTCTCGTTTTCCTTGTTTCAGAGTTTGGTGTTTATGTAGACAGTAAAGGGAGAAGAAGCAGGCCAGCAGATATGAAGTGGAGCTGTCTGCCCCTGTCATTTGGTAATTGTTTTAAATTAACCCTTATCATGCTGAACCTGGAATATTCCTGCTTTGGCAGGAGCTATAGACAAACATAAGCCTGCACATATGTGCAGTCTGATGTTAGTCTACACCACCTGTTTCTCTCTTTCAAAACAGAATTGTCTTTAGATTTAGTTTTTGAAATGAAAATTGACCAATAAGTGGAAACTCCAGTGCTTTTTGCCCTTTGATTTTGATGAAATTTTTAGCTAAAATTTATTCAGCATGACAAGGGTTAAGTTTTCTCTGTCAAAGATGATCATTCAGGGCCTGAGGTTATGAAAAATTTCTCAGGCTCAAATTTTCTCAATTTTTTTTTTTTTTTCAAATAAATGTATGAAAATAAAAGAAAATATTAATAAGTTGTTTTTTATAACAACTTATAAATATTATCTTTTATGTTACTATAGTTCCACAAGTTTATGTGAGTATCGAGAAACCGTTATTGCCTATCAATTTCAATGTAAAATTGATCTTTGACGCCTCACTATAAATTGAACAACTGTACATTAAAATGAGTATTAACCCTTGTCATGCTGAATAATTTTGGCTAAAATTTTTTATCAAAATCAAAGGGCAAAAAGCACTGAAAGTACCAGCTGTACGTCAATTTTTATTTGAAAAACTAAATCTGTTGACAATTCTGGATTGAAAGTGAGAAACAGGTGGTGTAGACTAACGTCAGACTGCACATATGTGCAGGCTGATGTTTGTCTATAGCTCCTGCCAAAGCAGGAATATTCCGGGCTCAGCTTGACATGGGTTAAAATAGAATTATGGCATTAATCTCTAATTGAAATTTGAGAAAATTTTGAATTGGGAATGAGAAAATTTTTAAAAGCTCAGGCCCTGGTTGACTGAGAAAAGGTTGCAAACAATTTTCAGTAATTGTTTTTTTTTTTTTTTTTTTGTAAGCTTGCCCGCATAGTTGTTCCAAATGAGATGAAACTGTCTCATAATGTAAAATTTGTTACTCTTTATACACCCCCAAAGATGGACCTAAATTGGTATCATCTTGACTGGCAATCTGTTATTCTAAAAACATTATCTTTAACCCTTATATTGTACAAAGGTCTTAAATTACATTTTGATTGTTTGAAAAAACTTTGGTTATTTCTCCATGAAAAAAATGTATAACCTGACATTTTATTTGAGCCTGTGCATGACATTTCAAACAGTTTGAAATGTGAGTAATGTGCAAACATTGAGCAGTATAGACAGTCATGTAGTGTTAATATAAAGTAACCCAGTGGTCTACAGATGCTTTAAGGCCTCGTCTAGCTACTAAGTGCATAGTGAAGATGCTAGTCAGACTGTGCCGGTGCACAGGCTGGTCAGAGTATTTGCTTTGCACATATATGAAATTGTTGGAAATCTCAGGCACAGGCTCATTTTCTACTGATGAAGGGCTTACTGACAGTGGCTATTTTTATGTTAGCACATCTTTCCATAGACATTCTTTAATATCTTATCCTCAGAAACTTCTATTCATTCATTTTAATTTCTTGTAAATAGTGAAAATTTTAAATATATTTTCCGAGAAATCAAGTGTTTTTATTGACTCGCATATGTATTAGAGTTTCTTCTTCTAGAACAAAGTATAGGCTAAATGTCTTAAATTAAGTCTTAAATTAAAACACTGATATAAAAAATGTCAGTGTTTTTGCACCATACAGAGTTCAGGAGTTCAAGTTTGTCAGAAACGCACAAAAAATAGAAGGTGTAAAGAAATCAAAGTGAACACATAATTGTGATAAATGCAACATAAAACAACATAACAATTTACACCTTTGGGGTTCAGCACAAAACTTGTAAGTGCTTATAATTATAGTCACAATACTTTTACACAGTCTCCTAGATCTTTCTTTATCTAACCCTCAAGCAATCTCAACACAAGTCCACTTGTTAACAGCCCCAGGCTGTCCAGTGTCCCTAAAACTCCTTGAAAATCCTTTTTTTAAAGTTTGGCTAAAATTCCCTAAAAAATTAAATAACAAGGGAAATTCCTATTTTTTCTTGCATTTCCTAATTTTCACTGTCAGTCTTTCATGGTTGACCATCTGTGTCTGAAAGACTATGTGTAAATATGAAAGTTTGTCAACAATCCTTTCTAAATACTTTATTGAAAACATTATGGATTATGAAGAAATTGCTTGTTACAAGCAATTTATTCATTAATCATAATATTTTCTTTTTTTATGCCCCCTGTATTGAAAGATTGGAGCATGTTGTTTTACCCTGGTCTGTCTGTCTGTCTGCAAAAGTTCACCAAAAAACTTAACATTGCTAAAATCTTCAAGCCTATTCAAGATACAAGGCTCATATTTGGCATTATGATAGATCTAAATGATCCGCATCTGCTGAT
Organism: Fragum whitleyi; assembly: GCA_948146395.1. Taxonomy (NCBI): domain Eukaryota; kingdom Metazoa; phylum Mollusca; class Bivalvia; order Cardiida; family Cardiidae; genus Fragum; species Fragum whitleyi. Next base: position 27,610,612 of record OX411553.1, read on the forward strand.
ACCAAAGACAAGGTTATATGTCAAGGTCATCTGTCAAGGTCAAATAAGTCAAAAACTTAACAAAAAACCCCGTAACATTGCCAATATCTTCAAGCCTATTCAAGATACAAGGCTCATATTTGGCATGATGATAGATCTCAGTGATCCACATCTGCTGAGAACAAAGTCATGGTCATGTGACAAGGTCAAGGTCATCTATCAAGGTCAAATAACACAAAAATTTAACCAAAAAAAATCATCTTTCAGTTTACTCAAGCATATTATAGATACCCTGTCTCATAATTGGCATGATGAAAGATATCAGTGATGTACATCTGTAGGTATCAAGGTCAAGGTTATGCTAAAAGGTCAAGGTCATCTCTCAAGGTCAACATTTTGATAAACAAGAGGGCCGTTGGCCCTGGGTCCCTCACCTGAGAAAAAAGCTTCATTACCTAGGTATGTCCATGCAACCACAGAAAAAGAGATTTTCTATTATTCCATTAGATAACTTTTAAAATAATCCTTTCCCCCCCCTTTCTCCCCTGGTCATTATTTATTTAAGCTTTTGTCATAAAAGGTCTGTGATCAGCTAATCTATGCCAGATATACAGGCTGAGTCTGAGACTTTTAAAGTCTTCTTTAACCCTTTCCTGTTTTACAAAATTTTGGACCTGTCCAAATTCAAAGGTTTTGCAGACGAAAATTTAAAGTGGTTGAATTTGAAAAATAACAATTAAGAAAATAGTGTGGAAAAAGAAGAAATTGCTTGTCAGAAGCAATTTCTTCTTTTTATGCCCCCGCATCGATAGATCGGGGGCATATTGTTTTACTCGTGTCCGTCTGTCTGTCTGTCTGTCCGTCTGTCTGTCCGTCTGTCTGTCTGTCCGTCCGTCTGTCCGAAAACTTAACCCGAAAACTTAACCTTGCCAATATCTTCAAGCCTATTCAAGATACAAAGCTAATATTTTGCATGATGATAGATCTCAATGATCCGCATCCGCTGGTACCAAAGTCAAGGTCATGTGACAAGGTCAAGGTCATATGTCAAGGTCAAACTTGGAAAAAAAATGTTGTTACGGGGGCATTCGTGTTTCACAAACACATCTTGTTTCACAATGTTTTCTCAATCATAAAATCACAGGCACGTAAAAAGCAGGGATTAAACAGCAAAGGGTTAATGAGTTGATCAATCCATGTCAAATATATAGGCTGTAAGAATTCAAAATTCTCAACAAAGCACTCCCCCCCCCCCCAAGATGCTCTGCACCTGGTGAATCTAGAGTCATGATTTTAGCTAATTCAATTAATGTCCATATGCTGATCATCCATATCAATTTTCAAGTCTGTAGGACTCCTGCTTCATTAGAAGAAGTTTAAATATTTCAAAAATGATCCAATGTACTACCCCCCTCCCCAAGACACTCAGCACCTGGTGGTCTTACAGTCATGAATTTAGCTATTTTTATTAAGGTCAATATATTGATCACCCATGACAATTTTCAAGTCTGTAGGGTTCCTGATCAAGGAGAAGAATAAGGTTAAAGATTTCAAAATTGATCCAAAGTACTACCCCCTGCCCCCTAATGCTCCGCACCTGGTGGCCCTACATTCATGATTTTAGCTACTTTATTTAAGATCCATATGCTTATCATCCATGCCAATATTGAAGTTTGTTGGGCTCCTGGTTCTTTAGAAGATGAAGGTTAAAGTTACAAAATTTTCACAAAAGTACTACCCCCTCCCCCCTGGTGCTCCGCACCTGGTGGCATTACAGTCAGGGTTTTAGCTATTTTTAATAAGGTCTATGAGCTGATCCTCCATGCCAATTTTCAAGTCTGTAGGGCTTGTGGTTCAGAAGAAGAAGAAGGTTTAAAATTACAAAATTTTCACAAAAGTACTACCCTCTCCCCCCTGGTGCTCCGCACCTGGTGAATCTACAGTCATAATTTTAGCTATTTATATAAAGGTCCATATGCTGATCATCCATGAAAATATTCAAATCTGTCAGGCTCCTGGTTCAGAAGAAGAAGAAGGTTAAAGATTACAAAATTTTCACAAAAGTACTACCCCCTCCCCCCTGGTGCTCCGCACCTGGCAGCCCAACAGATATGATTTTAGCTATTTTTATTAAGGTCTATGAGCTGATCATCCATGCCAATTTTCAAGTCTGTAGAGCTCCTCGTTCCGAAGAAGAAGAAGCTTAAAGATTACAAAATTTACCCAAAGTACTACCCCCTCCCCCCTGGTGCTCCGCACCTGGTGGCCCAAAAGATATGATTTTAGCTATTTTAATTCAGGTCTATGAACTGATCATCCATGCCAAGTTTTAAGTCTGTAGGACTACTGGTTGAGAAGAAGAAGAATTTTAAAGATTTTCTTAAAATTTCACCTTTTAAAGGCTGTTAGGGGGGCATTTGTGTTGAACAAAAAGATCATGTCAAATTTAATCAAATAATACTAGTGACAAGTCTGAAATGATTGGATGAATGTCTTTTTCAGCCTACAGAGAGCCATTCCTATATGTCACATATTTTACAAGTGTACAAGCCATCACTGTTCCAGCTCTTAAAGAAAGGGTCAGGTAGGTTTAGAGATGAAACATTTTGTTGTGTACTTTTGAGATATCATGCTCTTTAATTGGCATAAAGTTCCAAATATCTATATTTTTCATGATTTTTTCATTATGAACTAATATACTTTAGACAAACCTAGTTCCAGTTGTAGCTCATTTGGAGCTGGATATTTGGATTGTGGGATCAATTCCATGATCGCCCAACTTTCATTCAACTTTTGAAAAAAGTAATTTTATATTGTGACAACGGCTCACCTGGGGCCCATAACTTGTTACAAAAACAATAACTGTAAGTCAAAATCACAAGTCATACCTGGTGTTTTTATTCATTGTTAGATTCTGCCTTTCAATATCTCATTGGAATCGTCTTCAGCAGACAATTCCAATGAGATGATGCATGGCAGAATGCCATATTTAGTTTCTACTGTAGAAGCAACTTTAATTTTTGACTTAATGCAAAAATTATCGTAAGATGTTTAGTAAAACAGGCCCCTGTTATCTATCTTTTCTATTTCGTTATCAGAGGAAAACAGACGTCCATAGACCTGTCATGTCCAAGATTTTTAGGGTCAGCCCTTGACCACGGGTCAGTGTTTGTGGCGTCAAGTAGTGGTGTAAAATCTGAACTGATTACATTGTGTGGTGTAGATGGTACCTTTATAGAACCACCAGGAAAAGAGAACAGGTATTTTTGTAATTCTTTTTAGTGGATTATCAAGAAATATTGATAAATTATCATTAGATAAACTCAATACCAAACTGACTGAAGGGCATTCCTCACTTCATCTAATCTTGGTCCATTATACAGATACTGTCATTATGCTATAGAATTCATTTGCAACTAATTAACCCTGAAATGTTAATTTATGTCTAATATTTGCCTGAAAGAAATAAAACAATTGTTTATTTTTTGGTGTAAGATAAGCATGTACAATCCTTTTGGCACATAGGCATGTATAACTCAATGGCTTAGTGTGAAACAGTTGTAACTACCTATATGTATATAGGCAGTTACAACTGTTTCACACTGAGCCATCAAACTGCTTTGTGCTAATCCATCTATAATTCATTTCCAAAACCTGCTCATGTGCATATGTTTAAGATTAAATCACTCTCTTAATTTGGACAGTCAGATCACAATATTCTCCATGCCTTCTTTAAACTACTTCTGAAACAAATTTTCTTCAAATATCAGAGAAATTGTTAATTTAAATATATGTCATTGCTACCCAATGTCTGCACTTCTGAAGGCTCTGCGATATTGTTATGCAGGTCATCATCTTATGAATTTCAGGAGACCTGCCAGCCAAGCAGAAAGACCAAATAGTGGAACGAAATATTATTCACCAAGAGTAACTAGACGGCCTTCTCTCACTTCACTGTCAAGTAACAGCAGTGTATCTTCATCCTCAACGACTTCAAGCATGCAGACCAGTGTTTAAATGTTATGACAACTTTGACCTGCACACAGAGTAATAAGACACCTCTCTCTCTCTTCACTGTCAAGTAACAGCAGTGTACCATCAATGGCATATAGCATGCAGACCAGTGTTTAAATGTTATAACTTTGACATACACAAAGAGTTAGTAGACAGACCTCACTTTCTTCACTGTCAAGTAACAGAAGTGTATCATCAATGACATATAGCATGCAGACCAGTGTTTAAATGTTGTAACTTTTACATACACAAAGAGTTATTAGACAGACCTCTCTCACTTCACTGTCAAGTAACAGAATTGTATCATCAACGACATTTAGCATGTAGACCAGTGTTTAAATGTTGTAACTTTTACATACACAAAGAGTTATTAGACATCCCTCAATTACTTCACTGTCAAGTAACAGCAGTGTATCATCATCAATCATGTCAAGCATACAGACTAGTGTTTAAACTAAATGCGTGTGTGCATGACATCGCAAACAATTTCACATGGGTAAAGCAAAACTCTGACCAGCCAGTGCATCCACACAGTCTGACCAGATTCTTCACTTTGCTCTTTGTAGATATATGTAAATTTTAACCTTTTCCAACAGTCAGCAAATATTCTTTTTTGTTTTCAGAGAAAACCCGAGGTATTGTCATCATATTTTGTTGGCTCAGTGGGAAACAGTTGTAACTCTCTATATGTTTATAGGTAGTTACAACTGTTTCGGGGTGAGCCAGCAGTTTGCGTTATTTGTCTTGGACTAGGCCTGAAAAACTTTAACTTTTGTCAAATCTCTGTTACTATTGAAGATTTCTCCATTTAACTTTAACATCTAAACAGAGTTGCCAGCTGTCATTTCCTCCCTACATATTTCAATTTTAAATAGTCTGGATTGAGTTGGAGGCAAAGTTCCAGCAACGATGAACTGTTATGTTTTCAGCATGTGTGTATAATTATGTTTGTATATTGTTCCTATTAATGTATGATCTTTAACTTATTTGTATATTAAAACCCTCTCGGTTTCATTTTAGTCATAGCAACATTGATATTACCTCATGCTAGCTGCCATGTGTTTTGTCAAGCATGCTTGTGTTGGGGGAGTCGTATTCCTCACTTTGATAAGACATTGTATTAGCATCAGCCCATCCATCCTAATTTGTCCTGTACATAACTCCTTTATTCATTTATAGATTTCAAAATTATTTTACACCATTGCCCTTCAATAGACAGATACATGTATAAAATTTGCATAATTTTTCTGTATCTCAATTTGTTTCCGGAACAGAACTTATACATTTTTAAGTGGATTGAAAAAGTGTTTCAAGGATGCTCCCCTCAAGGTGTACATGTGCCATTTAACAGGGGGTCAACTGTCAAGATCACATTTTAAGGTCAACATTAGCATTAACATCGACAAGTGTTTTCACTGGACAAACATTCTAGTTTTTCACACAACAAAATGTTGGTACTTAATTTTACATTGATCTCTAATTTCATTTTAAAGTGTAAATAACATGTGTTTTCAAGCAGATAAAATGAATCTCTCATTTGATTTGACAGAAGTTAGATAAATAGTTTTGTCTTGTTATTCAAGTTTAATTTATGTAGAAAAAACAGCAAAACATTGTTAACTAAATATCTATGTAAGTAATTATTATACATCCCCCAACCTAGGAAGTAGAGTGGGTATATTGGTTTCACCATGTTTATCTGTCTACCCAACTATTTGTTCAGACTTTTTCGTTTCCTGACTCTTACCCAGACTCATTCAGGACTCTAACTTAACAACAAGTTGACCTAGAATCATGAAACTTCATACAATTGTAAATCATAATTCAAGGAAGTGCCCTGTTTAAGGTCATGCAGATCAAAAGTCAAAGTCACAATTGTCACAATTGTTCTTAGATAGTTCTGGACTCAAACTCAAGAACCAAGTGACCTAAATAATGTAACTATTTCTAATCATTGCCCATGACCCAAGGACGTTTTGGGTACATGTGCTCTGATACACTCATACTTGTAGAAAGTACCTGTGGGGTATAAGTCCACTTTGCAACAGCTTTAATTAAAAACGATAAAGCACTCTATGCCAAGCTTCTTGTCCAAGGATAGTTCATTATGTTTCATCCTCAAGCTTTAGCTACATGTTCATTTAAGAGATGAAGACAATATTTGTTGATTTCACGAAGTTTGAAACTAAAACCTAATTTCACTGTATAAATATGTGAAGTAAATTCATATATAAATGTGATTAGGTTTTTTGTTTCATACCTCAAGCAAATCAACAAATACTTTCTTCATATCTTAAAGTTTAATATCATGGAGTAAAAATGTAAAGACTTGATCATAATAAGTTTTTCTAATTGGACTACATTTTGTGGAAATTTACAAAATGGCCTTGTTCTCAAATTATTTTCATTCACTAATGAAACCAATTTTTTAGACAATCAAAATGCCCAAAACTTGATACGCACTTCTAGAATCAAATAATTCTCATACAAACCTATGCATATGCTAAGTTCTAAAGCTTAATAAATTTCTTCGTAGCATGTTGATAGTCACTAACAATAGTTTTACATCAATTCTTCAATTTGCATCTCCTTACATACTCATTTATTAAGGCAACATGTACATATCTTTACACCAACGTTCATTATGTGTAAATTCATATCTATATACCATCAGTGTTCATGTTTTTATTGTTTTTATAGGAGTCTCATATCAGTGTTAATATCTATATGTAAGTGTCAGCAAAATAAAATAATGTGAGAAACATGATTTCTGTATCATTTTCCTTTTTATCAAGCCTAACCCGAAAGTTGGTCACAAAAGTACTTGGATTTCTATCACTAGTTTGACCAACATGGATCTTTTTTCTGATTTTATCGCCAATGCTCAATTTTTATTCCACTGCAAAATTAATGATAAGAGCACTCCAAGCAAATATCACTTTAAGCTGCAGGCGCTGGGAACCGTTTTACTAAACTGCTTTCGAAAAAATTTTTAGTCAAAAACACAAATCGTACCTTGTGTTTTCATTCATTGTTAGATTCCACCTTGTAATATCTCATTGGAAACGTCTTTAGGAGACGATTCTAATGAGATGATGCATGGTAGAATATCATATTTAGTTACTAGTATTCCTAAGAAGCAACTTTGATTTTTGACATGCGCAAAAATGCTCGTAAGATGTTTATTTAAACAGGCCCCTGGGTCGTAAAAATAAGGTTCTTCTCACAACTGATACTTAGCAATACTGACTGAAGGTCAGAAAGCTATACTTTAGCGTGTTTCTCGTCTGTCTGTGCATCCGGTGTTTGATTTTTTCTCATTTACACTATAAAGTCTACAAATAAAATCGGATTCTCCTAAAATAAACACAGGATGATTGTAGGGTCATATAACAAGGATCGTCACTATAGAAAATTGGGATAATTATTTAGAAAAAACACAGGAGAAAGGCGCTTTTTTGAAGGTCTTGAAATTTTTTACGGAAAGATTGATGTGTCTTAAGGATTGAGTAAAATTTAAAATATGGACAAACCGTTGGTAAAGACAAAAGAAAAGGGCCTTACCAAAACTCACAGTCCTATCTTTTTTAAGCAATAAGGTCCACAAACTATATTGAATTCTCTCGAAACTTTCACGGGATGATTGTAAGGTCATAAGCATTGTGTAATCAAAGCACTAAAAGCGCTGATGGCCTGGTTTATAAAGAGACAATGTGACATTTGAAGGCATACACTCCATTTTTATGCCCCCGTATCGAGAGATCGGGGGCATATTGTTTTACTCATGTCCGTCTGTCTGTCCGTCCGTCTGTCCGAAAACTTATCCTTGCCAATATCTTCAAGCCTATTCAAGATACAAAGCTAATATTTGGCACGATGATAGATCTCTATGATCCGCATCCGCTGGTGTCAAGGTCATCTGTCAAGGTCAAACTTTGAAAACAATGCCGTTACGGGGGCATTCGTGTTTCGCAAACACATCTTGTTTTAATATTTTTAACAAGGCTTTTTTAGGCGGGGAAAACCAAGGGTTCCATTCACCTATAGGGATCGTAAGCCACATTCCGAATCTAACTTCAAAGGGAAAATGTCGAACGGTATGCTCACTATTTAGCACTGAGTCCGCAAAAAACCCCAACTAATTCCCAAGGTATATATTATTACGCCCGATACCGCTTTGAAGACAGGCGCAACTCGCGTTTTATAATTTTTGTTGATTTGATTGGTTTGCTACTAGTCAGTCAATTTATCCATTCGATTATTCCGTCTAACAATCGTAGCAATGCTGTTTTTCTAGGGGCACACACTCGTCGGCTCTTTCCTTTACATTGAATTGAATTCCATAAAGAAGTTGTATTTTACTGAGGGAACACAAAAAAAATGATAGGGTCAATTTCCCCCTTTCCCACAATATGGTCAACCCTATACTCGTACCACAATATTTTTTTTTATTTCTACCCTAGATATATATTAAATTATATGTTCATTTATTGTCTGCAAACTGTTCCAATTTGACCCAGTCTAAAATTTTGTCGTCTGTTTGAGGGTTTAAGCGGAAAGGGTAGATAATATTAGGGAGAAAGTGTGTGTTAGCAGTATTTTCTTTTCCCTATTAGCAAGGTCATACGTCAAGATCAAATATAAAAGCTATGTATCTTTAACACAGTGATTTCGGCATTGATAAGTAAAAAATATCTGGTCTTCGTGATAAGGACAAGGTGAATAATCAAGGTTATATTCCAGAAAATTGACCTCGTGTATTGTTTCATCTATTCAGTTCCCTCGCCTACAGAACTATCAGTACTTTGATTTTAGCACAGCGTAGTGATATGCAAGCACTGTGTCGATCACGCAAAGCACTTCGTATCGCACAAAAGTTGATGGCGTATACTAGACCTATTTTTTTTTGCGCGCATGAGCACAAAAAGCTACGTAGTACACACGTTGTTCGTTTTTTCACTCGATGATTTTCCTAGGCAAATTCCAGGATACAGGGTTGTTTCCTATGGCCTGTTTAACCGGGCCAAAAATGAAAATTGTGACAATACATTTGAAAATACAGGAAAAGGGGCATTATGGAAGTTCTTTTAGTCCTATCTTGTTTACGCAATCAAGTCAACACATATCCTCAAATTCTCTTGGAATTTTCAGAGGATGATTGATGGGTCATAAGGAAGTTCCAATATAGAAAGGGGGATGTTCGTCTTTAACAAGAGAAAAGTGGTATTGTGGCTTTACACTTAGTGCCGTCCTGTTTATGTGACCTATTCCACAAATATGATCAGATTCCCTTAAACTTTTCACAGAATGATTGCAGGGTGGAAATGATAATTGCTTTCTAAATCATGGGGATGATCTACCAGAAAGCATAGAAAAGGTCTTATCGAGTTCACTTAATGCAATCTTTTTAAGAAGGTAAATATATAATACATGCTTATTGTATTATATACAAAAAATATCAAACGAGGTTGGGAGAATTGAAAATTGTCGAGACTCTGCACCTAACAATGGATTCCTGGTATTTCTTTCACCTTAACTACCATTACACCCTTTCCTAGCCTCCGACTGCTATCTCACATAGGTTTACGATTATCTACCCATTGGTGAGAGACAAACGTCGGAAAGGATATTTGCCGCCACCGGGGATCGAACCCACGATTTCCAGATTGGAAGTCTTATGCCTAACCAACTGCGCTATGGTGGCGGCTACGCCCGTTCCTTGCAACACAATCCCTCGTTCACTTATGTACAAATTTACACGAAACTTTCACAGAAGGTTCCTCATCCTGTGAACACGCGCATATTGTCTGGATATTGTGTTACTATGCTGGGTCACCGACGCAGCAATGAGCCCGTTGAAAATGTCCCGTTGTGGCGTATTTTGTGACTGGCATTCTTGTTTATGCAAATAGTTAAAATGAAAGTCGTTGTGGCGTTTTTTTGTGATTGACATTCTTGTTTATGCAAATAGTTAAAATGAAAGTCGTTGTGGCGTATTTTTGTGACTGGCATTCTTGTTTATGCAAATAGTTAAAATGAAAGTCGTTGTGGCGTATTTTGTGACTGGCATTCTTGTTTATGCAAATAGTTAAAATGAAAGTCGTTGTGGCGTTTTTTTTGTGACTGACATTCTTGTTTATGCAAATAGTTAAAATGAAAGTCGTTGTGGCGTATTTTGTGACTGGCATTCTTGTTTATGCAAATAGTTAAAATGAAAGTCGTTGTGGCGTATTTTTGTGACTGGCATTCTTGTTTTTGCAAATAGTTAAAATGAAAGTCGTTGTGGCGTTTTTTGTGACTGGCATTCTTGTTTATGCAAATAAGTGAAATGAAAGTCGTTGTGGCGTATTTTTGTGACTGGCATTCTTGTTTATGCAAATAGTTAAAATGAAAGTCGTTGTGGCGTATTTTGTGACTGACATTCTTGTTTATGCAAATAGTTAAAATGAAAGTCGTTGTGGCGTATTTTTGTGACTGGCATTCTTGTTTATGCAAATAGTTAAAATGAAAGTCGTTGTGGCGTATTTTGTGACTGGCATTCTTGTTTTTGCAAATAGTTAAAATGAAAGTCGTTGTGGCGTATTTTGTGACTGGCATTCTTGTTTTTGCAAATAGTTAAAATGAAAGTCGTTGTGGCGTATTTTGTGACTGGCATTCTTGTTTTTGCAAATAGTTAAAATGAAAGTTCATCGTGTTGAAATTGTCGTCTGTAACTTCTTTGAATTAGTAACAGTCGTCTTGTTAGAGGCTGATTATTTCAGGAGCGAGATTATACATGAAATTGACCATAATTTCACATTTCTATGTTCGTCTTTCTTAAGATCCAGGAATTATTTAACTATTTTTGTTCGCCGGCGAAAAGCCCGTAACTACTGCTTATTTTAAGCTAAAGTAACGAGGGTTTGGTTGCTTTAATACGATTTATTTATTAATGAATGGCTATTGGCGGATAGATCAACGACTCTATAATCTTTTGTAATTTGTTTATTTTCGTAGATAAGTCGAATGACATTTCTCATGTAGAGTTGATTGACATTATGATACATTATTTAGTAAAGGCGTAAATACGTTGTTTGCTTGCATTGAAGTTGATTTCGCTTTTAGTTAGCTAAAATTTCAACACAGTGATCAAACATAAACTAAGATAGACTGCTACCGCTTTAAACCATACAATAGGCTTTGATAAGCTATGACTATAGTGGTGTCTGTGGTCTAGAGGTAGAGCGCCAGACTCTTGACCAAGAGGTCCCAAGTCCCGGGAGTGGCTATCGATCTTGAGTATTTCATTGGCGCGAGTACTGGCTTATTCTCCAGGAAGCAAAATAATCTAAGTTGATAGAACTTGTTTTCAGATCGTTGTTAAATAAATTCATGTAGGTTTCAACGAAAGTTGCCTGTGGAAGACTTTCTAATCTTAGTCGCATTCAAGTTTAGATTGCCGATAAGGAACTTCTTTTTCTATCAACCCACATGGACGACAAGAGTCGCCGTTTGCTATTACTGAACCTCAACTTGCTCAAATTAGGACAGACTTCAGCATATTGTCCCTCTATCCTTTGCTCTGTTATCTTCGTATTATTCCTTGAGCGACATGCATATGGGTAAAAGGTCTGTCTGGTGCAAAACGAAACAGTTTAAACTTCCTATTACTGTTTCTCACTAAGCTATCGACATGCCAAATCAATTACCACAGTACGTAGAGTTCTCGACTTCGAACAGTCACAGGTTCGAGTGAATGGCTTATCTTACTAGGGAAACCAATTCTGTTAGAGGAGAGACAGACGATTTATCCGGTTGTGATTTAAATCCCATACGCTGTAAAAGAAACGGGTGGAGCTCACAATATGAAAATTCAGCGTATACTGTACTAAGTACGAGGGATGATCCAGAAGTTCGTATAATTGGCCCATAACTTTGGCAATTCTAGCTTGTTCAGTGTAAAAATTTTTAGTGTGTGAAGTTCAGTATCTACCAAAACGACAAATGTTATTATTTTTTTGCAAAATTATATTAAGCGGCCTTGAATTGCGTTACCATAGTAACATATGTAGTCTTAGGCGGGGGAGCGTAAAAAAGTTATAGAAATCTGATACACAAATCAATTTTTCTAAATGTTTTCGTAAATTTTATTTGAAACTTCTTACTAGAAATAAATAAGACGTAAATAGGTAATCAATTGTCATAAATTAAACATTTTTGAAGAGTTTTTACGGACACAGATTATATTTTTTAAAAAAAACTATTTGCGAGTGAATAGTGACCTGACGTCAACACCAAAATGTGAATTCCGTTTATTTCTAGAATTTTGTCACAATCACGAGTCAATCAACGACCCAGATAATTTGGAAAAATATAAATATGTCAAACAGGGAAGTTTCCATGGATATTCAAAGAAAATCAGGCTTTATTAGAGGATTAAGAATGGTATATTGGAGTTTCAAAAAACGAAGTCGTCACAATCGATCCTCAATATTATCCAAACATCAAAACCCAGCATCTGTGTCTACACTTCACTAGAAAGACTATTCATAAAGATATTGTAGACAAATTTGAATCCCAAATGGAATGGGGATACTTTATGCAAGTTAATTTATTAGGCTCAGAAAGGCATGCGAGCAAACAGATACTATGTAGAAAAGAGTTTATAATGACGTCGCCCTCGACGTTCTTGCTCCCCCGCCTACTCGCGGGGTCTATGTATCTAATAAGTCACTATATAGCCGCTATATAACTTACAAATTTGAAGATTTCCACATTTATTACACAGATGTTGCATTAAAAAGATGTATAATTTTTATTTTGATAGTCATCTTTTCTGAAGATTTATAACCCCATTTTACGAATTTCTGGATCAACCCTCGTACATTGTATAGACACTTAGAACAGTCTTGCTATGAACCTTCGAATAGTCTAGTTCTAAGTCATTTTAATATCGTCAGCAACTACAGATCCGCAAGCAAGAGTGAGGTTCGAGAAACCGTTGTCTCATATCGTAATTTTCAATGTACAATTGATCTTTGCTCATTCACTTAAATTTGCTCGTCTAAAGCAATCAGTCCTGCGTTCAGGATGTCAAAACGGCGAAAGCAATTTTTCAAATCATTATCGGCTTTGCAGGTGCATTGCGCGCAGAGCGGGGTATAAATGGAAAACAGTTTGCACCGTTTTGTCATCCTGAACGCAAGGCTTGCTCATCAAAGGTGACCCTTTTCAGCATTACCTTCGTGCGCTCGTGAGTTCTCCAATGATTCGAAACTCGTGTTCTTAAAATGGCATGGTTATAATTAAATTTGTTTGCTGGAATGGGGTTTTATGCCGCTTTCTTTCGGATATATCGCCGCGGCTGGAGCATCTAACAAGGGATTCCTGGTATTTCTCACACCAGTACTACCATAATATCCTTTCCTAGCCTCCAACTGCTATCCCACATTGGTCTACGATTTATCGACCCATTGATGAGAGAGACAACTAGTCGGAAAGAATGAGTGCCGCCGTCGGGAATCGAACCCGGGATGGTCACAATTAAAAGACATTCGGATTTCCGTGAGGCGTACTTTAATCTCGAATAACAGATTTTCAAAATTATTATGAACAGGGTTCAAAATAAAATAAATCACTTATGCCGGAAATTAAAACGGAATAAAATGACTCCTAAGAGACCGATTCATTGTATTGGCGCTGTAATTCTAAAATCTCGTAACTACAGCTTCATGAAAGCTGTAGTTTCGAGGTTGTTGAATTAATCAAAGTAAATGCTTTTCTATAGAAAAAATCACTACAAAATATACTGGGTAGATAGACCTTCCTCTCTCTACTTTGTAGATTTTCCAACCATCAGTTGATTCGAGTCTTTCAAAATTTTCAACCTTCAAATAAATTGTTTTATTGTAACAAAACGGCACGTTGAACTATTTTACGATTATCCCGACGGTTTTCTAACCCAAAAATATACGTTCAAGTTGACAATGTCCGCGATACGTTTAAAAACTTTCCACATCGCTTTGCATCGATCGCATTTGCTTTGCTCGCAATTGAGCATTCCGCAAACTCGCGACTGTGTATATTTCCTAAAATGTGTCTCAAGCATTTTCACCGTCGAATACACACGGCAGAGTTCCAGTATTTTCTCTAATACCTACAATTAACAACATCGTGATATTGGCAAAGTGATTGGTGTCGGAATGATTTCGGAATGAAATAAAATGAGCGAGATGAGCGAGTTTTTAATTGAATTAAAGCGAAGTCATCCGATATCGCTAATTTCGTCCAAACTTATAGTGAAATACTTTATAGTTATAGTGAAACCGTGAGGCAAATGTCGAATACGCGAACGGCAACAAACAGTAAACGCATGAGTCTATACATTGTATGGGGGCACACTATGTTCTTTTTCCAAAGTGTTATCTCAAGTATAAAATTCAGTGCTAAATATCAGTATAAATGCACATGTTTTAGAGAATTATCAAGGGTCAGTTCTGTCTATACCTGTATAGACAAAATTGACCTTTGATCACTCACTTAAACTTGAGCATCAATAAACCATCAACATGTACGAAGCATTTAGAATTCCCGACGTGTTTTGTGCGAACGACGAATATTGAAATTCCGTGTCGCATTGGGAAAATTAGTTGTAATTGCTTGTCATGTCTCTCTCACCTGAGTCTCAGAGAATTGTTGCCTAGCAACAGATACAGCCATCGAGATTATAGACTAATTTTTACGATATATCGGAAATCGCCATTTTTGTGTTTGCTTTAAGTTGATCATGCATGTATCAATCTAGTGGGTGGAAACAAATTCGTAAGGAAAAGATGCTTGGTGTTAAGAAAGGTAAATATTATTTAAATCACTTTTCTTATAATATTTTTAGCTGTTTCAAACCGCATTTAAAGCTAAAATTGACAAGTGTTACACGATTTGATTGTATGTGATTAAAGATGAAGATGTGGTTATTTTCACTTTTGATTAAGATGAATATAATTTTCTCTTCAGACGCCTGCCCTTACTCTAATAAAAGTTCTGACACAGGGTTTGAAGCAGTTTTCAAAAATTATATTACAATTTCGTTGATTTCAGGAAACAAACGACTATGTTTTCAATAATTATGGGTATTTTTATAATCCAAAATTATTGCCCTTCCAGGGCGGAGCATAGTAATCGGGTCGTTGCATTTAAGATTAAGGTAAATCAGCTTTTATTTATAATAACTAGTTTTATTAGATTGTAGACATACTCGAAATCGTAGGTTGGTAACCAAATCTTCGTAACTTCAGCTTGGACGCTGAAGTTACGAGGATTTCCTAATCCAACTATAAGGTGTGTTTACTTTCGCATAGCACGCTTATCCTTTTGGTTTTATGATGCAGTTATTTACACGCCCTGGCAGGTAAATAATAACTCAGAATAACGGGGTGAAGATGTAGATTATGTTTATTAGATAGAAACAGCTTCTAGGCAAAATGTGTGGCTGCATAAGTTTAAGACAGTTATTTTACTTGTCATATCGCGGCTGCTGGAGCACCAATGGATTCCTGGTATTTCTCCCACCAGTATTACCATCACAAACTTTCCTTGCCTGCAGCTGCTATTTTACATAGGCCTACGATTATCAACCCATTGGTAAGAAACAAATAGTCGGAAAGAATGAGTGCCGCCGTCGGGGACCTCTAGAATTACAGTCCGAAGCGCTACCAACTGCTCTATCACGGCGGCTTAACCCTTTCCTGTTTTACAAAATTTTGGACCTGTCCAAATTCAAAGGGATTGCAGACGAGAATTTAAAGTAGAATTAATTTGAAAAATAACCATTCTGTAGGGTAGAAAATAGTTTGGAAAAAAGAAGAAATTGCTTGTCAGAAGCAATTTCTTCTTTTTTCACAATGTTTTCTCAATCATAAAATCACAGGCACGTAAAAAGCAGGGATTAAACAGCAAAGGGTTAAGACAGTGAACAAATGTCAGTTTTGCCTATATAATGTATGGACAAAAATGCCATCACTTGCACATGTGCATCTATACCCTAACACATTTTCGTAATATTGTATCTTTGCCTTATAAAAACACGGCAGTTCCCAAACTTAAAACGGAAAACCATCCTTACAAATATAATTTGAAAATAAGGACTTTATTATATCAATAAAAACAAGAGTGCCATAGTCAAAAAATACGCCGCCATTTTGCTGCTGTTTCACGAAAATAATTGTAGACACTACTTATTTTGACAGAACCAAATTCAAAATGACCAAGTTTCATTTAAATCAAGACAAAAAGTAAGGAGGAGTTGCCTTCACAAGGCTACAATTTCAATAAGCCCCAGACACTAAGTTTTAAGGGGGCATAATTCAGGGAAATAATTGAGCCATAAAAGCCTTGATCCATGTACATCTACAAATTATGGTGATGACATTGACCAAGTTTCATTTAAATAAAGACAAAAAGTGAGGAGGAGTTGCGTTCAAAAGGCTGCAATTTCAATAAGCCCCAGATACTAAGTTTTAAGGGGGCATAAATTAGGGTAAAATTAATGAACCATAAAATCCTTACTTCATGCTAATCTACCAATTTCGGTTATAACATCCACCAAGTTTCATTTAGATCCAGCCAGAAACTTAGGAAGAGTTGCATTCACAAGGCTGCGATTCCAATAAGCCTCAGAGACTAAATTTTAAGGGGGCATAACTGAGGCAATAAGCCCCAGAGATTAAGTTTTTAAGGGGCATAACTCAGGCAAAAATCAATGAACCATAAAATCCTTCCTTCATGCACATCTACCAATTGAGGTGATAACATTGACCAAGTTTCAAGAAGATCATGCCAGAAACTTAGGAGGAATTGCGTTGACAAGAAAAGTGGACGTACGTACGTACGGACGGATGGACGGACGGGCGGCGGACGGACAGACGGAAAAGATAATGTCATTATACGTCCGCCTCCGGCGGCGTATAAAAACTGATGATCTTATTGTTTAAGCTTGTTCAGTCAAAGACGGGTGTTCTTTGCATCTTCAACCGTGAAAAGTAACATCTCGTCTTGGGGCGATCATAACCGCGTAACTCCAACCGTTATTTTCATGTATAGCTACTCGATTTTTACTACCCAATGAGAATAGTTATAACGCACGTTCTTTAAGTTATCGTGAATTATCCAGGACACGAAGCTGGTGTTGATCTTGTCTACCCTTCCAGGTTTTTTTTCTAAATTTTACAATGTCAAAATTGGTGTAATTTAGGAACTCGGACAATTACATTTGTATTAGCAGAAAAGGGTACTTAAATGAGCCCCGTCACGCAAAAAGGGGCAATCTGTGAAAACCGTAAAGTGAATATTGAAAAAGACTTTTGTGTTGGTTCAGATAACCAGAGACGGCATTTCGATGACTCTTTCACAGGGAGGTAGTTTGATAATTCTAGATTCAGAAAATTATTAAATTGCGAAAGGTCTCGACCCTAGTCAGTCTGTACAGTCCGCGCACTCTAACTAAGGTCGACATTCTACGTAATTCCCAGATGGTCTCTTTTCGCGTGACAGGTCACAATTATAAAACCACAGAAAATAGTTAAATAGGAGTAAATGAAAAGAGGTTGCAAAGGATAATTAAAATGACTTTTCTTCAATGGTCCGTGGTGTGGGAGACAGTATGGGGAGATAAATAGAGAATAATATGTTAGTGTCTAAAAATAACAATGTTATCTGGTCGAGGTTGGGAGTGTTTATCATGACGAGGCTGATATTTTATGACACTTCCATGTGATTCTATTTATCATGCAATCATTTTCCAGAGCTTAGGCTTGATAAACTCTTAAAAATCAAGGAAATATAGATGAAAGTGTATGCAAGTAGTTTCTAAAAATAGACTGCCTGATATCATGTTATGTTATCAGACAGGTGATATCAGGTCAATACAGGCTTCATTGCATGATAAGCAATTATATATGTTACCTTTTTAAGGTGGCCTGATATATAGGGATATGACCCGCTGATTTTTTTCAATTATATATATGATAATATAGACTGTAGTCTATATCATCATCATATAAGAAATTAAAAAATACACCGGGCCATATTCCCATGGCTTAATATATAGACAATTACTAAATATGGATGCACAAGTTTGAGTTGAGTGTTCGAAGCTCATATACTAGTGTTGACCTTTGGTCACTCTCTTTATAATCTCTGTGCATCTATACAAGTAGCTTGGGATACCTTTACCTGTAGAAACAAACGGACGGAAACAACGTGATAGGCGTTTCTAGGGTTTTGAAATTTGTACGCACTCAGATGGCGAACAACACAGAATATATAGGATAAAGGCAATATGTGGACTTTGACAAGTTAAGATGAATGTCCTCCATCCGCTCCCATTTTCTATGAAAACGCGTTATGAGCGTTGGTGAATAATCAAAACATCAAAACTACAGCTTATTTAAGCAGTAGTAACGATGTTTTGATAATTCACCAACGTTTTTTTCGAAAAGGAATTTATTTCAATTGCGCACTTGCGAAATCGGGTAGTTACGCCCTTGTACATGTACCTGGCTCTGACGGGGTTTGAACCCGGGCCACGCGGATACGGCAACGTTGCCTAGCTCTTAAAAGTCCGACGTTTTTACCCACTGCGCTACTGAGCCAACCCCATGTAGATTTTTTAACATAAAAAGTACAATAAGGTGCTCCAGCCGCCGCGATATAACTGAAAGATTGTTGAATGCGGCGTAAAAAAATCCTATTCAAACAAAAAAATAAAAAGTACGTACACTGATGAAATGTTGAAAATGAGACAATACTTGTATTGAAGGACGCATGGTTTATTGGAAAATACACGTATCGTTTGGGAGAAAATGCGCGCTTGTCGGAAGGCCAATCGAAAATCATTGAAAATAAAGAACAACTCATATTCGAGGTAACAAGGGAGGATTGAGCATAATTATACCCTGGTTTGCACAGGCTAATCTGAAAGACCAACGATCGTGGATTTGGTCGAAGGTGTCTTGAAAGTGGTTTGCGGTTCATCATGTAGTGCGTGACGTTAGAAATACACCTTTGCGGTAATTTGATCGACGGTTTCGATAAACAACGACGTCATTGTGTGAGAGTGGGAAAACTTGTTTATATTTAAACAACGCTTTTCACAATTTTCCAGGATTGTCGTAGAGGCTTACCCGGAAATTGACGGGTCCCCGGCGACACTCCCTAAACTCAAACGAGGTAGATTGTCTATGATAAGAAACGCCATATTTTGCAATGCAAGGTGTCTAGGACATAAGAGCAAATTCAAACTTTTGTCTGACGAACTAAATATCGTAACTATAGCTTGAAAGGCTTTGGTAACAAGCCCAGCGTTCAGGATTACAAAGCGCAGGGATCATTTTTTGGGAAGATCTGTGCAAATTCTCTCATTTTGCTGCCAGAAATCTCATTTAAATTGGCTAAATGAGAGAAAAATCTCACAGAAAACATATTTTTAAAAAGGATTTGGTTTAATTTGCCATTGAAAACTTGGTATTTCTCATAAGTTTCGACTGGATGAGATTTTTCACACATGAAGTTCTGAGCCAGAATTATCTCTGAAAGCGGGTATAATTTACAAACAGTTAGCACCGTTTTGTCATTCTGAACTCAGGGCTGGTACACAGATTAAATGCAGGTATACCCAAAACAAAATATGTATATTGTCGAAACAGTTTTATTAATTTCATAAATAACAATTCATTTCATTTCATATATAACATTTTTACAAAATCGTTATACATAACATTTTTACAAAATCATCATATTTAATATTCTTATGCAATCATCATATAAAACATTCGCACAAATTGATAACAAATTGACAAAATCTAACAAAAACAATATGATCGGATAGACAGAGTAAAAGTGATAATTTATTTACACCAAACGCAAGACATTGATTGCGTAAGTAAAACAAATATGACTGCATGAAATACTAATTCTCGAAAGAAGTCGTTTCGTTTAATGGATAAATCCCTCCGTCACGTTACAGGTTTAATAACCGTCTCGTCTCGGATGTGCGAAAATGTTCGAATCTGTTCAGCCTGCACGTTCTTGAGCAGACCGACCAGGACCGAGGTTATAAAACTTTCCTCATTCTCAATTCAAAATTTTCTAAAATTTCAATTTCAGATTAAAGCCGTAATTATGTTCAAATACTCATTTAAACGCATTAAGTTAAAAGACAATATTAAAAAGTTGTTATAAATAACAACTTATTTATATTATTTTTTTTATTTTCATACATTAAAAATTGAGAAAATTCTCAGTTGAGCCTCAGAGAAGTTTTATAACCTCGGGCCCAGATTCGAGCATTTTCGCATTTTGAAGATCTTCAGAATGTATCATAGTCAAGCTACCTCACAAAATATTTGCATGCAGGTGCACGTTCGAAACAGGGTATGATAATAGACCATCGCACCGTTATGCCGCCCTGCGCTCAGGATTACGAAACGATGCAATGAGCTGTTTGCAAGTTATACTCCACTTTGCATGCAGGTGCACGTTCGAAACAGGGTATAAGATGTAGACCACCGCACCGTTTTGTCATCCCGAACGTTGGGCTAAACTACGGTCGAATTCTCAACTATTTAGGTTATAGAGTTTGAAGATGTTTTTTTTCGCATAATGAAAAATAATAAATTGGATCAAAGTACACCACGTTGGTCTTGTTTAAAGTTCAGTATTGATTTCCTTTTTCACCGGTAAAATAAGGCGTAGAAGTCCTTTATTCATCGATGCATTGGCAAGCTTCATGTCAAACTGGTCTGGAACTGTAAACTCTCGATGAACCCTCTGGTACGAAGTCTCGGAGGTTTCGAGTTCGATCTCTCTCTCGGCATCAATTTGAATATTATCGCCCTTCCATCGAATGGTTGTGTTTTCAGGTGTAAAATCTGACAGGTTTACGGAAATTTCGAAATATTTCTCACCTTCAACGTCAATGACTCTGAGAGAATCCATCATAGGTAGGGAGTTCGAGTCGATTTTTGACACCGAATCCTGGTTTTCAGACTCACGACTAATGTCTAGAACATTCACATCGGTTTCTTCTGTATCCTCGTGCTTGGATAGATCGTCATTTGTCTCCGTCTTTCTATTTTCAGACATAACGTCGTTATCTCTCACAATGACGAATTCGATAGATTCTGTTGGACTTTCTGGTGGAGATATGACAAATCTAACATCCGCTGGATGATTTGCCTCATTACCTTGCTCCGTCATTAATTCACTCGGTTCTTCTACTTCCTTGTGTGTTGACTGTCCATCGCTTTTTTCACTCGTTGTTTTGTCATCGTCATCGCTTGTTGGCCGATTCGATTCTTCGTGTATAATTGGTACGGTGATAATATCCGGTTCTGAAGTAGGATCTGTCCGAGACTCCTCGACTTGGAGATTTCTATCTCCGACACTTTCTTTTTCTACATTTTTATTAGCTGATTTTTCGAAGCCCTCGTGTTCTATCGGCACGTTGACAACCTCCGGTATAGGAGTAGGATCGGTCTCCGACTTCGTAACGGGGCAGTCCCTATCACCGACACTTTCTTTTTCGAGACCGGCTTGAATCATAGTTTTGTTTGTAAGTGTTTCATTCATTGGCTCCTGTTTTATTTGAATGTAGGGTGCTTTCAGAATCAGTTTTCCACCCTCCGCGAACAAGCACGTCAGCTGATCTGCGTCTACAGCGTGTGGGATCGCCACTTTTCTCTAGCGTTCAACCAAATCGTGACCGGACTCCGATTCGTAAATTTGTCTAGCTGTGATATGAGCTATTCCATCTTCTACCTTAACAGAGATGTTCTCTGGTTCGAAACCCTTCATGTTGATCGCGCGGAGCCATGGCTGAACCGGCTTCAGGCGTGCCGTATGGTCTGGACCATTTTGTAACTGGCCCAACACTCCATTTAATAACACATCTAGTAACAAATGTCCGTGTGCTGGGCCGCAGTGCCGGTTTGGCTGCTGTTTGTAACGGTAACACGGTGTCGTATACATCGGAATGAATATCTTCCCCATGCTCAAGTTATCCGGCGTAATGATCGTGTCGAAATTCAGTACTCCTTAGGTAAATTCCAATTATTGTTTTATCACTTGTAAATTCCTCTAGCATTCGATTTTGTGTGTGAAGCAAAGCTTTCAACTCGGGGCTTTATATACAAATCACTTGCCGTTCCAGAAAAATCTTCATTTAATCGAATATCCACGACATGTCATCATAAATAAAAGAATTTTCGAGCACATAGTCGTAAATCTTATTTTTAGTAGTATATCCTATTTATAGATTTCGAAAAACCCAATGTCACAGTTTGTCAACTGTTTGTCTATTTATAAAACATAGTCTAGAACATTCGTGAAGTAGTCCTACTTTTATTTTTAGTCGAAAAGATCGATTGCTTGATACACGTAAATGTGACTCGTCACGTAAAAAGGGAGCGTATATATGAACTCCGTTATATAGAGAATAACATGTTAGTGTCTTAAGGTGGTGGACCCGTAATAGATCCGCAATGTTTCGGAAGAATGAAATTTAACAGTGTTAACCGAGGTTTCCTAATGATTTTCATTAAGAAACCTCGGTCAACATTGTAAAATATCATGAGCTCCCAAATATGGCTGAACTATTACGGGTCCACTACCTTAAAATAGCAATGTAATCTGGTCGAGATTGAGAGAACTTATTAAGACGAGGCTTTGCATGTTACATTTTATTCTATTCATCATGCAACCTTTCTTTGGCTAAATCATAATAAACCCTTAAAACTCGAAGATATTTATGGGAAAGTGTTTACAAGCAACTTGTTTATGAACATAGACTGCCTAATATCATGTTACGTTATCAGACAGGTGATATCTAGTCAAAACAGCCTTCAATGCATGATAAATAAATGTTCTAAAAGAGATTTGTTCCAGTAGAGGCCATCCAAAGTGCATTTAAAAACGTTTCTTTCTATGTAGAAAATAGGTAGTCTAAAAAAGTGGGGGTTAAAAGCTTCTTCACTTTTTCCCTGCATTTTGATGTGAACGTAAGTTTATTATGTTCTCATATGATGATATGCTTCGTACAAATTCTGCAATAAAATCATCTTTCTGTTTGTATGTCCGTCTGAACCCAGAAAACAGACAGTTTTGAGTGAAATAATACTTCGTCAGTATAGGATGTTTGTTGTAGTCGTTCCTATACGTTAATTTTTTGGCTAGCGCTGTTTTTCATCGTTTTGAATGCACGTGATAAGAAGTAGATTTATTGGTGGAAATCCGATACATGTACGCATGGATCAAGCATTTTTTCTCTTGAAGGGGGTTAGTCCGACAAAAGATGTACCCAGTTACAATAAAATATTGTCAGTAGACAAGTGAAATGTCGTAGCTATAGCTTGAACACCCCCCCCCCCACGAAAAAAAATTGCTTTGGTTTCAGTCAAGATTAACAACAAACCCAGATTGCAATTGGTACAAGCTTTTGCTAAAATCGATTTGATCTATTGCATTTTGGTAAAATATTTCAATGTCAAATATTCCTTTTTGGCGGAAGCGTACCTTGTCCCCCGTTTGTTTAAAAAGAATGTTAAAGTTTATCAGACGACAAGTCTTGGCATAACTAGCAGTAACTACAGTTGTTAACATCATGAATGTACTATCATTCCAATCAAAACCATTCGAAATCAGTCAAACATCGCTCCAATCATTCATTTCAAACACTGACTCAAATCATTCAAAAATTCGAAAAAAAAAATCTCCAAAAAAGCTAGGATCAACAAATAAACCTACGTACATTCAAAATATAAATCGCCAGAAGAAACCCACGATTTCATTTACTCGATTGAAATTCTTGAGCGCCTGATTTGTATGCCAAAACATTAAAAGCAATTTTTAAAACGTTTATAACTTATATGCAATTTTTAAAGAGATGTGATAGATAATGCTTATTTTGTTCATCTTGAACAAAATTAGCAAAATTGGATAACCTCCCCAAATTTCACCATAAACTCGCCCCACACACTCATTCAGTGTCATTCCAAAATAATTCATCTTGTCAATATAACGAGTATCGAACTGTAGTTTTAAATTGATCACTGAAAAACACTATAGCTCAAAAACGACATTTCCAGTTTGGTATGAAAAAAAATCGTTCTTTTTAGCGATCGTTTTTGTGTACGTGTGTGTGTTTTATGATACTATAAGTTGTTGCTTATTACAAGTTTCACCGTACTCAAACAGAAACCATTCTAAGATTGATGGTCCTCGCCGGGTTCGCTTACCACCGTCGCCAGGGTGTGTTTATGGGCAAAACACTTAATAGTTGGCTCAAGTTCACCCAGCTTAAAACGTGGTTGGCAGTGGATTTTATCCACTGGCCTGTCTTAGGGACGTGAAAACAACTTGATAAACGCTACAAGTTTCGTCGCAGAGCTTTCGTCGCAAAGGAGCTAAGACATTTTTTAATAACCTCTACTGTTGGAACTCCAAACACGTGTTTCCGACCTATTGCCACTAATTAAGCTGAGATTCAGTGACAGGTCGTGACACACCATACCTTAAAAGGCTTTCATTGATCGTTTATTAAGTCAAGAATTGAACGCGATACTGTTGTCAGTACCTTAATAAATGTGAACCGACGGGCATAAAGGGGCCAACTAGGAACACCGTCATATCAAAGTTTGAAAAAAAAGGGATTTGATCCTGTAAAGTTCGGCTGGAGGTCGTTAATAAAGACTTTATGCATAGAAAGAAAGATTGAAAATTATATATTCGAGAATCAGAAATTCTGGGTAGTGCGTAAAGTGTTGACTCTAGTCAGACTGCGCATGTTACGCAGTCTGACTAATGTCGACACTTTATGCTGCTGTCACATAAACGCTTGTAGGTCGGTATTGAATTGGCTACTCATCATCGCCGGCGAGCAGCCGGACTACGGGGCCGACCATTTTTTGACACCCTAAAAACTTGTTTTTTTTTCTTGTTTTTCTGCCATTTTCACATCAGTTAGAAAAAGTTGGGACGGCGACTAGTTTATCGTTACCCTCGTCATTCTCTTATAATTAAGAAAAAAACCAGAATGGGCGAAGTTTGCTGAAAAATTAATGAATATAAGGAGATTCTAAATGAATCGTAGGAGGCTAGAAGCACCTATCCTTGTTGTGCAGGTACAGGACATGCGAGAAGGGTTTGGTAGGCGTAAGAGCGTAGCCATCGCCATGATAAGCTGGTGGGGTCTCTCTCCATTACGTTATCAGAGGGGGGGGGTCGTTAGGATCTGTGGCTTTTCTATCAGAAATCTCGTCTCTTCATAGTTCACATTAACATACTGATTAAACTCTATTAATTAGTCTATATCCCTATAGCAATTACTCCCTGCCTTTTTTTGACGATACACAGCTGCTGTTTTTGCGTACAGCTTGCCAGGGCAACGGACGGGGGTCAAATCACCTCATCTATAAAATACAGATTTTCGATATTTACTTCGGTTAACGTCAGGTTGGATAAAGCTTCTATCTTTTCATAGGATAAAAAGTCGCTGTCATCGATATTCTATCTATCACTGTAGCTGATGCACCTAGCTGTTGATTCCCCCAACAATACTACAGCCGCCACTTTCCACCCGAGCTACTAGATGCATATCAGCTTATACAAGCAAGTTTACTTTCTACCATTTATTGAATGGTGGGAGAAAAAGGACGCGTGTCATAAAAAGGTTTTTTTTCCAATTTTGAGGAAAATATGAAAAAGTGGCGTTCGAATCTAAGGCACAATGAAAAGCAACCCGTTGCTGCAAAGTTAATTCGGCTCGACAGAATAAAGCGTGATTATTAGATTTTACTATACATAAAATTTTGTGATTGTTCAACTGTATAGAAAGGTTTGAATTACATGACGATAAAGATAAAACCATTCAATCGAAAATACCAAGGACTTCAAAACTCTGCTCAGTTTTGTATAACAGGGTAAGGTGGGGCAAAACGCCCCCAAATGATTTTTCGGCCATATTTTAGAAACGAATGAAGATATTGAGGTGTTTTCTGGATTGAGATAAATATTTCAGTTTACCGGATATTATGGAATTCGTTTTCATTCATTATGCAATCACATCTGATGATATTCATGAAAACATTATTTTTAAAGGGGCGTTTTGCCCCACCTTCGGGGCAAAACGCCTACGTGTATGGGACAATACGCACCCAGGTGGCGTTTTGCACCTTGTCATTATGTTGAACGATCAATGCGTTTAAACGTTTTTTACCAACTTTTGTTAAATCCCCACTGTATTTTTTTATGAGTAAGGAGAATAATTGGCCTTATGTACAGATTATACGGGAGACGTAATATATAATGTAGGACTAAGGCTAGTTGATACACTTTTTCAGGTAGCCACTGTAAAACAAAAGTATTTTTTTGTGCTAAAATAATATAAAATAAAATATAGGCCTATATTTGCTTTGCCCATCAAAAACCACCACTTTTCCGAATTCTAAGCTGTAGTTATGAGATTTTGGCCACCCATCGTCCGAATGCATATTAACATTACGATCATTTATCAGACTAGCAAAATCTTATTTACACACTCATTGCTTTTTCGGTATTTCAAAACGATCATTAACTTACATGGCTAGGACAGGGTGTGATAATACAATGTTGAAAATCATATTGAACCGAAAACTGCTTGGGGAAAATTTGAAATAAAAATTTAACCCCCCCCCCCCCCCCCCCGTAAATCCAGTATTCGCCCTGTTTATTCGGTGATTATTCCCGGTGGCTTATAATTTTTTGCGATTGAGAATTTCATTGGAAATTGAAATACATCAAAATCTCAGTCGTTCGCACACCGATGGTTCGTAGGCATGTGTTGGTTCATATACGTTGTCTGGTCCCGATTTTCTTCCTTCTTAATCTTTGTAAGAAGGCTTCAAGTGATTCGCACGTCGGTGGTTCGTAGTTCGTAGCCTGTGTCAAGTCCCGAGAGATTCCAAACAACAATAATTTATATGTTTAATCCGTAGGTGTGAATTGTGCGATCAATAGTTGTCCTAGGTGTAACATTAGACATATACCTTGATTTTTACACCTGTTGATTGGTATTATAGGTAAACCATGCTATCTGAATGTTTATAAACAAACTTTCGACGAGTTTGATACAGATAAATTGGAACCAACGAATTTTTTGCTGTCACGGTTTTTAAACTATACTGAAGCATCACAGAAACACAAAACTACTGGTATTCTAAACAACCTTTGAATTACATCTGTGAACTTCATGTGTCATAGCGTAAAAGTAACATGCTTTCGAAATAGACTTCATCATGAAGAAACTAAAATTGAAACGTCAAAAGGCATTGGATATCTATTGGGAGAAAAAAGTAATTTTCTTGATGAGTGTCTTTACTCGATCAGTATAAACGTGATTGCATTTGTAATTTAGTACCGTTATCTCACGCTTGATAAATTTCAGTTAAGTCCTCCCCTACTTATGGCTATTCCACAAATTCCCACGTTTTCATATACTGTGGTTGAACTTTATAATCGCAGTTATTGGGGCGCAGTATACAGTTCCAGTCTAAAAATATTCGAATTGGCCATGGTCAAAAAATGAAATAGTGAAATAAACAGCATTTCAAAGGTATTATGAGGAATAAAAAATGTTTTTGTTCACTTAAATCAAATAATAATGCCAGAATGAGCGATTTGAGAATCCAGGCCTCAACCGTTTCTACTTTGTTTCATTGATGCAGACTGAAAATTCGAGTACATGGCTGGTAGAGCTAGGCGTCAAAATTTAGCGCAGAATCGTGGGTGGGGTAAGATATTCCAAAATAGCTGATAATCGGAATGGATGGGGTATGCCTCTTACAACACTAGTTCAATGCATATTAAATTTGCTTTCTTTTCATCGTGGTTTGCCTTGTAAAGAATACTGCATTATGTCTGTGGGGTATCATTGAAATAGCGCCAAATTGCTGAAATTAGG
Source organism: Fragum whitleyi (assembly GCA_948146395.1). NCBI lineage: Eukaryota > Metazoa > Mollusca > Bivalvia > Cardiida > Cardiidae > Fragum > Fragum whitleyi. The sequence continues at coordinate 27,638,573 of OX411553.1, forward strand.
CCCAATTTGTTGTTGACATTAGGACAAGAAATACTTTTATGCCATGTATTTGAGGATGTGTCTATGCAAGTCTCTAGTACTGCCCGAGAGCTTTGGACCTAATTAAAGCATAAATGCATTTCGTTTCATTCCAGACTGTAATTCCAACAGCCTTGGAATAGACTTGTGAAGCCTTGTGTGTCGGCTGCAAGAAATTCTGCTTAGAACTGTATGTTGCCACCTTTGTTTTGCGTCAATATTTACAGGCATTGTTTGATTTGTAATTTTTGACGGGTTTAATCGAATAAAGGATCAATCAGTGACCTTAATTATTGTATTTCATCTGGCTTTCTCATACCTATCATGCATAAATGAATGTGCAAATCTTAGTAGACTTGATTCTCAACATGTTTTCCACACAGATTTATCGTAATGCCGAGATTTCATCGTCTACTGAATGAGTACTCAAAGTGATTTGATCCAAAGGGAAAACACTCTGATGTAGCAAATAATTGGCATGTAAATAATTGCCGAAGTTACTTTATTTAAGATTTAAATATGGACGAAACGAAAGATGATCATTGTTCAAGTGAGATTTGTTGAGTTCTAACTCTCTACAAAAGGGTCTTGTTAGAACTTGATTAAAAATATATTCCATAGAACCTTAGAATAAAGCAACAAATATATGGAACCTAAAGACCATGTCCGATCTGAGTCATCAAAAATTACCACTTGACATTGGTTGGTTCGTACTACGTTTAGTTCGTATAAATTGTTCCGGTCCCTTGAGATACGAACTACCGAGACTTTACTGTATAAGACAAGATGAGGCATTGTAACAAAAACAACAACAAAAAACACCACAAACAACAACAAACAAACAAACAAAAAAAAAAAAACAATAAAAAAAAGTTTTTTAGGTGTATCAACTAGCACTATGAACGGGTCTGTTTGATACACTGATGGTATTTGCAATAGAAGTTGAATAATTTAATCTAAATTTGCTTTTGCACAAGCGGACATAAATTTCTATCTCAAAATGGAAAGCAAGGTAATCAAAATTCAATAAGGGAGAATGTAAAAAATCCGGTCTTCCCTAATCTAATTTGAAAAACAATATATCCCCTTTATCTGTAGCTCTGAAACTTTCAGATGGTGACCCGGTGCCCGTTTTACTAAACTTCTTACGAAAAAATTGATCGTTAGTCAAAACCACAAATCGTACCTGGTGTTTTCATTCATTGATAGATTCTGCCTTGCAATATTTAATATTCTTTAAGAGACGATTCCAATGAGATAATGCATGGCAGAATTCCATGTTTAGTTACTACTGTAGAAGCAGCTTTAATTTTCGACTTACGCAAAAAATGATCGGAAGATGTTTAGTAAAACAGGCCCCAGAACTCAGATCCTCACCTCTGAATCCGCGCAGTTACATGTTATAAAGTATTGAAACGTTGCAGGAATATAGTTGATTGGAAAAGTAAGAAGAGGTCTTTAAATCTCAGCACGGCTAGTTTTGTTGTCTTGGTAACAATAATTAATCAGATTTCATAGACGAAGTAACCAGGAAATAATGCCGACCGTTTCTTTTTTCCACCTGACTTCAGACATGGTGTCTATAGCGATTTTCAGATTAAACAATCCTTCAATTTTTGTCCTTAGATTTTTACACAAATTGGCACCAAACAGTCTTTCTTCATCAATTTCATTTCTGAAATGTTTGTCAAGTTATTTTTTGAAAAATAAAAGCAAATGTAGATTCTAAAGTTTAAAAATTTTCAGATTTCATGAGAAATTTACGCCTCCCTTTACAGAACATCGTTTTATGAAAAAGAAAATTTTGAAATTCAACTTTGGTTAATGTTTTAGAACAATACAAAATATTTTCAAAGCCCAACGTGACCATGTTTTTGCCCGCAATCCTATGAAGATTATTCGTGTGGCTTAATTACATCAAGGTTAATTAGACACATAGGTATTTCTAGGAATTTAACCAGATTGAACAGATAAATCCGAGAAGATCCGGATTATATCTTGTTTGTGTTGTGGGATGTTAATTACATTGAACCTGAACTTGGAATAGGATTAACACAGTTGGTCATGCCTTAATTCTATTTGTGTCTACCAAGATTCGTGCATTCTGATTGGCTAAAAATTTGGGTTCATTACTCAATGATAACAATTCTATCACACAGCTTTTTTGTAAGCTTCCGCGGAAAGAAGTCCCAGAAATAAACTATGAATTTGAATTTGAGGGTAAATCTTTACATTTCTGCCTCAAGAAATTAAATCATAACATATGAAGATAGTATTTGATGATTTCATGGAGGTAAGAAACTAAAAACCAAATCACACTCATTTATGAATCCGCTTCGTTATTTGCAGTGCGATGAGGTTCTTAGTTTCATAGCTCATTGAAATAGAAAAAATACTTCCTTCATCTTTTAATTTAAAAAAAAACGAAACAACAACAACAACAACGACAAAAACTTAGCACATAAAAGCACTGGGACCAGTCCCTTCAAAACATTCAAGACGCATTATTGTCTTGCCGTTGACGTACCACATATTAAGTGAGTTTTATCAATCTATCAATTCCTATGTAAAGCGAATGTTTTTGTTGCTGTTATGTTTCGAAAATCATAAGTTGGACAAAAATACGTCATAAATGTTTTAGTGAAGTTGGCCTATGGGGGCACTTGCTGTGAGTCATTTTTTTTATTTTGAAACATTACAAAAATCTATTATCAATATATTCACTAGTCTAACAAATCGATATCAGGTGGTAAAGTCAAGATTAGGCTGCACATATGTGCAGTCTGATCTTTGTCTCTACCTCCTGCCAGAGACAGAATATTTTGGTGTAGTTTTACAAAATTAAGCTTTTCAAATTTCAGATGTGTATTTCGTAAAATGTACAATTTCATAAATTATTCACAAAAATGTAAAGCTGTTGCATTTAACTTTCTGACTGAAGCAGGAGGTCCCGGGGTTCAATCGCCGGCGGCGGAACTAATCCTTTCCGAAATTATGTCCCTCACCATTGAAGTTGATAATCTTAGATCTATGTGAGATAGTAGCCGGAGTCTAGGAAAGGATGCAATGGTGTTACTGTTGAGAAAAATACTGGGAGTTCATTGTTAGGTGCTCGAGCCACCGCGATATAACTGAAAGATTATTGAAAACGGTGTAAAATCCTATTTAATGAAACGAACATAATTGACCTAAGCACGACGAGACATCAAAATGTTCCGTGACGAACTAGTTCCTGTAATTATCCATATGATTTAGACCGGAAACTATCAGTTTTCATTTTGAGTGTAATGTATACATGAAACCTACTCGTCAAAAAGTTAAGGTAGCAAAGTGAAGATAGTGACGAGAAAAGTTGTCACCATGGTAACAACATGGTCAGGTGCTATTTTTGGGGTATTTTTGAGTTCAAAGAAATACGACCTTGAAAAAAAAAAACAAACAAACAAAAAAAAAAAAAAAAACAAACACCAACTAATGGTGGTAATTTGGGAAAAGGCAGATGTATTTCAGGTCGGTGGAAATTATTTAAACTGAAGGATTCGGAGAATGTGGATTGGATCAATATCTTTTAGGGTAAAAATGATATGTAATCGTAAGGTAGTGGATCCGTAATAGTTCCGCAACGATTCGGGAGTAATGAGTTAAGACAACGAACTACTGAATATCATACGAAATATGAAAACTGTTTTCTTGTTAATTTCAGAATTAAAGAATGTGACGGAAGATGAAACTGAAACTTTCTGAGTAGAGATGACAAATATTCCAGATCAGACAACATTAGCGTTCAATACAACTATGTTTAACGTCACATCCGGTAATGACGCAGACATCTGGGAATTGCCAGTTTCCGCCATTATAATTGCAGTTGTTTTCCTCGCGACAAACCTTGCTGTGGGCTTATCCGCCAACTGTTTACTTATCGTCATAATAAATTACTCTCCAACTCTAAGAACTCCCGCAAATAGCCATCTTATCAATATCTGTGCAAACAACCTGTTGTTATGTTTGTGTATGCTGTTATCGCTCGTGTCATTGCTGGTACACGGAACAGTCGACAGCAAAATCAACATTTTGACTGGATTTCATATCTTTCTTCAGTCAAATTGTTTATTGCAATATTGGGGAACGTTTGCTTCAATAGGATACTATCGATCAAAGATAATTTATTGTCCCTCCGTGACTGTGAAAAGACGAAGACAGATAATCTCTCGTTGTTTAACAACGTCATGGGTGATCTCCCTTATTGTCTCGCTGATGATGTGCCTTTCACACCTAGAAGATGACGAATACGCATGTATGACATTGAATCCATTCAAAAAAATATTCGTTTTGTGTCAAAACCAGAAAACCCATTCTGTTCCTCAGATCAGCATCGTTCTTATCAAAATAATCGTATTTTGTGCTATCTTTGTTGTCATTGTTGTTTCATACTATCGGGTTTTCAAATCGCTTCAAAATGGAAGAGGACCGTTTGGAAAGAACCGCGTATTTCCGATGGTCCGTTCATTAAGCTTACCGTCCGAACTTGGTGATATTCCCGCTCAAAATGGTACGACAAGTAATGGTGATCCACATCTTTTTGAGAAAACCCCTTACACGGTATCAGGGAACGTGCGTACTATTGAAAACGACTTTGTTGTACATTACCAACGAAACGGTGCAATAAATGTTTTATCTTTTGAAGACATCATCGCCTTAGAAAATCCTATCTTAGCGTCAAATCTCAAGCGACAAGGACAACAAAAACGAGCTTTACAATTGACGAGAAGTAACGCAAGTAATACATCGGTAAAATCCAAGTGTCCCGACTTCACTGACATTTCTGCTGGGGGCGATCTCAAACGTTATCGAAATATGACCAACAACGCCGCCTTGCGGAACCACTTTTTCAAGAGGGACAGGGTCGGGTTCAACAGTGCAACAAAGAACAGCCTAGTGATGCTTGCCTCATTTATAGTGTGTTCTCTACCCATGTTTATATGCTCTATTCCATATGTTTTATCAGAAATCAAGCAAAACCACCGTGTCTTAATCTTGTTGTTCACCATGTTGACATTTTACCTGAACGCTCCGATATACCCGCTGTGGTATTTGATACAAAACCGACGTGTTAGGAAGTGTCTGGTTAGAGTCTTTGAATCGGTGCTTGTGAAAATAGATCTGAGACGATGAATAAAGAAAATATTAACATTTTTACACAAAAGAAATACACGAATAAAAACTTCACGCGAAAGAGAGAGGAAAAGTGTTCAAAGGATATAAAAACCGAAAAAGAAAAAGAACACCATAACTTTCATGATTAACAAGACGATGAGTGGCCTTCATAACAAACTATTTTGGACACCCAACATCATTTTGAACACAGAGTCGTTTTATAAAAATTCAAAATAGATTTATTATTAAAGTTTTTCTTGTGTTCCCTTTGGTTTGGTTAATCTCAACCCCCCTTTCAATAACGTACAACTCTTTACTTGAGATCAAAACACGGACCCAAAATATACCGAGAGTCCCTAATCAAAACAAGGACTTTCCGACACGTGATTAAATCTCCGATGAATGAAAGAATGTGAAAGAAAGGAAAAAAATCAAACAAATAAACAAAAAACATACGTTTCACTTATTGAGTATAATCGACTTTTTCAAATTTTATCATTTATTAGTTAAGTATATATTTTTTTTATTATTTTTGATTGTGATTGAAAAATAAAGTTTTCTGTTATTCTAACTTTTCTTCATTGGTGTCTCATGTTCAATGTAAATCAACAACAACAACAACAACAACAACAACAACAACAACATTGACAACAACAACAACATTGACAACAACAACAATATTATTGGCAACAATAACAACAACAACATTATTGACATCGCCATCATCATCATCATCATCATCATCATCAACAACAACAACAACAAAGAAAGATCCTTAAGTGTCATTCTAGCCCTGCGTTAACGATGCGAAAAAATACGAATTTTAAGGAATTGTACCCTCCTTTGCACGTAAGAATACGTGCAAAGTGGGGTACAATTTCTTAAACGTTTCGCTTAAGTTTTCGTTGTGAACGCAGGGATGGTGATTTCTGGACATAAGCTAGCATTGGAATTATGATAGTGGACCCGTTATAGTTCCACAACATTTCTCAACTCACAAACATTCACAATGTTGACCAAGGTTTCCCAATGAAAATCAATAGGAAACCTCAGTTAACACTGTTAATGTTCATTACTTCCCAAACGATGAAGAACTATTACGGGTGCACTACCTTAAGTAGCCATCGTCGAAATTTCGAATTTATCACATGGGTCATCTTAAACGGATTTAAAGGGCTTTTGTTTTTTATTTACTTTAGTTTTTTGTGATAAATCGATTAAATTCTTTAAATTATGATTCACGCTTTTTCGAAATCCCCCCCTCCCCTCCGTGATGATAACCGCCGAATAATTAACATATTCCATGGATTGACAATCTGTTGTTATGCTATAATTTCCAGAGAAACTCTCCCAGATATTCGACCAGGAAATGTATTCGCCTAATGAAGGTAGGGATAAAATGCATTTAGGATTTTAAGCTTAGTGCGGAAATGTTGGTTGACAGTCTTTAGAGCTAATGAAGGGATGGAAATGATCAACCATTTTCTACAAAAACATCGCAACTCCGACAAATAAGAGCTGTAGTAAAGCTACTTCGGTATCTTGCTGACTCAGAAATGATATCTATTTGATACCTTCTTTCTTAAAAGAGCACTTCGCCATTTTTCTACTTAAAACCTCGAAAATACAGCTTGTTGAAGCTGTGGTAACGATATTTTAGCAGAAAAACGACGTCTTGTTCATCTGTTCAGTGATTTTTCAAAGGCAAGATTCATTACCAGAATAGTTACCTTGTAAATGCATTCTGCTAAGGAAAGAAGGCAACTTGAAGTAGGTAACATCGTGAAATTGGCATCAATTTTGATCAAAACCATTCTAGATTACTCGCTTATCGCTCCGGCCATTCATTCATGGCAAACTCTAATTCAAAACATTTAAAAACGCTCTGAATTCGACAGAACACTTTTAGAGCTTTCAAAAAGCTCGAAAAGACACACAAAGAGACTGAAAAGTATGTACATGTGTATATGTAAAGGGAGGTAATATAATATCGCTAATTTCGTCCAACTTGGCGAAATTAACGATTCTGCATTACTTCCCTTTAATTCATTAAAAACTTATGTTTATGGTTTTAGCTTTGGTGCATTTCTTTCGACTGGCAATAGTAAGAAAAATATAACACGGGAGGAAACTGCGTTCTATTGAAAAACGTGTCTTGACGCATTATCTCTCTTTAAATTTATGACATACTTAGGTGATTGTACGGGAACCATTACGTTAGCGGACCCGCAATAGCTCTGCAACATTTCGGAATCTTTGATCTTTCACAATGTTAACCAAGGTTTCCTTGAAATCGTTAGGAAACTTAGGTTTAAACTGTTAAAGATTGTGACATCCGAAAGTTGCGAGATTCTATTTCGGGTCCACTGCCATCTCGTTTACCGTTAGTTCGAGCATTTATCAATAGATAAGACTGCTCTGCGTTCGGGATAACAAAACGATGCAAACTGTTTGCAAATTATATTTGTAAACATTTTGCACCATTTTGTCATCATGAACAAAGTGCTGATAAATCTTTCCATGGTATTATCTCATTATCCACTCGACTATATCAATCGCATCGAACGCCACTATAGACCAAAATTCTTAGAGATGTTCGCATATTTAATGCATATGGATCCGTTATTCAGGCACTTAAAACTGACTAAATGATAATTTAAGACTGACAACAGACTTAAACTTTAGATTAAGAAAATAATACAACATTTATTATTTTTTGATCAAGCGAAATATCAATTATATCCCCCCCCCCCCAAAAAAATAAATAAATAAATAAGTAAGAGGCCTCTTAGATAAATTATGGAAATAATTTCGGTCTAACCGTTTATTTATGGCACTAAATGTAATTTTTACAATATTTTTTTTTTACAATAGTTTGCTGTCTTGTGTACATTCCAACGTACATTTAGAGTATACAGTTATAATTCTTTGAATTTGGGTGAGTCTAAAAATTGTTCGTTTTGTATAAATCATGAAGTGACGTCAGTTAGACCGATTTTTCTGAATAAAAGATCAAGGTCTAGGTTATAAAACTTTCCTCATTCTCAATTCAAAATTTTCTCAAATTTCAATTTGAGATTAAAGCTGTGATTCTGTTTCAATACTCATTTAAATGTATTAACATAAAAGATAATATTAATAAGTTGTTATAAATAACAACTTATTAACATCATCTTTTATTTTCATACATTTATTTGAAATTAAGATTTGAGAAAATTCTCAGTTGAGCCTGAGAAAAAAATTATAACCTCGGGCCCAAATGTATTCTTGGGAATCTTTAAACTTTACTTTGTGCTCAGTAACGCCCAAAGACTACTTGGAAGCTTCGTAAAAACATTATTTGGAAAGAGATTGTTTCAAACAGATGTTGATCGAAGGACGCATTTTACAATCTTTTATACTTGAAATTGAAGGATCATTCTAAGTGCGAAAGAGGCCGCGCCGTCTGTCCAGAGTCGACACTTTACGCACTACCAAGGTGACCCTTTTGAGTCGAAAGGTCATGATTTACGAATATCATCACATCATAATTATTTGAATCATCGAATATTGGAATGACAAGTTCAAGCTTATCTTTGAGCATAAAATTCTAGTCTAAATGTACATTTACACTGACAGAAAGAACACAATGATAAACTAGTGAATGAAAATAATGTTTATAATCTAAATACATTACATCAAACGCCTTTTAAAGGACATGTTTATTGGACATATATTTCAAACCAGTGTTTGTCACTAGTGAATTAATATAACAGTAGCTCAAGTAAATTTTGAAACATTTTCTTTAAGGCTTTTGGCGGATAAAGAAACAATAATGGTAGATTATCACTTAATAAATTCTACAAATTGTCAAAAGTAATAAACATGGGAAATATGGAGGTAATATTACTTACAATTGCATAATTATGGCTGATCTTAAAGTTCTAATTTTCTTTTGTTTTACTTTGAGAATTGACAATGACTTTGACAGATAAACTTGAACTTGGTAGCAACAAAAAGATCTGTTCACAAACAATAATCATGTGAAATATGAAGATAAAATCTCATTCCAATTTAAGGTTAAGACCAATTAAGAGTTTCTATGATGGTCTATACATGCTTCTTATATTATCCTTAGTGTTTGAAATGTATTTGTCAAGTTGTTTGTTTGTATATATGTGTGTTTGACCTTGTTGATTTATTGTACATCATTGTTGTGTAACAAGAAACTGTATAGTTTACGTTACTTCAATAAAACATCTATCTATCTATGATGGCAATTATCGACGTTGACAATTTGACCTTGACTTTGACAAAAAATCTTATCTAAGATATCTACTGAAAGACCTTGACCTTGACTGACGACCTTGAACTTGGTATCATCAGCAAGGTTTATCACATGCTCAGCACATGTGAAATATGAAAACCACACATCATCACGATTAAAAGTAATGGCCAACTTTGAGTTTTTATGATGTTAATTATTGACCTTGACAATTTGCCCTTGACGTTCGGTGTGATCCTTGCTTTATTTTTCTAAAAAAGGTCCTGTCACAAGTAATAAACATTTGAAATATGAAGCCTATATCGTTTTACTTTGCAAAATTATGGCCAATTTAAAGTTTTCATTTTCTTTATTCTGTCCTTGACTTCTGACCTTGACCTTGACTGATGACCTTGGACTTAGTACCAACAAAAATCAATGCACATTTGAAAAATGAAGAATGTAACCAAAAATCAAAATCAAAAGTTTGACCAATACAAGTTTTTTACAGGACAGACAGAGAACTTACGTAAAGCTAATAACATTTAGGCCCCATTTCCCATAAACGTAAAATTTAGATAGATTTAGGTCAAGAGGAACTGGTTTGCTACGCAAATACGAAATTTCATAAAAGTTTGCCTGTTAATCTAGGAGAAATTGGCGAAATTTTTTTATAACACGAAGGCCATTCCATGACGCAGACTTATATTGATAATATTCTAAAGAGGTTCTTTGAACATTTTCTAGATGGACTATGTATGAAGTTTCATAAAATCAGGTCATGGGTTCCTGCGATATGACGTTCGGACGGACGGACAAACGCAAGCACAAACTGGCGACTACATGCTCCTAAATTTTCGAGGGAGCAAAAAGCGAACAAGAATAAAAAAATATGAGAAGAACAAGGAAAAGGGCGCCGGAGAAGGAGAGAAGTAGAAGAAGGATAATAATAATAATAATGATAATAATAATAATAACAATAATAATAATAATAATAATAATAATAATAATAATAATAATAATAATAATAATAATAATAATAATAATAATAATAATAATAATAATAATAATAATAATAATAATAAGAAGAAGAAGAAGAAGAAGAAGAAGAAGAAGAAGAAGAAGAAGCTGGCTCATCTCCCTACATTACGCAAAAAAAATAGTTATAAAGTTATATAAAAATTATTGACATTGAGCTCAATATGTATAAAGGAGAAGAACTCTTCTTTCTTCAATAAGACTTCACACAAAATTCTTCAAGTCATGCAGGTATAATTGTGTATGCACCTCCGAACATTTACGGATATCCGCCTCAAAAAAAGCTCCCGTGCGCTTGTTCAATTTAAGCCGAGTACGTACAAAAACAGTATGCGGTCGTAAATCTTCATGAAAATTAGATTGGCCAATAAGAAATCATGCACGCGGAAATATTTACTGGACGCACACATGTAAATTTTAGAAATATACGTCCATAATATTATTATAAATTATAATATTATTTATAATAATATGGACGTACATCCTTATATCTTACGGTCGCGCATCTTTTTTTAAAGCCTCACGGATTTTCGACCCACACGGTACACCAAAGACACATTCGGGGCGACTGATGATGATTTCTCTAGGAAGTAGATTCGTAAGAGTTGTAAGAAATTGTATCTTCGGAAGTTGTTTAACGATCGATGTAAAACAAATACCAAATAAGTTTAAACCAAAGTAGTCGAAACCTTTGGCTTTTGACCGAATAATGACAGCGATTTTTTTACAATATAATTTTTTGTAAAACCAATCTTAATTGACATCTACTGGATCCATTCTCGGTTTTGAAAGCAAATTATTAGTTTTGGAGAAATTAATCGAGACTCCAGTTTGTATTTAAAATGGCTCTTTAAAATCACGACCGAGTTTGGTGGTAATAGATTGATTCATTTGACAATGGAATCAAGATATAATTCTTGAAAGCTTTAACGTCTAAAAAAAAAAAAAAAAAAAAAAAACAAATACAATCTTCTCCCGATAGCTAAAAGGAAGATTTACCCAAGAATGGTTCAGAGGGTAACGCAGCAAAACTAATGACAACGAAAAATGACAACGAACGGGAAAGATTTCCATCCGAAACGTACATCTGTAAACAAACAAGGAACAAGTGTAGGTAAATACGCTGCTAATGTTCTTGTTCCGCATGGAATAACGATTATTAACACTCACAAATTACCGACATGCGATCTTTCTTCCAGACCAACCCCGCACCGCCATGATGGATTTTCCAGACCGGTACCGGATTTCAAACATTCGTAAGATCTCTGTTTTTATCGAAGAAACGTTATTGTCATGGAAGCGGGAAACCAGGTGTCGTTAGAATGCAATAAACATTGTTTTATGTTAATTGTCGTTCCTTTTTGTATTTTTTCTCAATGATCGAATAATTATGTTTGAACGTAATGTAGGCATTAAATTCGCATTCCGTGAACTAAGACATTACTTTTCTCTCTTGATGGAACAAAAAACCCAGCAGTTGCCAGGTAGAATATTTATCCCATTACGACCGAAGGAAACAACATTGGAAATAAGACTTGAGAAGTACCGGACCGAAATACACTACATGTGAAAAAAAATAAAAATAAAAAAAATAAATTAAATAGAGGATATTGAATGAGTGGTCATTGAATACTGAATTTATTAAACGAGTCATCTATAAACAGATAAAAACGAGGCTGCGCCGAGTTTTTATCTGTTTTAGATGATTAGTTTAATAAATTCTGTATTTTATGAGCACAAATTTTATATTCTTTTTATAATATGACCCGAATTTTAGCGAAAAATCGTCAAAATTCTTGAAATTCAACGTTTCTATTTTCCGCGAAACTTATAACGCCGTTTCAAAATGACGTCACAAAACATAGATTATGACGTCATTTTCGTGGTTACAATATAGCGTTGCTATTCGCTCTCAGTTCATTTGCATAGTTATTCCACTAGTGTAATAACACCCGTGTAATATCAAAAATATTCAACGGGGTTATTTCACCCCGGCGACGTCGGTCATATTATAATAATAGTTATCATCACCAAAGGTAAAAATACAACTACCGGTACAATTCAGCATTACGATCAACACTTTTATTTACCATTGATTGACAATTCATCGTGATACTTGACTAAGCTTTGATAGCATACCAAAATCCATCAAAATTGTCTGCCATAATGCCATTAGATATTGAAAATAATTTTCCCATTTTGAGGGATTTTCTTGCTATACGTTTCCTCTTATATCCGAGGTATGGGGTGTTCTGAGACAATGATAGTCTTCATTAAAGATTTTTAAGATGATTATTAGGAGTGAAAATGCAAAACCGAAATTATTTGAGACTGTGCGTAACATTTCCAACAATTTGACATGTGCTTAATAAACGGTGGATATTGGGCATCATTGAAATCTAAGTAGTCAAAAAAGAAGAACATCTGGTTGCCTCAAGATACCTTGAGACCTTAGCTATTTACAAAGTGTACAATGAAGACTGGTCAGACTGTGTGAATGCACAATCTGTCCAGAGTCTTTGCTTAGTGCACATTTGAAATTGTTGGAAATGTCACGCACATGCTCATTTTTTATCATGCAATTTGGTATATTTAATAAACCGATCCTTTGCAAACAACGTTTTATAAAATTTTGGTGTAAATTTATGAAAAACGATAGCTTCTTTATGTACGAAATGTATGCGCACCGTTGTAATTCCATTTACAATCAAAGTGTTGTAAGCACTATAATTGCACGCCAATAGCGCTTCATATGTAGATTTGATAATAATATTATCTGAGTTTAATACTTTACCCCAGTATTTAATTATTTTGCTTAATCTATTAATATATATTGGGTACCGCCCTAATTCGTTATAAACTGAGGCGTTAGCTGTAGAACTTTTAACATTTAATAACTTTTTACAATATTTGAGATGAATTCTTTCCAAACAAAATGATTTAGAAAAGCCTGTAATTTCACAAGAATATGATAAAATTGATCCTACGAAAGAATCAAATAATTGCAACAATGTTTTTGTTTCAAAGTCAAAATTTCGTGTTTTGCTATTCAGAATATTCATGGCCTTCAAGGCTTTGTCGGATAATATCTTATTATTTATATCGAACGATCCCGTATGACTAAATGTTTGTCCGAGGTAAGGAAAGCTATTGACAATTTCAATCTTTCGTTTGTTATAATACCAAATTTCATTATCCCGAAGAGCACCCCGTTTTCTAAATACCATAATTTTTGTTTTGTCCGTGTTAACCTCTATACCCCATTTGCTACAATAACTTGACAACTGATCCAACGTTTTCTGTAAATCTTTTGGGTCTTCGCTCAAAAGGACCATATCGTCTGCAAAAAGAAGGAGCAATACTTTTATATCGTTAAGATCCAAACCGGAAGAAGAGTTTTTCTGCAAATACAATTCTATATCTTCTATAAAGAGAGAAAAAAGTAGCGGAGACATTATCTCCCCTTGTTTAAGACCCACGTGACTCTCGAAAGAAGGGGATGTTATATTATTAACTTTCACAAAAGACTTAACTTTAGAATACATGTCTCTAATAATCCTAAGCATTTTACCCTTAACCCCTAAATTGAATAATTTATACCAGAGACCTTTTCTATATATACTGCCGGAAGCTTTCTTAAAATCGACGAAGGCTGCGTACGGTTATACAGTTATAATTCTTTGAATTTGGGCGAGTCTTAAAATTGTTCGTTTTGTATAAGACACTTGAAATCATGAAGTGACGTCATTTAGACAGATTTTTCTGAATAAAAGATCAAGACCCGAGGTTATAAAACTTTCCCCATTCTCATTTCAAAATTTTCTCAAATTTCAATTTGAGATTAAAGTCGTGATTCTGTTCTAATACTTATTTTAATGTATTAACATAAAAGATAATATTAATAAGTTGTTATAAATAACAACTTATTAATATCATCTTTTATTTTCATACATTTATTTGAAATTAAAATTTGAGAAAATTCTCAGTTGAGCCTGAGAAAAAAATTATAACCTCGGGCCCAAATGTATTCTTGGGAATCTTTAAACTTTACTTTGTGCTTCAGTAACGCCCAAAGACCACTTGCGAGCTCCGTAGAAAAACAACTATTTGGAAAAAGATTGTTTCAAGCAGAGGTTGATCCAAGGACGCATTTTAAAATCAAGCTGTAGCTCTAGATCGAAGGATCATTCTAAGTGCGAAAGAGGTCGCGTCGTCTGTCCAGAGTCCAGAGATTATATGTACATTTACACTGACAGAAAGAACACAATGAAAAACTATTTACAATCAAAGTGTTGTAAGCACTATAATTGTGCGGTTCTGAATGATCGAAACGGTTATTATAATTCAAGAGTTTAGATATCTATTAAAAGCCAACAACATCCAAATTCAAGATGTTGTTATATATAGCTGTATTCAATACACACATACCTCGTTTAAGGATACCTCTGTGAAAAAAACGTTCATTAGACAAAGACCTCATAATACGGATGTCGACAAAATTAATCAACATCTGCCTGCCAAATATAAGCATTGCACCAATCACCAATCAAACAGTCTTTTCTTTAGTTACAAACGTTTCTCACATTGTGCTATTTTAAGGCAAAAGACATATGTATATATAACTCTCACAAATTTGAAAGAAATTGAGGGTCGGTGATGATTTTTTTAAATTTTTAGTTTTTCTTTACATTGACCCAATCTATTACAAATTAGCATGCACGCCATTTCCTACAAATTGACAATCCGATCAAAACAATACGAAATCACTCTCTCAGTGCTTCATTCATCCATTGCAAACACTCACTCAAACAATCAAAAAAGCAACAAAAAACATGAAAAATAATAAGAATAACAACGAGGTTTGAGCGAAATTGAGGGGAGGTAATCCAAGTAAGCTTACTTTGTTCAAGATGAACAAAATCAGTTATATTTCTTATACCCCGTTAATAAAATATGCATAAAAGTTCTAAACATTGCTTTTTATGGTATCGCGAACCAATTAGAAGCTTACAAAATATAATAATTCAGGCAAATGTGGATTCTTTCCAGCGATTTATATTTCAAATGTAGTTGCTGATCTTATTATTTTTTGGTGATTTTAGAGCGTTTTTGAGTGAGTGTTTGGAATTAATGAATGTAGAGCTGAGTGAGTGATTCTGAATGGTTTTGATCGGAATGAATGTCAATTCCATGATGTTAATTACTGTTATAATTCTCATACATTTTGCGCCTAAAGGTCCCTCCCAAGTCGGACTGGCTGGAGTCGATACTATTCGCTCTTAAGTTGATTTTCTGAATCTCAGTTGATCACTTTATCTTCATATGGAACAATGAATGAAATGTTACCCTCAATTTGAAACTTTCCTATTCATTTTGACCGATTCTTAAAGTATCATTTTTGTGAGTGATGGGTCACATAAGTATTAACATGTGTGACCCGTCACGCGAAAAGGGGCCATCTTGGAACTCCGTAAAAAAGATATTAAAAAGAGATTGGATTTAGAATAGGCCAGCCAGAGGTCATATTTCGAAAATTCTTACACAGGGAAGGTAGATTGGTTATTCTAGATTCAGAAAATCAGTAAAGTACGAAAAGTTTCGACCCTAGTCAGCCTGCGCGAACTGTGCAAACCAGGATGGTCCCTTTTGGCGCGACGGGTCACAAATATTAACATTTGGAATTTCAGTATTGCACTCAAATATCGCTTTTCGAAATTTCCCCTTTTTACTTTTTTACATTTTAATAAGGTAATTCCCCTGGCACTCGTTACCTATGATGTGTTTATCAAACAAGTGTAACTATCAGATCAAACGCCTTTCAAGTAGGTTGATTTATACGCCCCTTATTTCCCGAATCTCAATGCATGCTGGGATAGCTATGGATTCCTTCCGGGAGATAGAGCACGTGGGGTACCCACCGTAGTTTGATGAGTTAATTGTTTTTCCTAACAACATAATGAGTAAATTGTTTATTTCTTCGTTCTGAAAATCGAGGCGCTCAGGAGCGCTTTCCTCTTAAAACTCCTTAGAAATTACGATGATAGGGATTCCTATTTGAGGCGCTTGATAGTGCTTCGTTTTTTTAACGTAGATATGTCCTATGTTTATTATAACCTGCTTTGCGTTCAGGACGATAAAACGGTGCGAACTGTTTTCCAATTATACACCGCTTTGCACGTGCACGTGCAAAGCGGGGTATAATTAGAAAACTATTTGCACCGTTTTGTGATCCTGAACGCAGTGCAAACGTTCGCTTACGATTTAGAAATGGTACCCCAGATTCTTCGTATTCTTTCCAGAACAAGTAGTACGCGAGCCGGAAATATTTCGGATCTGGTGTTTTGACATCAGGGGTTATATGAATAGAGGGGTTGGTGTCGTTTAATTTTATATTTCCTTTTACAATAATTGAAGAATTTGAGTGCGCTTCTTGTAAATTAGGAGCGGGCAAAATTTAAAGGCGAAATGTTTGCAGAAAAAATCAATTAATATTCTGAACCAATATTGACGCAAATTTCAACTTATTTCATTTTTCCAACTTCTATTTAAACAAGCGCGATAAAACAATACATCGCAGTGGCGGATCCAGAGGGTATTCGGGTGTCCGAACGATCCCCTCTGTAGCCAAATCACCTCATTGTAGTGGACAAATTTAATAAAAAAGTTGCAAAACAGGGAAAACGATACCCTTTTTTTTGTTGTGTTTGAATCATAGGAACTTGACTCGGAGTTTCTACAAATAAAAGATACAGTCGATATTGCTCGAGCGACCACGTCTATAAAGCGACCAATTTTATTACGCGACCACCATAAAAAGTCCCTTCACCGAAAGCAAGATCTCTGAAAAAAAGGACATTTTTAACGAAAAAATCTTATGTTGTTGGAACACATTTGAATCATCTCAATAAGACGATTCAAATGGGTTTAAACATCATAGGATTCAGGACGACTTGACCGACGATCCACGAATGCTATCAAAATGAACTGTCACATTTATTATAATATTTTGTATTAAGCGACCATTCCCATAAACGACCTTTTTTTGGTGGTACCTTAAGTGGTCGCTTAATACACGTTTGACTGTATAGGATAGGACGAATTTGAGAAATAAGTCCCATAGTATCCCTATCTAGATAGATAGGAATACTATGGGATTAATTACTCGAATTCTAGTCTGACATCGAACCCCTTAAAGAAACCCTAGATCCGCCGATGCGTCGGCTTCGTGTATTTCATCCGTCAATATTACCCGCACGTTCATTTAACGACACTTGTCAATGTACCGGGTTGTTTGAAAAAGCGTCGTTATTTTTGTCTCAGTAAACTACATTTACAACGTTTTGAAACCAATCGACGTCATGTTTACGCGGTATTTTCGCGGTTTATTTTCATTTTCGCGGTATTGCATTGTTAGTGTACGGCACATAACAGAGCATCATCAATCACTGGTGTCGGAATGTTGCAGCACAATACGGTTTGACAGACAAACGTAAACATTGTGTATTGCGGATCAACGTGAACATGGTGTATATTGCAAGTCGTGTTATTGGAAATGTTAATTGATCTTCGGTACAAGGTAATTAAGTTTTTAGCACCATATTGAACTTATCAATTATTTGTGAGTGGTTTAATGCCATTTTCAAGCATTTTCTCGATTATGAAGTCTTTGCTTTCTGCACATCAAAAGTACAAGAGAGATAAAACTATTTAGTATTACAGAAAGAAACATCGTGTTATGTAATTGCAAATACTTTTTGAAAGATTTCGGAATAAAATTTAATGAGTGCGACAAGTGAGTTTTGATCGAAATTCAAGGGAGGTTAAATAATATCGCTTATTTCGGACGAAAATAGAAATATTTTTTACCTCCCTTTAATTACATATACTTACCTTTATGATTGTGTGTCTTAACGTACCAATAATACGCTATAAATTCTATACCAGCAAAATAAATAGGGCAAAACTTAACCGATATGAATGAAATGGTGTTCGATTTAATCATTTCGAGGCATTTGTGAACAATTTCGGAGCTTTTTCGAGTGAATGGATTACGCGTCTTGATTGCTACGAAAGGAGCACTGATTTAGAATGTTTTTTTTATCGGATTGATTATCAGTTTCACGATATTAATGACTATAATGACATTGCTTTTACGCGATATTATGTAGTTTCGTTACAACATAGAAAATGTCACGACAAGCTGGTAGTCTTCTGGAAGTTTTATCTAGATGCTGAGCCTTTTCAGGGTACGAATATCTAGATATTTGTAAGTCGTATCTCGAATTTATGTACCTTTATGTCCAAAACAGTAAATAACATCGTGAAATCAGCTCTCATCAAAGAATAATCAATAACTATTTACAATGAAAAGGTTCTGTAAATGAGCATATAATATTCTTCATGACTATTGATGTAAGTTGCTACCTTGGCTGTGCACTTGATGATATTGCTGGAATTAATCAGTGCATTATAAAATACCACAGTATAGAAGCGGAAGTGTACAGTTTGCTAATTGGAATTGTCACTTGTGGCTATGTACATTGGCAGTTTGATCACTTCAAGCTAAGTCAATTTTGACACGGAGACCCTAGGTAACACTGTCTTGTTTTTCTAGTGTATTTTGTTTTTAGATTGGCTATTTCATTAAAAAAAAAGAAAACTCGTTTGGTAAAGACACGAGGTTATTGCAGAGGCACTGGTGTACGCATACGACCCTCTAAACAGATTTAAATACCTGTAACAGACTGGCCCGGTAAGGTAGACAAACGTTTTTTGTAAAAAAGGGGATTTTTCATTAAATGTTACTAGTATATTTGAAAATAGGAAAAAACGATCTTGTACAGTCAGTTGAAAGCACGCTGTACAGTAACTTGACATATTCGCTTTTATTTTTTTATAGTAACTTTATTTGATACCCCCGAGTCCAAGCAATAAATACACGAGGCATTCGCATTTCTTCTCAGGACGAATTGCTACTTGAGCTAAAAAGTGAAGCACCTTCGTGTACAATTTTCGGCTTATTTAAACAGCCTTGAGTACTGCATAGTAAAGGCGGGTTAACACCTAACAGATAAAACAATGATGTTGCATATTCGTAAAGGAAAAATGATATATATTTTGCCATTTTAAATCATTTTGCAAGGTTAGTGAGAGATTCAACTGAGAAATTCTCCTTACGTCAATATAATTACTTTTTCATTAATTTTACACCCAGAAGAATGCTATTAAACTACTTTACAACCAGAAAAGGGTAATAAAACTTTATTCAATATTGTGATCGTGTAATAATGGATATAATTTCATTTTTGCTCCGCTCTCGGATTTTACCTTTTACTTTATTCATGTAAACATAAAGGCGCAAACGATATATATTTCATAAATAACATATGTTTAAGAACATTCACTCGGCATCATGGCATCAATTAGGGACCACGCCCTTTTCAACCCGCCAATATCAGTACATGTATTTGCATTTTTTCTAAGGTAATAGGTCGATTTTCACGAAGAAAGTTTTATTGGGAAATCCATAGGTTATCCGAATTATTCGTTTTCGTGCTTTTGATATTCGTAAATAATAAGCGGCCTTAATGTTCATGTAAAGTGTTTGAGACCACATTTCAAAAGCACTCTATTTGCCAAGAAAAAGTAGTATGTCCAGGTTTATTATATATAAAATGAAGCTATTTATGACCTCAAGCACTCTATTTGCCAAGAAAAAGTAGTATGTCCAGGTTTATTTTATATAAAAATGAAGCTATATATGAGCTCAAGCAGTTAAACAATATAAGATTGCCATAGCTGTAGCGGTATGGATACAACGTTGTGAAATAGGGCCATTTTGTACAGAACAAGCAACTGCATGACTGTTGGATGAAATTGGCTCATATTTTAACAAAGTACAGTCTCATGTACTGCCCAGGTACTACTACAAAAAACAAGGTAACGTTGTTAAGCAATATATCAATTTCTGTTTCACAAAATGATAAATATATAGTAATCTATTATAGATCATTGAATTTAAAACAAACCTACATTTTGAAATTAATTGCAGAAACTATTTAATAATATTATGGTGTGATGTTGCATCATACATATCATCTATTTTGAAGACAGACCAAACCAGTTTGACATGTATGTTGACAAAATAAATGAAAATCGATTGTTTCAAAAGAGTCTTTTGGGACTGAGTTTTATATCTAAGGTTGTAGTAGTACCTAGTAGGAACATTTGTCTACATCAACGTTCAGATAAAATTTAGGCAAATTTTATCCTGCCGTAATGAAGTTGTTGGTTTTGAACATAATATCCCTTTTCCATAATGGTTTGGCTATTCTATTATGAAATGGGACATCTTATGTTGTTAAACTGCTAGTGCTCATATACAGCTTCAATTTGATATATTGTTTAGCTGGGCTATCTGTCTTTTTTGTAAATAGAAGCAGCATTGATTTGGGTTCAAAATCTATTTACATGAACCTTAAACGCTATGGATTTCTTGAAATTAAAGTTTTTATTGCATTCCTTACATGGATAGATGAAAACATCCGAGATGTCAGATAATAAGAGTGAGAAGACGACGGACAGTATCATATAAATATACTTGACTAATTACTTATATATCGACCATTGAAGTCCTGTACCAGTGTCTTTATCGAACAATCCAACTACACTCAATTCCAAAAGAAAGTGTACACTTTTGAATTTTGAATATCTTGGAAATTACACGTTCATGAATTGTCGTATGACGTTCCCCAAGAGTATAAAATTTGCAAACGACATTGGATAACAAAAATCACAAGGCTTGCAAAAAGTTGAGACCTTTGATTTTGCGTGTTTTGTATGTGCATCAAGCGTTAGATGACTATTTGGTCCGAAATTACATTCAGTTGAATCATTGTGGCTTAGCTGATCATAAAATCACATCTTAATTGCAATTGCGCATACTGCAACTGCGTGCTTTGACTTATAATTACGTAGGTGAACGAAATCGAACCTTGTCAGATTAAGAACGTCCCCAAAATTGATAAAGCATTCATGATATAATAGAAATCGGGAGCATCATTTTGTCATCATGGTACTTGTTGACTAAAACATGTCTGTTTATAATTCAAATGACGTACTGCATCTACGAGGAAAACAATGAAATGAATTTGAATCGCTGTACAACGTCTTTGTGTCTGACTGTGCAATGCAAAATAATAGTTTGTCAAGCAACTGTACGAAGTAAGCAACGAAAGAATACAAAATTTCTTTAACTTTAATCGAATTTTCTACAATGTCTTGAAAAGGAGACAAAGGTTGGGGTGGTTTTACCTTCTTGTCAGTATAAATAATCTATTGGAAGCAAATAAATTGAATCTTTTGCGGTAAAATTACCAGCAAGATTTTGCACATTGAACTGACCAAATACGTTTAGTGGGATAATTACAGAATACACCGCTTACTAAGTCTTCAAAAAAGATTTATATATAACAAAGATGCATTTAAATTTCCCATTAAGTATGATGTAAAATGCAAAGAACAGATATTTACCTACATTGCTTCTGCAGTCATTCGCTTCAAGTGATCATTCAGTGCATCTGGAATAACCTCGTGTCTTTACCAAACACGTTTTTTTTAATGAAAAAGCAAATCTAAAAAAAAGCAAAACAAAACAACAACAACAATAGAAAAACAAGACAATGTTATCTAGGGTTTCCATATCAAAATCGACTTTGCTTCAAGTCATCAAACTGCAAATGGACGCATCCACAAGTGACAATTCCAATCAGCAAACTGTACACTTCCTCCTACACTGTGAATACGAAAAAAAGCACCTACAGGACTGCAAAAAAAAAAAAAAAAAAAAAAAAAACAAAAAAAAACCCCCAAAGCTACGAATGGTTCGCTCTTTCATTCGTAAATTACAAAGATAATGAAATATAATTAACACATTCTCAGTTTATATTTTCCCATTCACAAGAATTCGCAGGAATTCTGAGACTGTTCCTTGATCACTTTTTCAGAATTTTGCTACCTAACGTAAAGAGAAAATTTGGAATAAATAGTCCCAACGACGTCATGGAAAAATTAATTCTAAAATGAACGTTAAGAAATATTCACCTTTTAGATCGCGCTAACACAAAGTTTCCATAGATATCAATATTTACGCACGTTTCTAAAAAAAAAACAAAAAACAAAAAAAGAAAGAACATTGTCCTCTACCACCTTAAGAAAATGATGGATGATAAATGAATGCATCTTGCATGAAATAGAATGAGCGAGAGGAGCGGGGTTTGAATGAAATTTAAGATAGGCAATCAAAATATCGATTGGACGAAATTACCTATACCAAACTACCTCCCTGTAAAAGAATCTACGTTCTTTTCTGTTTGTTTTTTTTTGTCTACATGGACCAATCAGGCGCTTTAAAATCAACAGCACCCAATAAAATCGTGAAATATTTGATAATTTAGAATGAAATGATGATCCTTTGAGGTGTTTTGAACGATTTCGTGGCGTTTTTGTGTGATTGGTATAAGTATTTGAAATGAATGGATGTGGCTCAGAGTGAGTCATTATACTCCCGCAAAACGAATGTTTTGAGGATATACTGGAATCAGCCTGTCTGTCTGTCTGTCCGTGCGTCTCTCCGTGCGTCTCTCCGTCCGTCTGTGGACATTTATACTGGTAATTTTGTGTCGCAAACTCCTCCTTCAGTTTTCCTTCAAAAGCTTTGAAAATTTATACAAGGATTCATCACATGCTGAAGTTTTGCAAGACGTTATTTTAAGGTCCCAACTCCTCATGGTTCAAGAATTATCTGCCTTTGAACTTAAGACATTTTTCTCTCTCACTTATACTTGTAATTTTGTGTCGCAAACTCCTCATTCAGTTTTCCTTCAAAACACTTGAAATTTTATACAATAATTTATCACATGTTGAAGTTTAGCAAGAAGTTATTTTAAGGTCCCACCTACTGGTTCAAGAGGTTTCTGCCCTTGAACTTCTGATTTTTTTTCTTTTTATACGCATAAACTAGTAATTCATGTTTCTTTAAAAAGCTTTAAAGCTTTATACAAAAATTTATCACATGTTGAATTTTTGCAAGACACAATTTTGAAGCCTCAAATCCCTCAAGAGTTATCATTATATTTGAAACATTTTTTGCCTCTCCTGTAAAACATCTCATTCTCTGAAAGCACTTGTGGGGGTATTAAGTTCCATTCTGGGACAATTTCTAGTTTAAAATGGTTTTGATTAGAGGGAATGTGTCAATTTTATGATGTTACTATATGTACATACATGTATATATTAGAGAAGATTACGCGGATCTAAACTTCTTATACCGCAAAACAACCCTATGTTGTAGGTACTCAAAATCACAATCAATATAAATATTTCCATAGACCAAGTACATAAGGGAAGTTAAAACTAATTTATACTTGACAAAAAAGATATTTTATGATCGAAATTTTACAAAAGAACAGACCAAATCTGTTATTATTCAATCCAAGTACATCTAACAACATCGTAATTTGACAAGGTAGATGATTTTGGGGGAAAATGAATGAGTGGAATGAGTGGGTTTTGAGTGAAATTAAAGGGAGTTATTCCAATATTGCTAATTTTGTCCAGACTGAACAAAATTACCGATATTTATTATATCCTTTTCATCAATTAAGTAAGAAAGTTCTATAAATAACTTCCTTATTAAATGCTTATGATTTAAATTAATCCACTGAAATCCCGATTCTTTTCTAGATATATTCATTTTGGCAGGCCAAAGGAAACAACCCTGTATCCTGTAGAAAAAAGATAGTAAGGTTAAAATCCGAACAATGTGTGTACTACGTAGCTTTTTTGTGCTCATGCGCACGCAAAAAATAGGTATAGTATACGCCATAAACCTTTGTGCGACACGAAGTGCTTTCTGTTTTCAACGCAGTGCTTGCATATCACTACGCTGTGCTAAAATCAATGTACTGATGGTAATAAAAGCGAGGGAGCTGAAAAAACGAAACAACCAACGAGGTCAATTTTCTGGAATATAACATTGATTATTCACATTGTCCTAATCATGTATACCAGATATTTTCTAACTTTTCACTGCCAAAATCACTGCTGATATTAAAGATACATAGCTTTTATATTTGATCTTGACGGATGACCTTGCTAATAGGGGACAGAAGAAAATGCTGCTAACTAACGCTTTCTCCTTTCTCCCCAATATGATCTACCCTTTCTGCTACAAATTTTACTAATTTGCCCACATAGTGTATATAATCCGCAACCCTTTATAATTTGGACCCGTGTAATCATTTGTAGTCTTGTAATGGATTTCTAGATTGACAGTCCGACGCGATACCAACTGCGCTATGACGGCAGCCATAAATGAAAAAAAACAAGATGTGCTAATCTAAATTAGAAAAATTTAAAAGCCGTGTCCCATCCTTAAACAGACGACAAAATTTTAGACTTGGCCAACTTGGAACAGGTTGCAGACAATAAATCAACATGATAGTAATTTGATATATACCTAGGGCAGAAATTAAAAAAAAAAGTAAAAAAAAAAGTATGATCATAGAGTGGACTATATTGTGAGAAAGGGAGAAATTGGTTCAATTTCTTGTGTTCCCTCAGTAAAATACAACTTTTTATGGAATACAATTCAATGTAAAGAAAGAGCCGACGAACTTGTACCCCTAGAAAACAGCATTACTACGATTGTTAGATAAATTGACTGACTAGTAGCAAACCAATCAATTAAACTAAAATTATGAAAACGCGAGTTGCGTCTGTCTGCAAAGCGGTATCGAGCGTAGTAATCTATATCTTGGGGGACACAGCGCTTTATTATGAGCATACCGTTCGACATTTTTCCTTTGAAGTGAGTTCCGAATGTGGCTTTCTATCCCCATAGGTAAATGATACCCTTGGTTTCCCTCGCCTAAAAAGGCCTTGCTAAAAATGTTAAAAAATTGGAGTGCATGCCTTTAAATGTCACCTTGCCTCTTAATAAACCAGGCCTTCAGCGCTTTTAGTGCTTTGATTTAATATAATTGTCGATGTTTTCTTTTTTGTGATTTTGGAGCGTTTTTGATGGTTTGAGAGAGTGGTTGTAATGAATGAATGGGGCGCTAAGTGAACACCATTGAATGGTTTTTAATGAGTTGAATGTCAATTTCACGATGAAACTAGCTGTACGACACTGTACAATATCATTTGGATATGCGAAGATAAAAGGAATATTATACATCCAGTTTACCAGAACAGAAAATTGAAAGCATATATAATAATGAATAAGCAGATATATATAATTAAATACGAAAAGAGTTTCTTTATCATCTTTTGGGGTTTGGCAAAAAAGAACACTGTAGCGAAGCGGATTCAAACATAAGTGTGATGAGATCGAAGCTATAGGTTTTATTGTCTATTTCAGTCTCATTCGAGTACAATACAATATCACAATACAATATCACAATACATTCAAAACAATTCGAAAATATAAGAGTACACGCCTATTCAAAGAAGAATTATAGGAGACTATTCCATTAAAAGCACAGGGCTTATTTATAACCCTTAAGGCCCAATTGCATAACAAAAGTTAAGTGGTAACCTCGGGGTTACATAAATAGATGTACTTTTCAACCCTTTTCAAAACTGTAGATCTTTTAAACCAATGGACTCCTGGAACCGGTTAAAAAATTAAAATGGTACATTGTTTTCATTTATTGTTAGATTCTACCTTGCAAAATATCATTGGAATCGGCTTTAGAAGATGATTCCAATGTGATGAGACATGAAAGAATCCAGTACTAGTTACTACTGTGGAGGCAACTTTAATGTTTGACTTATGCAAAAAATTATCGTAGGATGTTTAGTAAAATAGGGCCCTGGGTCGCGCAAGTTTTGCAGATCAGCAATAAGGCCATAAACATACGCACAAGCATAAAGCATTACAACATCGACGTGTAGGGCTGCTCTTGGCAATGAAAATACTTGAATTCATAGTTTGGTCATAGGATCCCCTTTCTTTTCATGAACGGGTCGTCAAGGTATGATAATTCCATTTTCCTTGTTTATGGATCAAACACAAGCCCAGAATAAGATATTGAAGTTGCGCAAATTTATCTTTCGAACATGTTGTCATGTTGTGGTCCTACCGACGTATCAATTGATTGTGATGTGGACTAATTACTTTGTGTTACATCTTACGGGCGGTTTTAAGCTCAACTGAGCACAACGTGCTCAAGGGGAGCTTTTAGGGTGATGCTGAGTCCGTCGTCCGTCGTGCGTCGTAAGTCGTCAACAATTTAGAAAAAATTCTTCTTCTCCTGAACCACTCGTCCAATTTCAATGAAACTTTGCCAAAATGCTCCTTTGGTGACCCTCTTTAAAAATTGTTCGCTAAATTCTGTTTGATCAGTAAATGTTGGCGTGGCAGGGTGGGGCATTTTTTCACTTTGAAATCTTTGAATGACACCGCCTCCTAAACTAGTGGGCCAATTTCGATGAAACTTTACCAGAATGTTCCTTGGGTGACCCTTTTTAAAATTATTTGCAAAATTTGATTGGTCCATAAATGTGGGCGTGGCAGGGTGGGTCTAATTCTGAGCCCGAAATCTTTGAACGACATCTCCTCCTGAACCATTGGGCCGATTTCAATAAAACTTTACCAGAATGTTCCTTGGGTGACCCTTTTTAAAATTATTCGTAAAATTCTGATTGGCCCATAAATATGGGCGTGGCAGGGCCCGGTTTATTTTGAGCCCGTAATCTTTGAATGACATCTCCTCCTAAACCAGTGGGCCAATTTCAATGAAACTTTACCAGAGTGTTCCTTGGGTGAGCCTTTTCAAAAATCGTTCGCGAAATTTTGATTGGCCCATAAATGTTGGCGTGGCAGGGTGGGGCTTATTTTGAGCATGTAATCTTTGAATGACATCTCTTCCAAAACCAGAGGGCCGATTTCAATGAAACTTTACCAGAATGTTCCTTAGGTAGCTCTTTTCAAAAATCGTTCGCGAAATTATGATTGACCTATAAATATGGGCGTGGCAGGGCCCGGCTTATTTTTAGCCCGTAATCTTTGAATGACATCTCCTCCTAAAAGACTCAGCCAATTTCAATGAAACTTTACCAGAATGTTCCGTAAGTGACCCTCTTTAATATTATTTTGATTTGCTCAAAAAATGGGCATGGCAGGGCGTGCCTTATATTTAGTTTCCTCCGTAAAGAATGGATGGGCAGTTTATTGGATGGGTTCCACTTGACCAATAAAATTCAGGTGAGCGGTTTAGGGCCATTCTAGCCCTCTTGTTTATCGACACACAACGAGACATTTAGATCTGAAGTAAGATTTCACTGGAATTTGAACAGTTTGAAGATTATACTTGGAATATGTATTCATTTATCGTTATTTTAGTATGAAAATTATTAAGGTAAGATAAGCATTGACCGAGGAACAATGTTTCAAATATAAGAAGTATGCTGTTTTTCAATGGTACGCATGCATTGAGCGCGACGTTGTAACCATTCGTGCTACGTTGCCGTAATGCCGTATGCGACACAAGAAAATCTGTCAACAAGCTTCAACAAAGACGTTATCTGAAATAGTTATTTAGGATGGTTAGAAATTGAAAGAAAAGGCAAGGTATGATTTCTTTCACAAACATAATTTATCGTAGATTTAGAAAATGTCAACTCTTCGTTGCTCTGCGCGTTCGATGATGCATTTGGTTTCGATGCACGACATTTCGTGGAATGACACTTCGTCGATACGACATTTCGTGGAATGACACTTCGTCGATACGACATTTCGTGGAAGGACACTTTGTCGATACGACATTTCGTGGAATGACACTCCGTCGATACGACACTTCGTCGAATGAAATAACGTCGTTTCACCTTGGTTACACTACGGAAGTTACCACAGTGTCAGCTATTGAACCATTCACAAAAGTTACAGCACTGAAAAGTCTATCCCTAGCGTTCTTTGCAGCCTGGCATCAATACAGTCGATTTTACTAAAACCAAACACCTCTATTCAACAATCTACCCACTGTTACCAAGAGATGAAGACAGTATTTGTTAGTTTCAGGAAGATATGAAAACTAAAAGCATATTCAGACTGTATGAGTACGTTAAGCAGATTCAAATCCCAATTTACAAATACTTCGACCTTGACCTTTAATGGAATGGGACATATAGGCGGAATTGCAAACGTAAATAGTTTTCTAAAATTTTAAAGATTAATCTTTATGGCGTTAGTAGTCTCTTTATTTTTTCAGGATGGAATTCCTCTAAATTCAGGAATATCTGTCTTTTTTCACTAGCCTTACCAGATCGAATCTTATTATTGTAGAGTTTTTACACGATGAAGTCATAATTTCCGACCAATTTAACGAAAAAAAAAATGCAGATTTTCAATCTGTGAAGAAGCAGCTTTTTACGTAAATACTTTACATTTTTTTGCCTTGCCCTATGGCGCACGAACTAGTAAAATTTGCGTTGGCTAAATATATAAAAGAGATGTAATATAA
This sequence comes from Fragum whitleyi, assembly GCA_948146395.1. NCBI lineage: Eukaryota > Metazoa > Mollusca > Bivalvia > Cardiida > Cardiidae > Fragum > Fragum whitleyi. Next base: position 27,667,550 of record OX411553.1, read on the forward strand.
CAGAGCTTTATCATTGGCAGATTGGTACAATATTCCTTATATAATGGCTATTATTATGCAGAAAGTAAAATTAAATACATAGAGAACGTTCAATCGCCGAAATGATTTGATATTGTATAGAACAATTTTTTTCCATTTCTCAAAATGGTTCATATTCGCATTTATATGCCAAGTTTGTCTATTAGACGAAAACAAGAAATAGTCTGGTTATCGGTTTCTAGTTTGGTGATAAGGTTAGGCAAAAGACAGTCTATGAAACGCCTTCCTGTCAGTGCCACAAATTCCGATACAGCCTCTTTTTGACATCCCTGTAGAATTCCTATGGCAGCGGCCAATCAGATAAAACCTTTACTCCACCCTCTCACAGACTAAGATAAGATTCCCCGCCCAAAACATTCCTCGCGCGTGCTGCGCCGCAATTTCTACACATCGTTAATGTGAATGGGGCGTATAATTAATGATCAAATGATTACACATTCGGAGAAAAACGAAATAATTTGTAAAATTTCACCGGGGAATTCCTATGGAACCGCGGTTTAGAATCGAATCAGAACGGGGCTTGAATATTAACACCTTTTTGGAAATTCAGAGGAGGGGTGAAAACAGGAATTTTTGGAAGTGGGTTTAAGTGTGGACGGAGTTGTCGCAGAACAGCAAGCTTACAGACAAGAATAGTTCTCACTATCGCTTTACGGCGAGTGTTTTATCACCTTGATTTGGAAGTCGTTGGCTGAAGCTCTCAGCGAGTTGGGATAGAGCTTTCAGCGAGCCGAGACTCTGTCTGTCTTCATATGGATATTAACGGCAGCTTGTCTCTGCGAGCGAATGCGTTTAGCATTAACAATCTCATGTCCGGACCGCTGAGTGAGCTCGGATTTGGGGGAGGGTTTGGGTATTCGATCGTACCACCACAGCGCAGCAGTGATTGTTGTTTTGACTGGGGCCAGGGTACCCCCTATGGAAATGGAATGAAAACTATGGAAGGTACAGTGTGAAATAGATATGTGAACAGTTATGAAAAAATCTGGAAAAACTATTTCATATAAGAGATGAAAAGATATTTTTGTTTTTATTGAGATATGAAATAGAAAGCCATATATCACTGTGTGAGTCTGTGAAACGGATCCATGTATATGCATTTTTTTCGTTTCAAACCTCCATAAATTAAAAAAAAAATATATATACTTATCATTTCTTTTAAAGTAATAACGTGAAAACAAATATTTATACATTTTGAGATTTTTTATAGGACGACTTTGTGCACAGGAATTTCTAAATATAAACTTGCTAAGAATCTATCCACGGATATAAACATGTATAAATAGTTTTTCGGGTATTCAAAACGCACTTTTTTTCGTAAGATGGAATTTGAAATAAAATTAAAAATACATTTTTCTACGCGAATACGGAATTCTAATTTTTTTTGTCGATTCTTTTAGGTTCTCGCAAAGACATCAAACATTCGTTTACTTGCATATAATGGCATGTTTTAAATTATTTAAAGCGAACATTAATTTTCAGCTTTCGTCAGTATGAGGTTCTTGTTACTTTGTATATTTCTATAGTTTTTCATTAACACTTTCCTGTTTTACAAAATTTTGGACCTGTCCAAATTCAAAGGTTTTGCAGACGAAAATTTGAAGTGGATTTAATTTGAAAAAGAACCATTCAGTAGGGTAGATAATAGTATGGAAAAAGAAGAAATTGCTTGTCAGAAGCAATTTCTTCTTTTTTCACAATGTTTTCTCAATCATAAAATCACAGGCACGTAAAAACCAGGGATTAAGCAGCAAAGGGTTAAACAGATTTAGAATCAGAATCACTGCTTAGATGCATTTTGCTTAAGAAAATACTCATCGAAATATACACATGCAAGTCTTATTTCTTTGGAAATTCATAGGTGAAACGTTACGATTTTTTTCTCGATTAGTTTAACCACCATTGCTTTATAACAATCTTCTTAATCCACGATTTAATATACCTTCTCTGTGTAAATGATAGCAAACCTGTTTGTAAGTTAATCTCCGCTTTTCACGCAAATATAATTTGCAAATAGTTTATACCGTTCCATCATCCTGAACGCAGGGTTGGTTATGAAAAGTCTCTTCTTGATTAAATGCGATAGCAACTACATGTTCTACTTTTATTAGTTCATCGCCGATATTTTCATGCAAACATTTGTAGATTGGAATTTTAAATTACATCGCTTGATGTTTTCTCTCTATATATTTATTGATTTTAGACAGAAATGCCTATTGGAATACGTATTCCAAGCTTACAAAGGCATCCTTAAACAACATCAACAACAACAACAAAAAAAAAATATCTCAACTGTACATTTCTTCATTTCGCAAACAGTCGTTGATTTCATGGGATTGTAAATCTGATACGTGAGCAAGACCTAGCTTGCTTTCTGTTTCTAGCGTTTGATATTGGTCAGTATTGTTTAAAGTATAATTTGGAAAAGAATTATTGAAATGATGAGTAAAACAGCTTTATTTCAAACACTATTCCCTTCAGAAATAAAATTTTAACCCCTTCTTTTTCGATTTGTCCGAATGAAAATTTGGATTTTCTGAAATGTTTGAGCAGTTAAAGTCAAATTTATACTCATGAAAAAGTAAACAAAAAGTATAAATAAAATAAACTGGTTTTAAATACAAATATTGTCTGATTATAAACTTAAAAGATCAAAACAGAAGTTGGACATGTATGTAATAGTTACAGTAATGATAAAACATATTATTCCTTCATAAAGTTCGTGATTGTAGGCAAAATTTGATGTGATCAAACCTCTAAAAGAAACAACTTCAAATGATGCAAGATATGTGTAAACCTATTTTTATTTCAGAATTTATAATAAGTGAATTATTGTAAACAAGGTCTTATACTAACTTTATGATATCATATCATAATCCATTTAAGATCAGATCATTAACCCAATTTCAATTCCACTTGAATTTCAATTATAAAAAGTCCCCAGACCCACATCGTTTTTGTCAAATGTCTTGGGTGTCAATGAATTTTTCTGGACGTAAAATTCTACGAACTGTTCGACTCCGCCTCTCCAGAAAATAAATAAATGCGCATTCGTTGGTCACCCGATGAATGACAAATTTATTCCATGCTTAAACAAAAAGTATGCTTTATGTATATAAAATGTAATGTAGGCATATTCTATAAAAAAAATATTTAACAAGTATCATTATTTTTCATTTAAACATCAACGTGAACTCTTTCATAACAGTATAAAACAGCTATAAACATCATGGAAATGACAAGTTGAATTATTTTGGAATGATTTTGAAGTGAACTTGAATGAGTCTGATGAGCGAGTTTTGAATGGTTATCATAGGAGGTAAACAAAATGGATAATTTCGTCCAACTTCGCGATATTTTGATCCCCCTTTGTTATTATCTACCATCTTTTTTTTGTTTTTTGTCTTCACTGACGAATCAGACTTTTAAATATCGACGCAAGCAAATAAAATAAATAAATTGAGCGCTGAGTAGCAGATTTAGAATGGTACAGTATTGGCCGAGATGTGTGTCACCTTTACTATGTTAATAACTGAAATAATACTGAACATTTTTATTTCAGCGTGTTTAATGAATGCTGGGACCGGAAGACCTCTGTTCGATCCTCTAAGACTTGAAAGTAGCTCGGACGTGGCGCCAAGAAATAACCTCACAGACTCTCTTCTAGAATCAAACAACAAAGACCCGGATGTGAATCAAAGTAGCGACTCCAAAAATGGAGAGTGTTCAATGTGCAGTGACCCTCTAGGCTCCGACGGGGAATCTAATAAACCATTACATAATAAATTAATTAATGGAACGTGTCAATTGGAAATGAAATCTTTGTGGGACGAATTCGACGAACTTGGAACAGAAATGATTGTGACTAAAGCTGGGCGGTAAGATATTTTGATAGTTTCTTAAACAAATGACGTAAATCTCGAATTTCCAGGAATCAAAACTGTAAAACAGGGAATTCAAAATAAGTTTTCTTGAAATAACGAATAATAAAAAAAATCAAAATTGATAAAAGAATAGAAAAAAACATTGGTGATGGAGGTTATTAGTATTGAAAGTAACCGCTCGCTGACAGCAGATTTGAAACTTTGAAAACTCTCGATTGCTTGATAAAAGGTTCGGGGAAAAGCGCAGTTTTTCATGTCAGAAATTCAAAGCTTTAATGCATTTTCTTTGCTTTTTTTTCATCAATACTTCTGTGATTCGAATGAAAGGCGGAAATTCGTTTGGTAAAAATCGTAATGTGGCGAATAAATCACCAAACCACGCTTGAATTTTTTTACAATTTCTAGACCGCAAACTCTCCATCCGTGAATATAGATATGTATATATGCTATTTATGCGTCACAGAATTATATGACTCAGAATCCGTCAATGTTCCATTCACATTATCTTATTTTACTCATTTACCATTGGTCACCAAGCAGTTGGTCCTCCAATAAAACCAATCATACGGTACAACAGCAAACTTTGACATATAAGGAGAGGTGATGTTGATTGACATGGCTATTTTCTCCTCAATCTACGTTTTATTTCTGTAAATTTTGTATTTCTCTCGTTTTTGATAAAAAATGAATATCATCATAAATCATGCTTGTATTTTTTGGGTTGTGAGTTCGCTACAGTAAGTTACATCGTGGAATTGACATTCATCTCTATCAAAACCATTCTAAATCGCTCACTCAGCGCTCACTCACTCCACTCATTCAAAATCGCTCGAAATCGCACAAACGATAATACCAACAACTACATTCAAAATAAATACAAATATTAATGTTTAGCTAGAAAAAAATCGAGATAAACTGATGTAATTGAAATTTTAAGGGTCTGATTGGTTCTTGAAGAAATAGGAAGCTATTATAGAACTTGTTTGCATATTTTATTAAAAAGAGTAATAAATATAGCTAATTTTTTCATCTTGAACAAAATTAGCGATGTTCGATTAATTCCCTTGAAATTCACTCAAAACTCGATCCATGCAATCATTCAATTTCATTCAAAATCATTACAAAATATTCAACTTGTCAATTTCACGATGTTTTTAATTGTTTATGGAAGCTCTCTTAAGTATTTGCTGAAAAAAATCTCATTAATTATATGAAAGAAAAGCAACATTCACATTCAATGTTTACATGCCTTTTTCTAGCGATTAATTAAAAATAAATTAATTCTGACAACTTCCTAATGTATCACTCTTTGATATTAAAAAATGAATGATTTGTTATGTTGTTACAGCGATTTCATGATCATTGGAATTTAAAATCAATTTTGTATAATTAAAATTACTGTCAATTTTTCGATTAAATTGCCCCAATTTAAGTCAAAATATATTTACGTCACTACATGCGAATTTATACTCATTAATTGGTATATATTTGAAAGAAAAAAAATAAATAAATGGTATTAATTGATTGGTCAAGTCTACAGATAATTTAAACTCTAGTTGCATTGATCAACGAATGTTAACAAAAGCACAGCCTACGGGAACCTAGGCCCGACTGTTTGGTGCTAGTAGATCAAGGTTGAAACAGGGTATAACTAGCACAAAATACAGCAGAAGTTTTTCCCTTTAAAAATAAAAGATGATTTTTTGATAGCCAAAAGTTTCAAGTGAATACCTTAGTAGAATCAGACATATTACGAAATGTCGAAATTTCGCACGACAACGATTTTGACGCCAATGTTACAGCAATACCCCGAAAACAGCCGAGCAAAAAAAATCAAGACATTTTTCATCAATTTTGTACCAGAGGCCTGATTTACTAAATATCTTACGATCATTTTTTGTGTAAGTCAAAAAGTGAAGTTGCTTCTACAGATGTTACTAATTATGGAATTCTGCCATGCATCATATCATTGGAATCGTCTTCGAAAGACGATTCCAATGAGATATTGCAAGGGAGAATCTAACAATGAATGATAACACCAGACCTGTACGATTTGTGATTTGAATTACGATCAATTTTTCGTAAGAAGTTTAGCAAACGGACCCCGAAGGATTATCTCTTTCCGTCGTTTCTCTTAAATATAAAAACCGCAACACCCCCACCCCATACCCACACACTATTTTGGTTTTATATTTGCGATCCCTTTTCCAAGTGGTCCATCCCGGGAAATAAGATCGTACGGGGAACCCATTGAAATAATAACATAAAAAGAGGATTGCTCTGGTATAAGTAATCAAGAGTCATATATCCAAAAGAAGAAACTTATCTGTAGAGCATTCTACGCACGGAAACACAAAAACGCGACAAAGTTTGAGCCTTGCTGGCCAGTCAGTTGTCAATCTATTTACATGTATTACTACCCGAGATGATCACTTTTCGCTTGCCTGATCAAATGTGTCTGTAATTCCAACAATCGAATGACGATTCAAAGCAAACATTCAAAAAAATATGAGTGTTGAACTCCGCCGTTTTGTTGTCGTGGATTAAATATTAAATGAATTAAATAAGATTAAATTTCTTCAACTTATTAAAAATTTTCATTAATCTAAATACAATGTATAGAGATATTCACTGGGTTTCTGCGCTATGGTCATTTTGTTTTGTTCATCAAAACAAAAAGCCTGAAATTAATGAAAATGCTAACAGAAACAATTGAAAAAATTATTTGTTTGTTTGCATATTTAAATTTCGATCATTTGATTTTTGTCTAAAAATATTTATCTGAAGATGATGACTTGCGAAAATGCAAGGAACCCTCTTTAACGGTACATATACATGTTAATATTTTGAAGTCTATTTGATAGCCAAAACATATCAATCCTCTTTGAAATCCATCGAAAATACTTGGGAAAACGTTGGATAGTCAAATCAAATTACGCTTTTTATCAGGCGCCGTATAAAATTATTTTTAAAAAGTCAATGTACTGGTTTGGATGACATTAAACGTTTGGATATAGATAATGTATTTCTTTTCTTTCGTGGATTTAAAGAATCTTATTTGCATATACATTCAAACCTTTTTCATTTTTTGTATTCAATTGCAATTATTTAATTCTAAATTAAAAATAATAATTGTGGTATTTTCTAATCGTATACGATATAATGTTTTTTCCTAATATTCTGTTTCGCCATAAAAGAAAAGCTGCGGTTGCCCTGTCGCACGCCAGCGATCTATTTTCATTACATTTATCCTAATAAAATGCAATATGTTGATCTGTAAATAAATTAAAATCTCGTCGAAATCTCGCATAAATTCACTTGCCACCGAGCTTGATTAATCGACCAATGGCCAGAAAATTAGCGTTCATGGTGCTTTCCCCGCCTAAACGAGTGGTCCCCCGGGACGAAATAATCTGCTATTCGTGTCTTCCGCAGTTTTTATGCGAACACCCTGCGCTACAAAAACATTGGCTTGCCATTCTTTGAAAATTTCGGCCAATTTAGAGGTACAGATAAGAGGGGGTAACTCCAGTCTCAAATCTTGATTTCTCAATGAAACCCTTTGTTGTGGGTACTCATTTGAATCGTCTTGGTGAGACGATTCCAATGAGTACCCACAACATATGATTTAAGCTAGAATAAGTGTAATACTTGAATTTGAAAACCACAATACCCCCTCTATCTATAGCTTTGCATTAAGCAAAAAATATTCTTAACATACTTTTATATCAATAAGTGATTCGATTCAAGACTATGAAAAAAAGATGTTTAACCGAAATTCGGCTTTGTTAGTTTCAGTTTTTGGGGAATTTCGATGACTTTTTATAAAATTACCGTATTATTTTAGAAATCGAATGGAACACAGGGATCATTCTGCTAATGAGCGTGAAGACGTGTAAACAAACTGTGAAATCGAGCGCACCCACTGGTCAGAAGTGATAAATCAAATACACCCTGCAACGATCAGACGAGTTATGTCGATAAACCGTCATGGATCAACTAAAAACTCGTTTCGGACAATTTCATGTCGAAATTTTTCTGTTCGAGTTTTATGGGATAATCTCGTGTTATTGCGTGATTTGTAGTACAGTTATTTTCAAGTAATTTGTCAGTTTCCACTCGAGAAAGTGGTAAATAAAAAGTATCAAACTGTTTTCAAAAATATATTTAATGATACAAAAAAAAATATTGATAAATATACCAAAGGCAGGTTTTGTGTGGTGAGCCGTTAATTCTATTTTCATATATAAATTTCTGGGTTCACTTTTGAAAATGTATGTGATATGTTATATATGTAAATGTAATTGCGTTGTTATATTGACAATCATTCTGATAAATACATTCACTCTCTCAGCGCTCGAATCTTCTATTCCAAAAACTCACTACAATCACTGAAAAATAAGTCGAAATTGTTCAAATTAGATGACTTTATTGGCTGGTGTAGGTTTTGAAGTGTCTTATTGATCCACGAAGACGCTACTTATTCAAAAGTATATAGATTTTATTACAGGAAGGTAAAACAAAATATCGTTCAATTTGGCGAAATTAGCGATATTGGATTATCCTCCAGGACATTTCATTCAAAATACGCTCCTCTCTCTCATTCGATTCAATTCGGAAATCATTCCAAAATCATTCATCATGTCAATTTCTTGATGATGTTAACTGTAAAAAAATAAATTCGACTAATCCTGTATCTAAACAAATTCGACATTTGATAGTTTTAACTGAAACTTGTGTATCCATAGTTTTTATCTATTTTCTTCCACTTTCTTTATACAAAGAAAACAGTAACTACAAATTTGTAAAATATCCAAATAGAAAGAAATGAATCGAATAGCGGACAACGAAAAGCGATTTAGCTAAACAATTCGGCTTATGGAAGCCCTAATTGAAAGCTTGTTAATTCGCTCGGCTTTAAAAAAGAAAGAAAAAAAAAGGCGTGAATATTTTTCAATGGTGTCCTTATGTTCAAAGCGGGGTTCCATTTCTAAAAGCTGTCTAACGAAAATTGCACCCTGAATGCTGGGCTGGTAACGGGTTAAAACAATAGGTTAATTATAGCGTTTCTGCCAGTTGGAAGCACGGATATATCGGTCCGATCATACTGGATTATCGTTAATTAATCGTAATTAATCCATTCATTAAGACGTTTAGGCACAAGTTCGATCTGGGCCGGGAAATGTCAGGAGCTGCCAAGGGGCGTTATCTCCCCAAAACACTGCTGTTTGGGGGTAAATACACAGAGCCGTGGAGAAACGTTCCTTTACTCAAGGAATGCAAGCAAGAAATAATCTAATTATAAGTATTCAATCACTAAATTTGCTAAAAAAGGATTACGTATTCTTTCCTAATTGAACATAATATAAACATAATTCAGTAATCAAAGGACGGGTCTCCATAAGGGCCTTTTCGTGGCTAGAATAGATTTCTTTTAAACTTTTGCCATACATACTATGATATAATCTGCATGTACTGACAAAATATTGGCATCTCAAACTTATTGGTTCTAGCTGTGGGCTGTGCAATTCTTTGCAATATATTTAGTCATATGTTGAAGTCAAAGGTCACATATAAAGGTCAAATGTCAAAATGAGCACAAATTTGGCCTGAAGGTGCATTACTCATTCATTTATTGACATATTTCAACAGTATTTCACATAGCTGATACCCACCACAACTTCAAATTATTACTAAATTCATTGCAAAATATTTTTTGCTTGAGGTGGAAATCCACTGTGTCAAATATTGTGATTGTTTGTCAATACATGTCAATACATGAATGATTAATGCACTTGTGAAGCCAGATTTATGCTTATTTTGAAATTTGACCTTCATATGTGACCTTGAACTTCAGCATATCACTAAATTTATTTCAAAATATTTGTGTACATGTGATTGGTAATACCTGTGCCAAATTTTGTTAAAGTCTGCCAATAAATTAATGAAAAATGCACGTGTAAAGATGAATTTGTGCTTATTTTGACCTTTGACCTTCATGTGTGACCTTGAGCCTAGACATATCACATACTTTTTTTCGTGTATAACATTTTTGCTGATGAAAGGAGGAAGGTTTGTATAATCATTTTAGGATCTACAATAACATAAGGTAGATATATTCCTATTAGCATATACTACTCTTATTTTGACAATTGACCTTGAAATTTGACCTTGAACTCAAATTTATCAAAAAGTTCATTTCAAAATATGTTTTAGCTTATCAAGGGTAACAACTGTGCTAAATATCTTTAAAATCTGATTATAAATAGATTAGTTATGCACTTGACAAGCCGAATTTGAGCTAGTTTTGACCTTTGACCTTGGTGCGTGACCTTGAAAGTTGACCTTTCAAAAATATCAATTCAAATCACAAATGAGTTCATATGTTGGAACAAATATACCAAATATCATTGAAATCTATCTTACTTTGGCTTGAAAATGCAAGTTTAAAGCTTAATTTTGCTTATATCTCATATTCAGGGGCAGATAACTCCAAAAATAATGAATTGAATTCCTCGGAAAAAAACTTGGGGCAATTGTTTTGTATTTTCTTTGCAATCAATAAAAAAAAATTGATATTCAAGGCTTTTTGTAAACGTGTTGTGCAAACCCGCAAAGTTGGTAGGAAATAAAACAAAGAAATTACCTCAAGACAAAAAAGGGGAGATAATCGCAACGAAAAATATGATATGTCAAAAAAAATCTTTAAATCAACTAAGGAATAGTTCATTGTTGTATTGTGTGGCAGCCTCAAACTCAAAAGTAAAAAATTTGGGCGATATAAAAGTTTTAAAATGAAACTCAAGTTCGTAGTAAATTACCCCACCCACTTTTAACACAGCCCACAGCTAGAACCAATAAGTTTGAGATGCCAATATTTTGTCAGGAGACGCAGGTAATATCAAAGTATGTATGGCAAAAGTTTAAAAGAAATCTATTCTAGCCACGAAAAGGCCCTTATGGAGACCCGTCCTTTAGGATGATATCATCGTCCCTGTTTTGTAATAGATTGATTTGTAACTTAAGGCCTCATTGTAAAATAAGTTCTTCATTGTATTGTTTATATGGTAATAGATAAATGAGCAACCTTCTTTTAATAAAGATTTAATCATTATTATAATCATTATAATTATTATCATCATTGCTATTTTCGTCATTATTATTATTATTATTATTATTATTATTATTATTACTATTATCATTATGATAAACGAAAAAATCAGCGGCGAAGTATTTTCATTCTAAACTTCATAGGTTTAAATATATCATTTGAGCTCAAATATTTAACTTTTTTCGCAATACTACAGGCACAAAGAGTAAAAAATTCAGTAAACGTTTAATTTGTTTATAACGATTCCTATGAGACTGGAAGAAAATAATTGTTATTTCCAAATATTTTTATAATCGAATAATTCAATTCTAGTTAGTTCTATCAATATTTGTGTATTCTGTTTGGCTGAAAAATCAGTTTTATTTTTCAATGAAAACAATTTTGAATACACAGCTATTTTGTAAGATCCGCACAAAATAGTCCCATTAGAAATGTGTTTCATTATTGAAAAATCATTACATTTTTGCTTCGTGATAGTAAGATTTTAGATTTGAAAATAATATTTGTTGATTTCATAGAGGCGTGAAAATAAAAACCTAATCACACTCATGTATGAATCCGCTTCGCGTGTTCATAAAGTGTGATTAGGTTTTTAGTTACATACCTCAATGAAATTAATAAATAGTCTCTTCATTGCTTAATTGCAATTTAAAATGGCAAATGACATAGCAGGTACAGAATGCCAGATTTGATAAATAAATCAAGTAATATAAAGCGTTTTAAGGTAGTGGGACCGTAATAGTTCCGCAGCATTACGGACCACGTTATTTTACAATGTTAACCGAGGTTTCCTAATGAAAATCATAAGGAAACCTCGGTTAACACTGTTTAAGCTCATTACTCCCGAAACGTTGCAGAACTATTACGGGTCCACTACCTTAAGCAACGCGTTAAAATTTTACCGACCAAACAGGCGTACCGACGGACAGACGGAAAATCAATATTGACTATGCCCGGTGAAAACGGTGACTCATGTAGGAAAGGGCAATTTTCTTTCTTTTGATGGGGATCTCCCCTATTTTTAATGGTTTTAGTCGAACATCCAGTTAACACAAATATAAAAGGTTGTTTTACATACAAAATTAAAATATTTATTATTTTGATGACTGATTCCTTTCAAACACATTGAATAATACGGTGACAAATCCTATATAAAAGTCCGATATTTCACATAGTTGTGGATGAAAGATATCCTTAAGGAATTATTGAAACATACTCGTAAATATGACGCGTTGGGCAAAAAAGGACCGCCTGGGAAGCGCGCAAGGTGTCGACCACAGCCAGACTGACCGGGGTCAAAATTTCCTCATCTGGGGCCCTTTTTACTAAACTTCTATCAGATAAATAAATCGTAACTCAAAGTCACAAATCGTATCTGGTGTTTATATTCATTGTTAGATTCTGCCTTGCATTTTCACATTGGAAACGTCTCTTGAAGACGGTTCTAATAAGATTATGCATTGCAGAATTCCATATTTTGTTACCACTGTAGAAGCAACTTTAATTGTTTGACTTACGCAAAAAATGGTCGTAAGATGTTTAGTAAAACAGGCCCCTGCATGATTTTCTGAATCCGGAGTGGTCAATTTACCTTCTCGTATGAAAGCTTTTGAAATTCGACCTCCGGTTTAACCAATATCTTTTTTCCCCAAATATTTATTTTACGGATTTCCCAGATGTTTTTTTTTTAAGCGTGATTATGCATACAATTTTTGTATTTTCAATGTGTTATAGAAATACAAATCTCTTTGCTTCTGTTATTTTGATGACAAAAAAAGAGCATAGAAAGCTTTTCATACATTCATACATTTATTTCAAATAAATTATTATTTCAATGCCCACAAAGTCTGTGTTTTTATTTATTAGAATAATTTACGTGTGATGTTTTTTTCATTCGTATAACATTGGTAGTAACAAGACTATAATTGAAATCCAATAGAATAAAGAATTTTGATTGGTTCGCATCACGAGGTGAAATCCGTTGCACTTTATTTCTGTTTACAATGAATGTATTTTTGAAATCCCCCGACGATAGACCTTCAAGTACATTGCTTAGGATCTCCGAAATTCTTCGTTCCACTTCCACGACCCTCCATTGCTATTTGATCAGTTAGGAATTGAAACATTTTCAAAGAATTTTTATTACAAGCATGTAGCTCTGCTGCTGAGCCGCCGTTTACAGCGAGACGACGTAGACCACCAAGCAACCCCTCAAGCCCCCTCGATTACGCCGATTTCGTTTTACATGGAGAAATACTGGACAAAAATAATTTTCTAAACACAAATGCCCCTAAAAGTAACCAAATTTTCGAGTTTTTAGTCCAGTTTGTAAAATTTTATGGCAACAAACTTCGATATCGAGATAACAATACACGTTTAATATGCGATCTAAAAATAAATTATGCAATTTTCACTACGCGCAGAAAGTAGATTTGAACCTTTATTATTTCATCGACTACATGTATTTCAATTGCTTCTTAAAACTAAAGGATTGCAATTGTAAGAGCCGAGTGTATTTTTCACTGCGTTTATTTGAGTATAAAGTACAATTGCCTAAGCACATGGCTCGATCATTTGCCATGTCCTAAGGCAATTGCACTTTATACTCCAATAAACGCAGTGAAAAATACACTCATCCCTATAATAAAATCCTGATTGAAACGCCGTTTGTCTGCAAGATAGTCATGGATATGGAATAAAATCCGAATTATTTGTGAGCCACCTTAATATCGCAACTACAACTTGGATACCTTTATGCCGTCCATCATAGACAATGCATGACGTCATTGGTGGAAAATGACGGTTCTTTAAATTCAATCTCTAGTAAGATTGATTTGAATAGTCAATACTTTTAATTGGCATCTTTGATCCATTAATTACAATAACAATGGCGATAAAGTAACAAAAAATGTAAAATACATAAGATAATGACTCTTTTAAACTAAGGTTTTTTGTATGTAATTGATTAGTTCCCTTCTTGTGCGGGAGTTTTTAAAATCTTTTTTTCTAAAAAAGCAGATGAATTTCCATTTCAAATAAAAATTTTCCCATGCTCAACTGATTTTTCTAAAATTTCAAGTTTAGACCAACGTTTTGATAATGTTGTAATGCTATAACATAAATTATAATATCAATAAGTTGTCAAAAGTAACAACTTATTAAATCTTTAATGTGACACAATTATGTAAATTCTATATATTTGAGAACATTTTCATATAACGACGAAATAAGTTTTATAATTTCGGGCCCTAATGACTGTGTTACACAACCCTTTGATGCAACAAAAACTTCAAAAATGAGGAATATACTGCACAAAGCAAGGCAAAAACCTGTTTCATTCTCTTATTTCTGAGACTGTTTTATGTTACACTTGTTCTAAATTCCCCGCCTGTTAAACCCCTCTCTTTCATCTGTGCTACAATATAACATGGCGAGCCTAGCATACCAGAAGCGCGCGACCTGCATTGTGATGCGATGTACATAATTTTCGAATCACCAGAAAAGGGGCAAGTTTTTGGGACACTGAAGTATTAGGCAATTTAGGGACATATAGAGATTAACATGTAAGCGTCTGAAAATATCGATGTTTTCTGGTCGAGTTTTGGAGAATTTATCATGACGAGGCTTTGCCGAGTCGTGATAATTTGTCGAAGCCGAGATCAAATAACATTGATAATTTGAGATACTCACGTACTATTCTATTTATCATGCAATCATATTTTCAGCGCTTTACTGTAATAAACCTTCAAAAATATAAAAAAAATATCAGGTGAAAGTACATTCAAATAGTTTTAAAAAAAGATAGACTGCCTGATATCATGTTATGTTACCTGACAGGTGATATCAGGTCAATACAGGCTACATTGCATATTGAATTAATATATCAATAGGCAAAACTGCACCGAGGATGCCAAAACGGTGCTTACAGTTTTCAAATTGTACCCCGCTTTGCAGGTTCACGTGACTTTGCACTTTACACTGTTTACACCGTTTTGTCATTCTTAACGCATGGCTGTGTCGTAAGAAAATGAATTTTCATTTTCAAAATTAAACCTTCAAACAGGCAGACAGAACAATTTAAAATGAGGTTAAAAAGAAATGTATTGATACATTCCCAATTAAACGTAACAAAACAAAAATATGTTGTCAGAAAGTATTACACCTTTTGTATCTGAAGTCATTTTCCCACAAATTAGATTTTTTTTATACACGATAACCAGAGCAATTGCTTGTTTAAAAAAAATATTCTCTTTTTAACGAATTCGAGAATATTTTTATGCCCCCGATTCGAAAGATCGGGGGAATATTGTTTTAACGTTGTCCGTCAGACCGTCCGTTAGTCTGACGGTCTGTATGTCTGCACAACTTTACAAAAAAAAAAAATTAACATTGCCATTATCTTCAAGCCTTTTCAAGATACACGCCTCACATTTGGTATGATGAGAGATCTAAATAATACGCATCTGCTGGTACTAAAGTCGTGTGACAAGGTCTAGGTCATGTGACAAGGTCATCTGTCAAGGTCAAATAAATCAAAATCTTGACCAAACTTAACATTGCAGATATTTTGATACAGATGTTTGGTTGGAAACAGGTATATCTCTACTATGTCTAAGATTGCTTTTATTTCCCACTCATCGTTTCTGTTCTATTTAGCTAATTCTGTAAATTGGCTAATAACAGTTTTAAACCCGTTTCAATCAGTAGACTCATTTCAATTACATCAACAAACGCACCTGTGAGGTTCCTGGTTTTGATAGACACTGGGTGACCTCGACGTAAGTTAACAATGGCGTGGAATTGGCAAAGTGATGAATGAAATGGAATGAGTTTATGTGTAGGTTTTGAGTGAAATTAAAGGGAAGTAATATAAAATCGATAATTTCCTTATGCACGACCCAAAATTACTAAACTTACGTCCGAGGTTCTTTCTGTGGTACTGAAAAATCCGAGCGATGTTCCGAATGCCGTCGATTGTACGGAAACGGAAGAGTAAATTTCTCTTTTGGAACATACAGTTCATATGTATCACTACGCCGATTCCCAGTGATATGGCTCAGGGCCCCTCTGAAGTCAGAAAGTTTATATTAGATTCATTCCTGCTATAAACAGACGTCGTAATCTTCAATATACAAGAAAGCAACAGCTTCCTTTTTTTAATATCGCCTGAGCATTTTCAATTAGTATTTTTGCTTTTCATTACCCCTGTGTACCCGAGATGGATTTGCGTTTAGTTTGAAATTGCCTTATGGTCGGCCTATTTGCTGAAAGCTCTTATCGCCTCTGAAAATATTTTGCTATTAAAAAGGGCCAAAGCTTAAATTACTTCTGCTCAAAACAAAGTGATCAAACAATGAGATGATTAAATGCCAGATAGAACTTTCTATTAAGGCAGTGGACCCGTAATAGTTCCGCAACCTTTTGGGAGTAATGAACTTGAACAATGTTAACCGAGGTTTCCTTATGATTTTCATTAGGAAACCTCGGTTAACAATGTGAAAGAACAAGTTGTCCGAAATGTTGAGGAACTATAACGGCCCCACCACCTTAATGTAGTACATCCGAAATAGAAATATGGAAATCGTATAAATGTCAGAGAGCTCCGGTAGACATCGGTATTCTTCGATTCAATGAATAAGTTTTTCGGAATGAATGAATGAGTGAGCGATTTAGAATGGTTTTGATCGGAATGAGAGTCAATTTCACGACATGCTTTAACTGTGAACGTAAATCCAAGTAATGCCAGTAAGAGAAATGTTAGGTTTTCGCCCATGAAAAAAAGAGAGAGAATAAAGAGAAAGCATTTTTTCATTCGCCATAATGTTTTCTTGGCTAAAAACAAATATTTTTCTTATTAATATTTCCTACGTCGCGAGAGTGAAATAATCCAGTTGAATGTTTTTGTTATAACATCGGTGGAATAGATATATGTAAATTAGCTCAGAACGTAAAGTAACGCTATATTGTTACTTTGAAAATGACGTCATCATTGATGTTATGACGTAATTTCACACACGCCGTTAAATGTTGCGCTGGAAATAATAATCAACTAATTTGAAGATTCTTTTTCGAAATCAAAATGGTGTTTATAAAACACAAAATTTAGAAAACTCGTCATCCTCGTTTTTATCTGTTAATAGATGAGTCGTTTAATAAATCTGGTATTTCATGACCACTCATTTAATATCCTCTATCTGCACTTTCCTAAAAATAAACCAGTCTACAATCTGGTAATAACTATATTTCTTTCAGACGGATGTTTCCAACCTTCCAAGTACGTTTATTCGGTCTGGATAGTAACGCAGATTACATGGTTATGATGGATTTTGTACCGTGTGACGACAAACGATATAGGTACGTTATAATTGTAGTTAATTACATTATTATTAGCTCACAGAGGGCTCAAGGTGCGCCATTGTGATCACTCACCGTCGGTCATCCGTCCATCGTTTGTCCGTCTGTCCGTTCGTCAACAATATCTTTAATTATCTTCTCCTCCTAAAGCACTGGACCAATCAAGCTGAAACTTGGCAGGGATGTTCTATTGGTGAAGCTTTTCAAAAGTTGTCAAAAGAATTCAATTTCATGAAAAACGCTGGTTGCCATAGAAACAGAAATGTTAAAAAATGCCGAAAATCTTAGGAAAAAATCTTCTCCTCCTAATCCACTAGGCCAATCAAGTAGAATCTCAGAAGGTATGTTCCTTTGGTAAAGTTTCACATAAGTTGCCAAAGGACTTAATTTCATCAAAAATTCTGGTTTCTATGGTAACAGAAAGACTAAAAAGTTGCCGAAAATTGCCGACATCTTCCTTTTCTCCTAAACCACAAGGCATATCAAGCTCAAACTTTAGAGGGTTGTTCCTTCGGTAAAGGTCTTCAAAATTTGACAGAAGAATTTTAATTTCATCAAAAACTGGTTTCCATTGGGAACCGAAAGGCTGAAAGATGGCCGAAATTGTCGAAAACCTTAGAAAAAAATATTCTCCTCATAAACCACTAAGTCAATCAAGCTAAAACTAAACAGGGGTGATCCTTTGGTGAAATTCTACCAAAGTTGTTAAGAAATCTTAATTTCATCAAAAACTCTGGTTAAGATGGTAACAAAAAGACAGAAAATTGCCAAAATTCAAACCCGGGACCTCTGCATCCCAAAGCGAGTGCTCTACTACGTCGCTATAAAAGCTAGCATGTACGGCAAGGCAGTACAAACACCCCTTATACACAACCCGACTACACATGTTTTCCATGGTAACGGAAATGTAAAAAAAAAAGGTCGAAAATCTTAGAAAAAATTCATCTCCTCCTAAACCATAGCGCATTTCATTCTTGAACTTGGCAGGGATGCTCTTATTGTGTAGGTCAAATAAAAGAATTCAATTCCATCTAAACTCTGGTTTGTACAGAAAGTTTGAAAATTTACGAACATTCAGAAAACAATCAAATTGCAATAGGACGAAATTAAAGTATATTTCTTTCAAAACCACCCAAAATGTACATCAAACAATCTCGGATATTTATGAGTTGACTTACTCAGGTGAGCGATATAGGACCATCATTGTACTCTTGTTATATAATTAATGGTGTCTTTGCTCTGTTGCATTTGACTCTATAACGCAATGAAGCATGTTTTGACCTGATGTTACCTGCCTGATAACATAAGAAGATATCAGGGAAGTTTATTTTTAGAAATAATTTGAATACACTTTGATCTGAATTTCCTTTATTTTTAAAGGTTTGTCATAAATAAGCACTGAAAAATGATTGCATTATAAATAGAATAATATGCCAGTGTCTAAATCAATGTTATCTAGTCTCGGATGTGAGAGATGATCAAAACTCAACAAAGCCTCATCAAAATAAATTCTCCAAACCTCGACTAAATAACACTGATATTTAAGGAAGCTAACATTTTTTCTCTGTATCTCGGAAGGTTGATTTTCATTATTGTCCGAATCTGCTCCATATGAACTTAAAATACATATTCATTTTGATAATCTAAAGCAGAATTAAAGCAGAAGTACCCACGGTGTCGCGCATCGGTAGAGCTTATCTTGGCTGTTTTCGGAGATCTATAAGCTTTTGCTTTTCATAATTCGATTGGTAGAGGAATTTAAAGTTTCGTCGTTATTACTAAAATTGTATAAATCTTACTTATATAGAATTTGACTGTTCTTTGTCTATTTTTCGTAAATAACAGTGTTAAGATGCTTTTTGTGTTATGTGTTGAGTGAATTGTGTTTTGCAAAATAAATTTGTCGTAATCATCTTCACATATGGTCAATGTATTCAAACTTTGACTCCACTATTTTGATCAAAATATCATTGCTAGAGGCAGAACATTGACCTGTTTTTTTTCTGATGAAATCAGAGCCTATGAGTATACAGTAAATCCTGTATTAAGCGACCTCTATAGGGACCGCCATAGAGGGTTCGCTTGAGAGAATGGTCGCTTATTGCGGAAATCTCATTTATTCTATATTGTTCAAACTCGTTAGAATCGTCTCACTGAGACGATTCTATTAAGTTTCAACAATAAAGGATTTTTTTTCGATATCTTTAGGACATAAAAATCACTTTTTAATACATTTCATTTCAAGAAAAGGACATTTTGAAAAGGGCCTCTTAATAAAAATGGTCGCTTAATAGACGTGGTCCCTAGAGCAAGATTGACTGCATTTCATAGGAGAAATAACTGATTTTGTGACGCATTTATCTGTCGATTAAGAATGCGCTCGATCATCACAAAATTAAACGCTATATTTGTTCTGAATTTTAATAACATTGGCTGTTTTTTCATACGATTTCAGATATTCTTTCCACAGTTCGAGCTGGGTTGTGGCGGGCAAAGCTGACCCATATATGCCCGGTAGAATACATGTACATCCAGATTCCCCGGCTAAAGGCGGACAGTGGATGAAACAGATTATCTCATTCGACAAGTTAAAACTTACCAATAATTTAATGGACGATAACGGTCATGTAAGTTGTGTTTTATGCATGCCACAAATCATTTAGACTGGGCCATTAATGTCTTAACGTCATGGAATTAAATTTGCGACACGAAATACCACATCAATATCGGGTCCTACGTTGAAATGAGACTAAAAAAAATTATCGAAGAAAAAATAAATCGTTAATGAAATAAATTCAAAGATTCACGCGAGTTTAACTTTTTTCACTAGGGTACAAAACAAAGATACAAAAACAAAAAGATAGCAAAAACCCCAAATAAAACAACAACAACAACAAAAAAAACACATCCCGAATCCCCAACGATGCTGTTGGAATACAAGAACCGAATTCTTGCTAGATTGAGGATAGTCGTTTGTTTCAGCATAAGATCGATGTGTATGGCATTGAGTAAACAACAAAAGCTATGGCGGAGCTACAATTGAAAATATAGCTTTTGTTGGTCACGGAATGAAATATGAATTCATCTTACTGAAAAAAACAAAACAAAACAAAAAAAAAAAAAAAAAAACGATTTTTTTCTTTTTCTTTAATGTAAAAACTTTGGAAATTATTTTTTCAGAACCTAACGGATGGATATCAACGAAATCCTGCTGGAATGATTCTTAAGTGACCCTTTAATAGTCGACATAAAAATGTGATTGGATGAAAAATATGTTTTTAAAGGGCAGAGGTCCTCTATCTATGTGTTTTATAATGGAAACTATGAAAATCAAATATCAACAAAATTTCTCTGGAATATTCCTTAGGTGATCAATTATCAGACTGCCCCAAATTGTTGTGATTGTATGAAAATATGTATCTAACATGCGGAGGTCAATTTTTGTTATGCTTGGATAAGGTAAATCGTGAATTTGTCTTTACAGAAATATTTCAGCTTGTGACACTTGAAAACGCTTATTAACTTGAAATAAACATTCATCAATTCACTTAAGTTCTCGTCTAATCATATCAGTAGATTCAGGTCCGTGGAGCGAATCAGCTACTCAAGCAGCTCTAGTTGTTTGGGCTGAGCGTATATTTCGCTATGTTGTAAACTACATGTATGGCTAAAAATGACCCAATCGTGCAGCGTCACTGTCTGAACAGCTGAACATAATCTCTTGCGTGGTAAGATGGCTGGTTTTAGTCTTTGTACACTGGTATTTCGATGGCTCAGCGCGAAACAGTTATAACTGCCTATATGTTTATAGGTAGTTATAGCTATTTCGTGCCAAGCCATCGATTTGTGAACTTATCATCCAAAACATTTCTGGAAAGTTTTTCAAAGAGTCGCCAATTTGAACGTCAACCATTCTAGCTGATAAGGGTTTAAATGGCAGATTCGTGTAACGTTGCCTTCTGAATGCTGTAATCTGCGGTCAGGGTGGATCACTGCTATATATCACTGTCAGTTTATCTCACGTGATTGACTCCGTATTTATTTAATGGAAAATAAACCCAGTCGGTCTGAATAGTCAAATGATGGAGAAAATATGAACGATTAAATAAGCATTGTAGATGTACCGGAAAACACTCTTCCCGAAAAATATTGAAAGAAATACCTCATAGTCCCATGTTAACTAACCTGAAAAACATTTACTAGTTCCTTACCCACCATAAAATCTAATACGAAACTAACCATAAATTTGATCACTTTATCAAAAATTATATGCTTACTCCAAATACCATGTGTAATCATCAGATAAATACTAACAGTTAAGAACATCGTGAAATTGACAAGGTGAATGACTTTGAATGATTTTAGAATGAAATTTAATGAGTGGGAAAAGCGGCTTTTGAGAGATTTAAAGAGAGGTAAGTAAATATCGCTTTTTTTCAGAGTGAACAGAATTGGCGATATGTATTACCTCCCTTTTATAAAATATGCAAATAAATTCTATAAATAGCATCCCATATCTACAAGAACCAATCAGACGCTTACAATTTCAATTAATATAGTGAAATCATGTTTTTTCTAACTATTTTACTTTGACTAAGGTTGTTGAGTGTATATTTGTGAGTGATTTTGAGCGTTTTGAATGATTTGAGCGAGTGTTTGGAATGAATGAATAGAGCTCAATATGAGCGACTAAAATGGTTTTGATCTGAATTAGAGTCAATTTCACGATGTTATTAACTGTATTGTAAAGTTGCAGTTTATATCATAACTATTTTGAAGCAGGAAACGACGTGTCTAACTGGCAATAATGATTTGCTAGAATTTGAAAATATTCACCAGTCAATTTGAAATTAACTTTAACCAAATAGGTTTATAAGGATGTAAAATGCAATCTTACAAATGGAAACTTGTGGTTCATAGATCCAGATGAGTTTTTAACTGAACGGATTAGTACAGATTTCTGTCCCCGGAATGGGATGCTATTTTTGGACTGGACGCATCCGATGGAATGGAATATGTAACGTTCAAAATTGAGACTACTGGACGGATGTGACATTCGGACGCAAAATAACATTTTTACCAAAAACGACGACCAGATATTTTAGAAATATATTTTTACCATTGTCAGACTGCACCCTATTTTGCTTGAGGTAAATGCATAGATCATCCTGCACATAGGTATGGTATGATCTTAGTATATTTCACCTGATTTTCTTTTTTAAAACAGAACATTTTAATTTTCGAAAATAAAGAAATAAATAAACAAATAAAAAATAATTATAATTTGCAAGAAGCTCGTCTAGTGCATTCAGCACCGAGTTTTAATGCCGGAGATTTTAATTCAACATGAGAATCTAAACTATTGCCCTTTAATGCCCCAATTTTATCCATCTGAACCCAACAGTTTTAAACAGGTGGATATTTTCACCTCTCCTGAAAGTTGAAATAGACACATTGTATTTTGCGATAGAAACACGCGTTATCTCTAAGTTTGACATGTCACTCGCCACCGTGCATTACATTTTGGACGTTATCAAAAACATGGAATCTCCGGTATACAGATATATAATAAACACATATACTTTTATATTTTTCTTTCATATGCACTACATATAGAAAACGATACCGACTTGTTATATAATATTGAGTAGGTCGGTCTCATTTCCTATATGTAGTGCAAATAAATGTAAAATGGACAATGATCTACTTTTCTTAAATCGTAAGCAAGAATACAAACAACCAAAAAATATTGTTAACACAAATTTAATGCTAAAAACAATTTCATTTTGATACTTTTACAAATCAATCAATGAAATGAAGCGATAATATATAGCTTTAACTTCAACTTAAAGCTATAAAAAGCAAATTGATGAAACATATTTCATTATTATTTTTTTAAAATCAATTTATGAGATGAAGAGATAAAGCTTTAACTACAATTTAAAGCTATAAACTCAAAAAATATTGTCAGTGCACGTAATAAGATCATTATATTCATAAAATTGTTAAACAATTATTATTAATGATTATAACCGGTTATGTACTTGTAAGAAAGCAACTCTAAATTAGAGACGAAGCTTACATTTTTGAATCCTTTGCAGAAAAAAGGTTGGCTCATTAAAAAAAAAAAAACAAAAAAAAAAAACAACAACAACAACAACAACAAAAAAAAAAAAAAAAAAAAAAAAAAAAAAACACAACAAGGCGTATTTTGTTGTAAAAATGGTAATGGTTTAATCGATTATTTTTGGAGTTGGAATAGGGAATAGTTTATTTACGAATTACAGTTAATAACATCGTGAAATTGACAAGGTGAATGATTTTGGAATGATTTAGTAATGAAATTGAATGAGTTTGAGGAGCGAGTTTTGAGTGAATTTAATGGGAGGTAATCCTATATTGCAAATTTTGTTCGGGATGAACAAAATTTGCGATATTGATTACCTCCCTTTAATAAAAAAGTGCATACAAGTTCTGTGCACAGCTTCAAATTTCTTCAAGAACCTATGAGGCGCTAACTATTTGAATTATGTCAGTGAAATCGCGATTTTTCTCTGTCAAAATTTATTTTGAATGATTTTGTTGATTCTATATTTTTCAATAGGTTTGATCGTTTTTGAATGGTTTGAGTGAGTGTTTGGAATGAATGATTGGAGCGCTGAGTGATCGATTTAGAATGGTTTAGATTGAGGTGAATGTGAATTTCACGATGTTATTAACTGTATGCTCCTCGCTTTTGAGAGGTCTTTGATATAGCAAAGCCAACAATACCATATCTTTTCCCTTGAATTTATACAATTATTTGCAAATGAAAAGCCTTAATTTTTACAAAAAATACACACCAAAAATAAATGATACGACACTTATGATGAAAGTCATTCATATTTTTGCTCTTATAAATATATGTAATTCATAGTAAGGAATATTGTTGATTCAAAGAAACGCAGTTGCTTATTGTCCGATTTTTCGCTGAAAAACAAACAAACAAACAAACAAAAATCGTTGAAATATGTTTCTTTTTATAGGCTCGGTTCGCTGTAATGCCTGGTAAGAATAATTTTGTTTCGTTTTTCACACTAGCGTAATGAATAAAATGAGCGAAATAAATTTCCTACAATAAAGCGAAGAATACCTGCGTATTTTTTCTTCATTTGGCAAATTATATATTTCATACCATTCGTATTTTTCACCCTTTTAGAAACTGTTACTATTCAAAACCTCCTTGCTTTTTTGTACTCCAGACCTGGCACATTTCAAAGGCATCACTCAACAGTACATTAATGAACATCCTTCACTAACATGTACAGGTTCCCCCTTGATTGACACCGGTCTACAGTTGCCCTATACCAAACCAAGCGATCTATAATGAGTTTAGATGGGTTTTAAAGATACCAGGATTAAATTGATGAACTCTACATCAGACCTGCGCCGTGCTTTCTCTAAATGATGTCCTTTTTTCGCGAAAGGGTTAAGAAATGACACCCCGCTTTGCACATTAACTAAAGATAGTGGATCCGTAATAGTTCCGTAACGTTGCGGAAGTAATGCACTTTATCGGTGTTAACCGATGTTTCCTAATGATTTTATTAGGAAACCTCGGTCAACATTGTCAAAGATCATCAGTTCCGAAATGTTGCGGGACTACTACAGGTCCAATACTTTAAATGCAAAGAGGATATTAACTTTTAGCGATCTCAAACGGTTTTGCATCCGGTAGATTACGATTAACTCGTTGATATCATTGCTTAAGCATCGCTCTTTGACACTTCAAAAAGTCTGCATTAAAGGCCTAAATTATTAAGATAACTTGAAAAATATCGTCAAAATGACAAAGCGATTAAGGGAAAGTGAAATATATATTTAATGGAACCGTTTGATGCTGTAAAAACCCTGCAGCTGCTCCAAATACATAATGCTGACATAAATTTATCGACAGATTCTATTTAGAAATAACGAAGGGTTAATTATTATCTATAATATATGTAGCAATATTTGAATATCATGATTTGAATAAATATGAAAATGAATATCAACAACTGTTAAAGAGATTTTAACAATGATTCTTACAGTTGACATTCACCTCGATCAAAACAATTTTAAATCGCTCTTTTTGCGATTCATTCATTCATTTTTCATTCATTCATTCATTCATTCATTCATTCATTCATTCATTCATTCATTCATTCATTCATTCATTCATTCATTCATTCATACATTTTTTTCCATTCATTCGTTTATTCAAAACTCTTTCTCTCAAATCGTTCAAAAACGCTCCAAAATTATTCAAATACCACATCGAAATCGTTCAAAAGATCGACATTCAAATTGTTAAAATATTTCATCAATTTATTGCATTGTTGACAGGTTTAAAAGTCTATGTTTGGTTCGTGAATACACACAAAAAGAAAAAAAGGACGTAGATTCTAATAAAATGAGGTAATGGAATATCGCTAAAATCGTCCATTTGGACGTTATTATCGATATTTGATTACCTCCCTTTAATTTCATTAAAAAAACACTTCATTCAATTTCATTCCTAAATCATTCAAAATAATCGATATTGTCAATTTCACGACGTTGTTAACTATATACAATATGCTACAGACACCAACATTTTTTCTGACATTGGCTCCAAGTTTATTCTTTTAAGTTACTTTTCAATAAGGCCTTCTGAAACAATTCAATATATAACAAAACAAGTAAAGCAATATTGGTGAAGACAACATAAACATATTAATATAATATCAATTCCATAATATTTGTGTTATTATGTAATCTATTTTTCAGATCATTTTAAATTTCATTTGGTGAAGACAACATAAACATATTAATATAATATCAATTCCATAAAAGTGTATTATTATTTTTTTTCAGATCTTTTTAAATTCCATTTGGTGAAGACAACATAAACATATTAATATAATATCAATTCCATAAAATTTGTATTGTGATTTTTTTCAGATCATTTTAAATTCCATTTGGTGAAGACAACATAAACATATTAATATAATATCAATTCCATAAAATTTGTATTGTGATTTTTTTCAGATCATTTTAAATTCCATTTGGTGAAGACAACATAAACATATTAATATAATATCAATTCCATAAAATTTGTATTGTGATTTTTTTCAGATCATTTTAAATTCCATTTGGTGAAGACAACATAAACATATTAATATAATATCAATTCCATAAAATTTGTATTGTGATTTTTTTCAGATCATTTTAAATTCCATTTGGTGAAGACAACATAAACATATTAATATAATATCAATTCCATAAAATTTGTATTGTGATTTTTTCAGATAATTTTAAATTCCATTTGGTGAAGACAACATAAACATATTAATATAATATCAATTCCATAAAATTTGTATTGTGATTTTTTTCAGATCATTTTAAATTCCATTTGGTGAAGACAACATAAACATATTAATATAATATCAATTCCATAAAATTTGTATTGTGATTTTTTCAGATAATTTTAAATTCCATTTGGTGAAGACAACATAAACATATTAATATAATATCAATTCCATAAAATTTGTATTGTGATTTTTTTCAGATCATTTTAAATTCCATGCACAAGTTCCAGCCCCGGTTCCACGTGGTGTATGTGTACCCTAAAAGTGAAGACTGCTCAAAATCTCAGAACTATAAAACTTTCATATTCCCAGAGACCAAGTTTATGGCGGTAACCGCCTACCAGAATCATAGAGTAAGTCTAGCATTATTCGATACAATCATAATTGACTGTTAGATACAGAGAACTTAATTTGTTATTAATTTTTTTGAAGGACAGAAAAACTGAAATCGGCCATTGTAATAGACCTACACTCAGGATAAAAGCGTTCGCGAAACTATTTGCAAATTATATTCCGGTTTGCGCGTGTTTTAGCGTGCAAAGCGAAATGTAATTTGCAAATAGTTTCGCGAACGCTTTTATCTTGAACACATGGCATATTTCTATAGCTCTATTCTCAAATAATGATGTAACAATTCTCATATCTTAAGTCATCATCTAAAAGCTCCCATTGCTAGTTTACCGACATCAATGCCAGGAAATGATTTGAAATTATTCCAAATTGTGAATACTTGATAAATATGGGAATTGTTTTGCTATGAAATTACCTCAAATTTAAATTAATTCAACGCCAATAACATAAACTTCAGTATTAAAATGCATCCTAGATTTCGCATAGATAGTATTTAAGTTTAAAGTTGAAAATAAGCCTCTGTCCGTTTGTCATATTCCTAGTTACATAACATTCTCTACTTCAAGTTTTTCAATAAGTTTTATTTTTCTTTCAGATAACCCAGTTAAAAATAGCCAGTAATCCATTTGCAAAGGGGTTCAGAGATATTGACCCGAATGATTGGTAAGTTAGATTTAACAGAGCTTTTTTGTGGCATTTCCAATAATCCAAAATTTTCCCTAGGCAAAGAATATTGCCAGCAAGTGCACCCGCACTGTCTGGCGAGAGTCTTCACTAACCGCGATGCAAAGTAAGGCTTCAAAGTGAATATAAATAGTCGGACAATTTTCTAACTGCATTTTGCGGATGTCTTGGCTGTTGTTTGTGTGCATTTCGCGCACATGTCAGTTACTTGGAAATGTCATTATTATGCCCTTTGCTTGTGGCTAATAAAAACTCGTATGTGTTAATTTGGGAGAAGCTTACATCAACATCCTGCAGCTTTCAATCAAGGATACTTCGAAGTGATGACTACTACAATTCATTCAAAAATCTGGGCCCGAGGTTATAAAACTTTTCTCAAGCTCAGGCTCAATTTTCTCAAATTTCAGTTTGGGATAAAAGACGTAATTCTGTTTCACTACTCATTCAAATGTATAAACATAAAAGATGATATTAATAAGTTGTTATAAATAACAACTTATTAATATTATCTTTTATTTTCATACATTTATTTTAATTTGAAATTTGAGAAAATTGAGCTTGCTCGGGCCCTGAATCCCTTGCTTATTCAAGATTTCCTATTCATTTTTCTTTTGAACCATCTTTCTTGGCGTAGAAAGCCAATTTTATATACAATGTAAAATCAGAGTTAAATCAATCGCCTAGATTTTGCATAGGCTTAATCTTATTGAGACTGCCTCATCTTTCGCCATATTGTCTATAACACGTACATATAGGATTTATGATAAAACTGATTTAGTGAAGCTTAATTCCTTATATTCTCTTGATGATATTACAGCATGGTGGATGTATTATCACAGATGAGTCCGTGTGGCCAGGTCCGAAACCACCACAGGCCGAGCTCATTACATATGACAAACAACAATAACAACAACACAAATGTAAACAACAACAACAATAGCAGCAGGAAAGGATCTCCGAAAGGTAATATAATTTTGTATAAGTATATTTTTTTTCAAAATAAATTGGAATATATAGTTAAAGTTGTTTTTTCGTCGAAGTACGAGACTAAAATCATAATCAAACAGAACGAAGCAAAGAAACAAATTCGAGAAAAAGTTAAACATAAATTTTAATTTGATTGCTCAATGGAAATAAAAGAAATGTCATTTTTTAGCTCCACTGGCCGAAGGCAAGCGAGCTATTGCCATGGCCGAGTGTCCATCTTGCGTCCGTGCGTCCGCCCGTACATCCGTGCGTGTGTAAACATTTTCTTTAAACATCTTCTCCTCCAAAGCCAATGGGCGGATTTTAAAGAAACTTGGAAGAATGATCCTTGGGTGACCGCCTTCTTAAATTGTTAAAGAAATTTTGATTGACCCCCAAATATGGGCGTGGCAGGGCGTTGCATTTTTTCATGTTAAAATCTTAAAAAATCTTCTCCTCCCAAACCATTCGGCCGATTTCAATGAAACTCGTCATGAATGTTCCTACGGTGACCCTTTACTTAAATTGTTCAAGAAATTTTGAATGACCTACAAATATGGGCGTTGCAGGGCTTGGCATTTATTTCACTTTAAAATCTTTTTAATTCTTCTCCTCCCTTACCAGTTGGCTAATTCCAATAAACCTTGGCATGGATGTTTCTTGGATGACCTTTTACTTAAATTGTTCAAAAAAAAATTGATTGATCCCCAAATATTTGTGTGGCAGGGCAAAAGTCTGGAGTTATTAAAGCCAGTGGAGTGATACAGGCCCTCTTGGGCATCTTGTTTAAATATTTGCTTTATTTACATGTATGGTAATAAAGTTTTACAAATTAATGTATCATAATAAGACGGAAAATAAGCATGGCACTTTCCGAATAAAATTATCAAAGCATTCCTACAGCTTTTCAAATTTAAAAAGAGCTTTGCCAATTAAGACTTGGTAATTTCATAACGAGAATTCGGAGATTGAATCTTCTTTCAAATAGAACTAGTAATTTTAGTTCAATGATGGATTAGTATATTCTAAAAACATGTTTATCTATTCCAGCAGAAGATTTGAAAGAAGTTTCTCCCGGTGAAATATCAGCAACGAACTTTTCTCCAAACTTCAACCCGAGTTTACGACTACCATCAACCTACCCGACGCCCGAGACGTTCGCCTACGCCCAGTACGCCCATGATACCTACCTTATGGCCGCCAAATCGAGGCCCACTCCATACACTAGAAACATGGACTATACCAACCCGTACAGACACCCGCATTTAAAACCGCCATATAATCAAAGTACACCAGCAGGCTTTGGATATAATTTTGATTCGAGGTGATTTGTGTCATCTGTACATTCATATTCTGTTTTCTGTGTTGTGAACGGAAAAAAAGTTTGTGCTCTTCAATGATTATGTCGGCAATAATAGATATTTATAAATAAGTTATATAAGACCACATGTGCCTTCATATGCTTGCATGAACTTGCATAATAAATAAAGAGTTGAGGAATCAGGAAATACTTTAAGGTGGTGAATTGCGTTTTCATGGACAATTAAGCTATAAAAAGTTAAGAAAGAAGACTAAGTTGATAAAAGAAAAAATATTGGTTGCCAGCGATTACTCTCTTTTCAACAAAGGTGCCTTATAACTATCGTATATTTTAGCTCAATTTAGAAATTTAAAGTGGTTTTAATAAAGAAACAAGACGATCATGTTTCAAGTTAAGTATGATATGACAATAGAAACTTTAGTCCGTCATTGTTTTATAGCAATTGATAAAGTTTTTATTTGATTATTGACTTTGTGCCGATGATAACTTACAATAAGAATTCAAATACCTTCGACATTGCTCGTGCGACCGCTTCTATTCAGCTATCACTTTTGTAAGCAACCATCATAAAAATTCCTTCACCGTAAGCATAATCTCTGTAAAAGTGGATATTCTTTGACGTAAAATTGTTTATTATTGAACCTCATGTTGTTGGAACCCACTAGAATCGTCTAGATGAGACGATTCTTATGGGTTCGAACATCAAAGGATTCAGTAAGAATTATGTTATCATGAAATATTGTAGTAAGCGACCATTTTATAAGCGCAAGCTTTTTCATTGTTCCCTAAGTGATCGCTTAACACTTATTTACGTGTGTTTACTATTCTTAGGGTATTCTGTCCTCTGAATACAGTTTGTGTACCTTTACAGAAGCGTCAAATTAGGAGTTACGGCAGCAATTGAGTATAATTTCTTGAATACTTTTCGGTGGTATCGAGAAATAACAGTATATCATCATTTTATTAAACTCACCGTATTACCAGTGAAATTACCAAAAAGTTATACCCGCTTTCGTTCATTTCATCCTATCTGACGTCTAATTAGCGGAGCCAAGAAGATGACGTCATCATGATCGTTATTTAGCAATAAAAAAAGCGCTTTAAAAAATTGTCTTACAATTTTCACATTTTGTCTCATTTAAGAAATATAATGAACGTTTGTTTTTCGAATAAGATCAATTGGTATGTCATTGCATGAACACCAAACGCTATATTTTCACTCATGGCTCCGCCACTCGTGAAAAAATAGCTTTTGTTGTTCATTCAATACTATTATATACATGGTCAGCTCCTACAAAACGTGCATTACTTTCTTGATAGTACAAGATCGTCTTCTTTTTATATTCAATGTTTTACCTATCAAGATCATTTAGATCGGTTAACCTTTTTTTCGAAATTTTAGACTGGTCCAAATTGAAAGAAAGTGTCAATGACAATGAAAAATGAGTGCAATTTAAAAGGAAACGATCCTTTGTGGAAGAAAATAGCACGGAAACTGAGAAACTACTAGCTTTTATATAAAATGTATTTAGTGTTTTGTAGGAAACAAAAATCTAACGAGGTTGGGGGAATTGATAACTGCCAAGGCTCTATCGAGTCAATCATCAATTACCTCAACCGAGTTAGATTTTTTTCATACAATACACTGGGTACGTATTATATTTATCTTTTAACCTCTGTTTGACTTTTTTGTGGATGTTTCTAACAGAAATGCAAGTTTCTAAAAATAACCGCATAATACACTATTCTAAAAATATCCTTGTGATTTCATAAAAAATATCATATGGGATGCTATCACACGGATATTTGTATAGTTAAAAGATAAATGTAATTTCTTCATTTTCTATAATATCTTCCAGTGCAGTCATTTACAGGGACGCCAATCAAGGGTCTGTATTGGTAAGAATACTCCTTTGACTGATGAATAATTCTTTGTGTTCTAAACGAATGCATGTATATATTGAGTTTATAAAATATAATATTAATAAATTATTTCTAATTTGCAAATGTCGGTGGGATTTTTGTTCAATTTATATATGTATGGTCGCAATTTTGCGATCCGTGACTACACACATCGTAATAAAACGTTGAATACTTACGCCTACACGAATATATACTGAACAACAAAAGAAACATCCAATAAATTAGACTTGAAATAAATACTAAACTTAAGAAGCATTTGATGTCCTTTGGTGACACTAAATTTAACTGGACACCAAGTTAAAGAAAAAAAAAATATAATCCTTTGTTTGGCTGTTTAAAGGGTTTGCGCATAGCGTTGGTACTCTCTGCATTAGATTAAGATAATTTGTTAGTGAAATTTTGCAATTATCAAGCGTTTCCTATTTTGGTAATTAGGTACTGGTGTAAAAAAATCAATGACGTATTGATTATCGGTGTCAATCTTAGTAATTAACCCTCCGAGATTCCTTTCCAAATCACGAAACGTTCGTTGATTTTGTTTTACTCAACGTCATCTTAAGGTTCATGTAGTGTTTGAGACCAAATTTTAATGGCACAACATTCAATGATCTGTAACCGTCGTGCAGTTGCTTGTTCTGAACAAAATGATCCTTTTCCACAATGTTTTGGCTATACCGCAATATAGCTATGATGGTCTTATGTTGCTTAACTGCTAGTGCTCATTATACCTTCATTTTGATATATAATATACCTGGACACACTGCTTTTTCTCGGCTAATGAAGTGCCCTTAAAATTGGGTCTCAAACACTTTACATGAACCTTGAACAGGAACGTTGCTGCTTGTGCAGTGATGAAGGCCCACGTGCGAATTCCGTAGAATGGCCGCTATGGATGACGTTGAATAAAAAAAAAATCAACGAAAAAATAAATGAGGGCATATCAAAATTTGAAGAAAAAAACCTCTAGTGTTTTACTGCGTTTTGTTTTCAAATTATGATATGTCCAAAAGATCTCCACACACGATCGGAAAGAATTAACAAGATGTGATTTTCTTTAAGCGTATTGAATAACCGAAGTACAACCGGAAGCCGAATTACGTAAAAATGACCCAAAGTTACTACACAAGTTTACGTCCGAGGTTCTATCCAGTTTACGGAAAAGTCCGAGTGATGTTCCGAATGCAATCAGTTCAGCCTTTCCAAAGCGCCGGGTTCTCCGCCTACTTGCGAAAACTAGTTGTAATTTGCATTTGTAGGGAGACAAGTGCTAGGAATTGATTTTTGTGAGATTTCGGATGGAGGATAGCTAAATTGGCGTTCTATCTCATTATGACAAAGTGATACCCCTCGCGTTAACGACTAAGGTAACCCGTATCGGAATTACGGTCAACATTGCAACATGGAAGAAAACATTTCTGCAACGACCAATCAGATGGCCTGACCCTACAGCTAAGTTGTTACAGGCTATCTGATTGGTCGAAAGTTTATAGACAAAAATTGCCGTTGCAGATATGTTTTCTTCCAGGTTGTAAATTGAAAAGTAAATACGAACTAAAATGTTTGCTTTTCTTAAAGAGTGACAGGAAAAAATGAATTCTATAGTATGCAATCAGTGTGTTCTGTTGAGCATCGTATTCAATCTGGATTTAAAGGTGTAAAGTGGAGTTGTACGATCTCGGTCGACAAGATTTTGTCATAAAAGTGGGTTGTTCGGGACTTTGTCGTAATTATATATTTTGATAACAATTTACATATTTTTTTTGTGGTTAATTTTTTGGCAATATTGCACTATCCCCACCCGTGTTGGCTACCTGTGAACAGGAGCAGAAACTTTGCCCAAATCGTTGTCTTTCCCTGTTGATTACAGTACAGTTAATAACGTGGAAAAATGATATTCTCCTCATTCGAAACAATTCTAAATCGCTAACCCAGTGCTCTATTTATTCTTTCCAAACATTCACTCAAATGCTCCAAAATCGACAAAAAAAAAAAAAAAAAAAAAAATACACTTCAAAATCGTTCAAATCCACAGATAATCTTTTTTGTATCTATAAAATCTTTTCGCGATTTTAATGGCTGGTGATGGTTATAAAGGGCCAGATTGGTCCATGAAGATACACGAACACAAAAGGAGGTAGATCTGAATAAAGGGACGTAATATAAATAGCTATTTTCATCCTCCTTTTAATTTCATTTAAAACTCGTTCACTCTCGTGTTCCATTTCATTAGAAAATAAATCCAAAATCATGGGCCTTGTCAATTTCACGATGTTGTTACAAGTTGCAGTTTGGTTACATGTACTATCATTCTGCTAGAAATCGAAAATTCTATAAGAATATGCTATAAGAAGCTCACATGAGCTCATTTTTGGATTTCAGACCGCATGCTTGGGTAATTTTCAGATCGGCCCTAGAAGGTTTGACTGTTTTAAGATATAATGAGGTAAGATACGTCAAACTTATCATAATGGTCGACGGCGTTACGTGAGATATTGCATGGGAAAACTTACTCTAATTAAGTTTTTTTTTCATTCTTTAGCCTTTCAGTACAAGACGGGTACATATTACCAGTCTGGGATCTAAACTTTTAAAGGCTGACCTCAAACTATTGGTAATCCTCGGCGATTCTTCGGACATAAGACGGATGCAGCCATTAAAACGTGTCATTTCGCACGTTGGTTTACACGACGTAACAATTATCAACTAAGGACGGTGTTACATAAAACACAATCAACGAAAGAATTAAAGTGGGCATATTTTAAAATTCGCTGACAAAACACAGTTTTCTACTGCGTTTTGCATCAAATCAAAATGTTCGCAAAAGATCTCCACAGACGATCGGAAAGAATTGACAATATGTGATTTTTTTCTTCGAGCGTATTCATTTAACGAAGTTCCACCAGAAGCCGAATTACCTAAAGATGACCCAAAATTACTACACCGACATCCGAGGCAATCGAGAACCTTCTGCGATTCTACGTATTACCGATCGCCCTAATTTTACAGCCAGTGATCGACCGCTTTTTCATTTGAAATTCAAAAAATATATCGCATAACCCGACAATCTGCTCGAATAAGTGTGCTACGTGCCTTTATGTCATAATGGGCGGAGACTTCAGAACAAAGCAGACAGTGACGTCATATCTTGTCTTGTGAACGGTCTCGAAAGAGTTATTGAGTGAAAAATTAAGTCGATCGGTAAAACAGTTATAGTTCATATTCTGACAATTTACGCGTATAACCTTGCGCTCCGCTGACGCTCCGCTTAGGTTATATCGCGTAAATTGTCAGAAATGAACTATAACTATTACATATAGCTCGTTAAATAAGGGAGTAGCCAAGAATTCGCGTCATATCGCCCGTGGATTTATATGACGTCACAGACATTACTGAAAACGATGTTGCGAAAAGATGACAAACGAAAGGTTTTTTTCAAGCGTTTCGACCAAAGTACCATCGGAAACCGATTTAGCAATAAAGATGACCCACTTCACTCACGTCCGAGATACTTTCCAGTTTACGGAAATGGTCGATCGATGTTCCGATTGACGTCCTAGGTACTTTTCATTTAACGGAATTGTCCGAGCGAGGTTCTGAATGGAACGCCACCATTCATTGTGACGGAAACTCGTCGGTACCATAAAAGTAACATTTTTATTTTAACGACTGTCCATCACAGGCTCGAATAAGAGCGCCACCTACGGTTGCCAACGGCTAAGTATTGGATAAAGAAAAAGAAAAAAAAATACCACAGTCATAAAGAGAAATAATTTAACACAAATGATTCCAGAGTTATCCCTCTTGATGGTCTAGATAGCTCTTGTGATTGGTGAACACACGATTTTCGAACCGTATTGTTAATCATTTTTGATAAATCCGTTACGTCGAAAGATAAAAATTATGAAAAATAATCATTCGAATCGGAGAGATTGTAATGGCGTTTCTCGTAAGCAACAAAAATACGTGATGGACGGCTACGTAATATAAAACAAAAATGCCTATGTATATGTCATGATAAACATTTTAGCTAGTCGCAAAATCAATTCTGAACTTGAAAACGACTCGCCAAATTTTCAAAATTCCGAAAGACTCGAAAACTGCACCATATGTAACATTTCATTTATCTGTCAGCGGGTTTTCCCTCGCCGATACAAGCCTGACAGACTCGGTACAGGGCTCGCTCTCTCACAAATTAACACGTTATATAAACACTATTTTCTACACTGTAAACAATCAGACACAGGCGGCGGATGCTGATTATTATCCACATTTCACCCCCAAAGCGAAGGCTCATTTTGATTTTTCGAGAAATCGAAGATTGAGAGCGAAACAGTTGTAACTGCCTATAAACATATAGGCAGTTACAACTGATTCATGCCGAGCCATCGAAATGCATTAAAATTAACCCTTGTTGCACTGATATCGAACTAAATATTATGATATTACCATGTGGTCTTTGCAACTACCATTTCTCGCATTTGGGTTCAGTCTGATCTTAGTCTACACCCCTTCGTGTAGGTAGTATATTTTAAGTCAAATTTATTTTTTGAGTGTAACATTTCCAACATGTCCACATGGGTTCGTGGCACACAATTTGAGCAGTCTAGAAAACCACACAATGAAATAAGAATATTCTCCTACCTCCTGAACTAGGGATTACAGTTAATAACATCGTGAAATTGAAATTCACTCCGATCAAACCCATTCTAGATCTCTCGCTCAGCGCTCCGTTCATTAATTCCAAAACACACAAATCATTGGAAACGCTCCAAAATTTTCAAAAAAAAAAAAAAAGAAAAAAAAAGAGGACCATGATGGTCCTATAACGCTCACCTGAGGAAGTCAACTCATAACTTGTCAGCAATGTTATAAATACCAGAGATTGTCTGATGTACATTTAGGGTGGATTTAAAAAAAGAAAGTGTTTAATTTCCTCCTACTGCAATTTGATTTTCTTTTTAATTGCAAACAAAGTTATTAATGGAATAATAAGGAAAGGAATTCTTTCAACAAGTTTAGAAGACCTAAACCTTAAGAATATCCCTGCAAAGTTTAAGATATGTAATATAGTTAAGGCGAAAATTAACCTTCTCTGATATTTTTGGCAATATTTTGACATTTTCAATACCATGGAACCAGAGATTTTGATTGAATAAAATTATTTTTACAATTTTGGTAGAGCTTCACCAAAAGAACAACCCTACCAAGTGTCAGCTTAATTAGCCCAGTGGTTTAGGAAGAGAAGAAGTTTTTCTAAGATTTTCAGCAATTTTCGTCCATTTTTCAGCCTTTTTGTTACCATGGAAACCAGAGTCTTTGATGAAATTAAATTCTTTTAACAACTTTTGAAGAGCTTCACTCAAGGAACATCTCTGCCAAGTTTCAGCTTGATTGTCCTAGTGGTTTAGGAGGAGAAGAATTTTTTCTAAGATTTTCGGCCATTTTCGGCCATTTTTCAACCTTTCCGTTTCCATGGAAACCAGAGTTTTTGATGAAATTGAATTCTTTTAACAACTTCTGAAGAGCTTCACCCAAGGAACATCTCTGCCAAGTTTAAGCTTGATTGGCCTAGTGGTTTAGGAGGAGAAGAATTTTTTCCTAGATTTTCGCGATTTTCAGCCTTTCTGTTACCATGGAAACCAGAGTTTTTTATAGAATTAAATTCTTTTAACAACTTTTGAAGAGATTCGCCCAAGGAACATCCCTGCCAAGTTTTAGCTTGATTGGCCCAGTGGTTTAGGATGAGAAGATGTTTAAAGAAATTGTTTACGGACGGACGGACGGACAGACGGACGGGCGATGGACGGACGGTGAGTGATCACAATAACTCACCTTGAGCACTTTGTGCTCAGGTGAGCTAAAAAACTTAAAAAAAGAAAAAAAGCCTTCCAACGAGCGATATTACATTCAAAGCCATAAACCTTTTTCATTATTTTATTGACTGATGTGAATTTTAAAGTGTCTAACTAGTTCATGAAGACACTTAAACACGGAAAATACGTTTACTAGGATAAAAGGGTGGTAATAAATATTGCTTACTTCGTCCAATTGGACGAAAAAAGCGATATTGGCTTACCTCCTTTTAAATTCATTCAAAACCCGCTCCTTCCACTCATTCAACTTCATTCAATAATCATTCACCTTGCAATTTCACGATGTCGTTAACTGCAGATCAGTGTACATGGTGAAGACACTGGTCAGCCTGTGGGGATGCACAGGCTGGGCAGAGACTTGGCTTGGCGAACATGTGAAATTGTGGGAAATGTCACACACATACAATATCAAGAAAATAAGCTCAAACTATTGTTTGGATAAAATCAACCACGAGAGAATATTTTATCAATTCAGTAGTTACAGGTAACAACGTCGTGAACTTTACAAGGTGAATGATTTTGGAATTATTTAGGAATTAAATTGAATGAGTGCGTGGAGCGGGTTTTTGGTAAATTTAATGGGAGGTAATACTATATCGCAAATTTTGTTCAGGAGGAACAAAATTAGCGATATTGATTACCTCTCTTTAATACAAAATGCATACAAGTTCTATACATAGCCTCATATTTCTTCAAGAACTTATGAGACGCCAACAATTTGAATTATGTCAGTGAAATCGCGATTTTTCTCAAAATTTCTTTTGAATGACGTTGTTGATTCTACATTTTTCAATGGGTTTGAGTGTTTTTGAATGGTTTGAGTGAGTATTAAGAATGAATGAGTGGAGCGCTGAGTGAGCGATTTAGAATGGTTTCAATTGAGGTAAATGTCAATTATTTCACGACATAACTAACTGTAATAGAAATGATTTTACCGAATTAAATTCTGTCTTTCACAGGAACGCCGAATATGTTACAAAAATACTGAATCAGAAATGGATTATGTTTCACAAAAAATATGTAAGGTTATGCCCCGCTCTGCTGACCTTTTCGTTGGGAATTTTAGATAGGCACGTGTGACTAGGTTTTGTTTACATAATATGGCGCGAGTGTTTCATGTGTTTTAAACAATGATCCATTATATCATAGGTCCTGTCAAAATCTCCTTGATGAGTCGAGTTTGGTGTGATTTATAAACAAACAAATTTAGGTTATTTTTTTTTTTCCTAACGGGATGGGAGGATATCACTTGGTCGAATTAAACGGTTTTGTCGGTTTAAGTCGAGTTTACATTTGACCCAAGGAGCCCTTGAATTGCCCGTATATTCGCGATAATTCCAAAATCGTGCGTTGGCCGTTCCCTGTGATGATCACAAGGCTAACAGGTTACAAAGGCATTGTGATTGGGTTAAAAAAAAACATATGGACTTTACAGAATTGTTCTATAATCGCAAGAATCATAAAAGGTATAAGACTACATCCCTGCTCACATCGATGTATGACCCTACTTAACGTATGCATTGTGTGATTAGGTTTTATATTATGTCCTACGTCGCGGGAGTGAAATAACCCCGTTGAATATCTATGAAATTACACAGGTGTTAAAACGCTAGTAGAATAAGTTTGTAAATGAGCGAATAGCAACGCTATTTTGTAACCGCAAAAATGTCGTCATATGTATAATGTGACGTTAGTTTTAAACGGCGGTATAAGTTTCGCGGAAAAATGAAATGTCCAATTTCAAGAATTTTGACGATTTTCCCCAAAATTCTGTTCTCTGGTCATAAATAAAAATAGAATATAAAAATGTGTGCTCAAAAAATAAAAAAAAATTATTAAACACGTCATCTAAAACAGATAAAAACCTCGGAATCCCCTGTTTTTATCTGTTTATAACCGACTCGTTTAATAAATTCTGTATTCCATGACCACTCATTCAATATCCTCTTATTTTAGTCTCGAAACTGTATGAATATAATATTATATTCTCGTCAACTCTTAATTCACTGAATTCCCTTGTTGTGCAGGGTAATAAGCAGAAAATTATATTTTGTAATTCAATAATATTGCATAATTCCATAAATAAATACATTGAAAAATGACCTAGCGTATTCGAATATACAAAATGTATTTACCCAGCCTAGCATATTAACGTTTGGTGAGAAGATTATGATTATACAAGATGACTCTCTCAATGCCAGACCAGGCTCTGATTGGACTTAATGCACAATGGCATATAAATTAAGATAATGTTTCGACAATCAGTAGCTAACGTGCCAGGTCCGCCAGTCTAATTACGTTCTTATCACATTTCCAGTCTCCGCTCATTATCCCAGAAAGTTTTATCAACCTGCCGGTTTCACGCCGACGCTTTTGTCTTGGAATTGAACATGATTTTCGAGAATATTAAATTTCGATACAGAGATTTAACTGGTAAACACAATTAAAATGGCAGACAATTTTAAATATAAAGCCAAAGAAGAATAAGTGTAGATAATCAATGAGCCCACAAAAGTAGACTGGTAGCCGTCTCTTAAATTGAGGTACATTATAAAAAATATATCATAAAGTCATGTCTAGATTCTCAAAGCCTCATTTAATTAAGCCTGTTTCTCTGAAGAGAAGTTTAGTTTAAACATATTTTATTGTCATCATTACAACAATGTTGTTATACATAATATTTCATACTACACAAATGCTCATGACAAAAGGGTCTGGCCACAAGTTTTTACAACTTAGTAGACGGCCATTCCCTCAATAATATTTACAAAAGATATGTGTCTTTTATCATTTTACAAAATAATTGTGTATGTATACGCATACATATACGAATATTGGAGAGTATCCGTATATACACGCACATACACACACACACACATATTTATGTGATAACAGGTGACATCGCCATGCACATACAGAAATTTTGCACGCTTACACACTCATAAATACAAATTGTGAATATGGTTGCATGTCATGTTCAGCACTGTATGAAAAGACAATTCTGTGAAGAGAAGTTAACCCATTTTAAGTTCTGAAGGGTTCATTTTAGTTATCTACCCTATAACAAAAACTTCCAAAGACCGGGCCTGAATCCCAGGCTACACGAAAAGTTATGGTGTGAAATGGAAAATTTTGTTTCAGAGGAAGTGAATTGAATGAATAAGACTGCGCTATATTTATGAATTTGTCGGAAGTTAGAAACAAAAAATCGAAAAGCACTATTTCCGGGAAGAAAGTATCATAAAAGATTATTTTAAAATTTGAAAACTTCAAATTAGATATTTCTACCCAAACTTGTCGAAGCTTAATTAGACATGAATGTTAATCATTATTATTGGCATCATTATTTATGTATATAGCGCTATTTTTTCTTATCAACAAACCTGAAGCCTCTTCTCCCTATCAAAGAGTAGTGATGAAATTCCACGAGAGAAATAATGTGTTAACATCGTCGTCAATGGGTCTATTATCAAATATGTAACTATTACAGCTTGCTAATTACAACTCTTTCACCGTCTGTGGAGTGATTTTCACGTCATCACGGTCCTCATGTTTATGTCATCTGTAAAGTGGTTTCCGTGTCAACAAGACACTAACATTTTATGTCACCTGCAGACGGAATTTTATTCTCGAATGAGTATTTCATTGCCCATTAAGAATGCTAGTATGCCGCACGTTAAAATGGTCCCCCTGCAATTCGAGAATAGTTATTAATATTAGTACATAAAATTTAACATCGCACGTTTAAGCTTTGGATTTTGAAAAATAGAAGATCAAGACTTTTCTGGCATTTTGTGGGAAGATGCTCTTTTAATTAGTTTAAATGAAACCAGTTTTTTTCTTAAATAAATAGAAAACCATTGTTATGGATACAACATTCAAAAAAAGCAAGAACACTGATTTGATTTTGACCGTTGTAAACAGTGAAAAAAAAAAAAAAAAAAAAAAAAAAACATAACAAAAAAACCAAAAGTAAATGAATAATGAAATGAAAAAAATAAAAAAAAGAAGAAATACATAAGTACATAAATCAATGAATGACATTAAGGTTGAACTAATCGTACACCATATTTTGAAGAAAGCATGTTCGAAATTCAACAGTGGACCCGTAAATATTGCATATAAATATATACGACATTTCTTTCTTAAGTTGCAACTTTAGTATTTGTATCGTAGCGCATTACACATGTACAAACACATTCGATCACAGAACTCTTTTACCGACTTAAAACTTTCGCATCAAAGGAGTTCGTGAGAAAGTGAACACGCTTCAGAACATTTTTCGTTCCAATTTTAATCTCCTGACACTCAGGCTGTAGGTTTACAGAAAGGTGGAATTATCATACAATTTTATGATGAAGTCACGGCCTATGTCTGACAGATACAAATTGCTGGCATAAAATTGGGAAATAACGCGTTTGATAAGAACTCTTTTCAAGAAAAGCCAAACATGTCATACATGACGAAAAGTGAAAAGTCAGTTAAATTGAAAACAAGCGTTTTCGCGTATACATACGTGACCCGTCACGCGAAAAAGGACCATCTGGGTAATGTGTAAAGTGTCGACCCTAGTCAGACGGCGCAGTTTGCGCAGACTGAATAGGTCGAAACTTTTCGCAATGTGCTTATTTTCTGAATCTAGAATGTTCAATCTACCTTCCAGTGAAAAGAATTTTGAAATGCGACCATGGTTGACCGATGCTGAGCCCTATCTCTTTTTCAAATAGTCATTTTCCTGAGTTCCCAGATGGTCTTATTGTGTTGGGTCACATATTTTTGATGCGTTACTTCACTTTCATTTATTTATTCATTATCATAATTTTCGTAAGGGTCTTAAACATATAAACAAATCTCGGTTGTTGTCGTTTGTACTCGGTTGTATTAAAATGTTAAATTCGGGCTATGTCATGTCGCGTATTTTGCCTTCATCTCTTTATTATATTTAGTTCTTTATATCTTTTTTATCAAAACAGGTACAAGTATAAATACTACTATAAAATACCAGTGAGTGGTGATTTCGATGTATTCCCCCCCCCCCCTTTTTTTTATAGAAACTCGTTATTATTAATATGAACTAGGCCATTGTTATTTTATTGTTATAGGGACAATTAAACAAGCAAAGGATCGATGGAGGGCGATAAAATAAAATGCTTATAATCCTTAAGTCGATTTTCTTAAAAAAAAATTAAAAAAATAAAATAAAATAGAAATAAGATAAATAAGTGAATAGTTTTCGTAGTAACTGCTGTTGTGCAAAACACTTATCAATTCACTCTTGTGGCTGACTTAAATATTTTCTAAAAAACCAAATACCATGATTTAGTGGGAATTGGTTCAATAGAAAATTGGTTCAGAAATACCCATACATTGCACGCAAGAAGTGGCAAATAAAATACCCCGAAGAAAATCTAAAAAAAAAAAAAATGTAAGGTATTTTTTTTTAATTCTAGTTTTCAGAAAAATGGGATCGGCTATCCCGATAATCAGAAAATAAGATAAAACAAACAAAATGACCCTTTATAAGATGAAAATTTAGGTACAATTCGCATTTTGTTTTATAAATTCAGAATAATTGGTCAAGTGCCTTTAAAAAGTAATATTTCTTTCACTGAGATAGTTTTGTTTTTAGTATTTTCCATGGATTAGCATATAATAAGAAAAAGATC
Organism: Fragum whitleyi; assembly: GCA_948146395.1. Classification (NCBI taxonomy): domain Eukaryota; kingdom Metazoa; phylum Mollusca; class Bivalvia; order Cardiida; family Cardiidae; genus Fragum; species Fragum whitleyi. Next base: position 27,711,090 of record OX411553.1, read on the forward strand.
TGCTCACTTAATCGATCGTTAGAAATACATCTCATCTTCTGCTCATAGTTAATGACCTAAAAGTCCCTGTATTCATTTTTACTTCTGTGGAAATGTATGCCTTATGTTACGTGCCAATGTAACACGAACAAAGAAGCCAGCAACAAACTTTACAATTAACAATATTTATTGACAATAATACCAGAATTATTGACAATATGAAATTAATACAAAAACAATTTACAATACCTTGAATGTTTAATCCTAAAGTTTTAATTTTAGATCCAATTTAATTAAGTTCCTGGTCCACAAATAATAAGTCCAATAATATCCGAATTTAAAATTAAACACGCTTTTAAACACACTTTTAAGATAACAAGAAATCCCCTTTTAGTTTAACACAGTACTACTAAATGAAACCATAAGTCTAAATCAAGTGAACCAAGAATGCTGTAGGAACCCCTTTATATAATACTATAGAACAATCTGGAATAGTATAGAACATAAGAATACTCTAGAGTCTGAATCACCTTCCAAAAGGCCTTTCTAGAAAGATCTACATAATTCTACATACATTTACGTAACAGAATCAAGAGATAAGAAAATTCCCAGTCTAAAAATAGACACGGTAAATACCATTAGGTTTATTTATAGCTTATACATAACACTTTCCCCCTTGAAAGAAAAAAGAAAGGTTTATGAAATAAATCTTTCTTTTTGTATTATCTTTAGCATATACAATGATAATATACTTTACATAATTAATAATATCATGATTTGTTGAAACATTTCAGCACATCTAGCATGAAAATACAAACAATTTTCATCAAAAGAATTGAAAAAGAGATATATATATACAAACATATATACATATAAACAAAAAATATAGTGAAATGGTACTGTTAAATTCAATTTTATATTAAAGATAAGACAATTCAAAATTTTAGACTCTTGACAGAGCATCTGGTATAATATTGTCTTTTCCTTTAATGTGTCTTACATCAAGATCAAATTCTTGAAGTGACAAACTCCACCTCAATAATCTTTGGTTCTTACTCTTAAGTTTGTGAAGAAAACTTAAGGGATTGTGATCACTGAAAACAACTATAGGAGAAGTTGCAGATGTTAAATAAACTTCAAAATGTTGGATTGCCAAAATCAGAGCAAGACATTCTTTTTCAATGGTTGAGTAGTTTTTCTGATGTTTGTTTAATTTTTTAGAAAAATAACAAACGGGATGATCAATACCATCATCGTCTTCTTGCAAGAGAACAGCACCAATACCCACATCACTTGCATCAACAGCTAATTTAAAACATTTGTCAAAATCAGGTGCTAAAAGAACTGGTGTGCTCTTTAGTATGGCTTTCAAGCGATCAAAGGCAACTTGACAGTTATCATTCCATTTGAACTTAACATTTTTCTTTAATAAATTTGTTAAAGGTTCAGCTATTATAGAAAAATTCTTACAAAACTTTCTATAGTAGCCAGCCATACCAAGAAATCGCATCAGTTGCTTTTTAGTAGCAGGCACTGGAAACTCAGAGATAGCATTGACCTTAGATTCTAAAGGTTTAACTTGACCCTGTCCCACAAGATGTCCTAAAAAAGTAACAGTAGCATGACAAAATTCTGTTTTTCCCAGATTAACAGTCAATTTTGCTTCACTGAGACGGTCGAAGAATTGTTTGATTCTTTGAAGGTGGTCACTCCATGTATCTGTATAGATGATGACATCATCGATGTATGCGTCACAGCCATCCAAGCCAGCTATAACCATATTTACAAGCCGCTGAAACGTCGCAGGAGAATTTTTCATCCCAAACGGCATAACTTTGTACTGGTACAGACCAGTTGGAGTAGCAAATGCTGATACTTCTTCAGCCCTATCAGTGAGCGGAACTTGCCAGAATCCTTTGAGAAGGTCAAATTTGGTGACATATTTAGAATTACCGACTTTGTCAATACAGTCATCAATTCTTGGTATTGGAAAAGAGTCAGTTTTTGTCACAGAGTTCACTTTTCGATAGTCAGTACACATTCTGTATGTTCCATTTGGCTTTGGAACTAATATACATGGTGAACTGTAATTACTTCGGCTGGGTTCAATAAAGTCATTCTCCAATAAGTAATTCACTTCATCTTGAAGGGCTTTTTGTTTCACTGGATTCATTCTATAAGGATGTTGTTTTATTGGTTGAGAATCTTCCACAATGACATCATGATATATTTTATCAGTTCTTGTGGGGATGTCAGGAAACAAGTCTTTATATTCATTAATCAACTGTTTTAGCTCTTCTCGTTGAGATGGCTCTAAATGTGGAAGTTTGTCGTCAAGATTCTTTAGTATTTCAGAGTTCTCAAGTTTAGGTGGACCAGGAACAGATTTTTCACTAAAGTCTGAACTAACTTCTGATTCAATCATATTTGATTGTTGTGGGACAGTGTTTACAACTGTAACTGGTTTTGAAATAGAGCTATCTCTGTCAAAATACTTTTTTAACATGTTTACATGACACATTTGTTTATTTTTACGCCTTCCGGGAGTATTGATGATATAATTCAAATCACTTGTTTTCTTATCAATAGTATACGGGCCATAATATCTTGCCTGTAAGGGTCGGCCAGGTATTGGCAAAAGAGCAAGGACTTTATCACCTGGTTCGAATTTCCTATCAACACTATGCTTGTCATATCTTGCCTTCATTTTGCTCTGAGATTATTTAAGATTTGACCTAGCAACCTCACATGCCCTAGACAGTTTATTTCTGAAGTCAGAAACATACTGTAACAAGTTCAAGGGTGTTTCATCATCAGCAAGAAATTTCTCTTTTAAGAGTGTTAATGGCCCACGAACAGAATGACCAAAAACTAACTCAAAGGGGCTAAAGCCAAGAGATTCTTGAACAGATTCTCTGACTGCAAATAATAGCAAATGAATACCTTCATCCCAATTTTTATCAGTATCAAAACAATATGACCTTATCATATTCTTTAGGGTCTGATGAAATCTTTCTAAAGCACCTTGACTTTCAGGGTGATAAGCAGATGACCGATATTGCTTGATACCTAATTCATGCATAACCTGTTGGAATATGCCTGACATGAAGTTTGATCCTTGATCAGACTGAACTGATTTTGGAAGGCCAACAAAAGTAAAGAACTTGACAAGAGCCTTAATAATTGACTTTGCCTTAATGTTCCTTAAAGGAATTGCTTCTGGGAAGCGGGTAGAAGCACACATAATTGTCAACAAATATTCAGAACCTGACTTGGTTTTTGGTAAAGGACCAACGCAGTCTATTATTATTCGACTGAAAGGTTCATCAAAAGCTGGAATGGGTTGTAACCTTGCTTTTGGAATAACTTGGTTAGGTTTCCCTACCATTTGACAAGTGTGGCAACTTTTACAATATTTGGAAACATCCGATTTAAGTCCAGGCCAAAAGAAATGAGTCATAATCTTGTGATAAGTCTTGTTTACACCTAAATGACCAGACATTGGACTTTCATGGGCTATACTAAGTATTTCATGGCGATATGACTTTGGAACAACAATTTGGTGATGAACAGCCCAATCGTCATCAGCTGGGACATCAAATGGTCGCCATTTTCTCATCAGAATACCATTCTTTTTATAGTAACAAACAGGATTCTGAGACATTTCTTTTTCGGGTAATGCCCTATCAATTAACTTTGAAATCTCAGGATCATTTTGCTGTTCCTGGATTAACTTTGACTTTGAATGCGTTTCATGACCTTGGTCATTTGACCTTGGAGATGACTGACAAAATTTTGACGAGTCTGTCTGAGTATCAGGCAGACTAAGATTAAAAGACTTTTTAATCTCGTCATTGAAATATTGACCAACAAAAGTATCAGTTAAGTCAATATCATTTGAATTTTTCAAGGAAGCTTTTTTAGCCATACCCCGAGTTACTGCACATGAAGGGTACAAATCAGGTATTTCCTGCAAAATAGGATCATCTGTTTGACCTACATTAGGTGTGTCAGTTACAAGAGGATTAACAACAACCTTATCTCCAGCTAAGTCATTGCCTAGCAATAAATGTACACCTTTAAATGGTAAAGAATGTTTAACACCAACAACCACAGAACCAGTAACCAAATCTGAGGACAAATTAACCTTATGAAGAGGAACATTAATAACACCACACTCTACACCCTGAATAAGGACACTAGTACCAGACGAAGTCTTCTCAGAAAAAGGCAGAACATCTGCTAAAATAAGAGATTGAGAAGCTCCTGTGTCTCTTAAAATTTTAATAGGGGTAGGTGGGCACATATCACCTGAAAGTGATACAAAACCATCCAAAATGAACGGTTCAAAAATCTCCATACAGGAATCAGAATTTGGTTCTGCCTTAACAATTGAATTTAACTCAAAAGAAGGCTGTGATTTAGGCTGAAGGCTGGTGAGCCCTGTAGGTTTGGCTGCACTCAGTTCCTTCTTCCTTTTTAATCTAAAACATTCCGAAATAAGGTGACCTGGTTTTTTACAAAAAGTACAATGTACTCGAGATAAGGGATTTTGAACATTGGTTTCACCAGTAGACTTTGGTTTAGGTGAATTCGATTGACTAGACATGCTAGATGAATCACCAGACATAGATTTATTTTGGGGATGTGAGGAAGCAGGTTTTGCTTTATTAACGAAAGAATTTTTGTGTGTAAGGTAGTAATCATCAGCTAAACGAGCTGCTTCATGTATAGTTTCAACAGTTTTTTCATCTAAATGTGACTTAATGTCAGATTGAATGCAATTTTTGAATTGTTCAATTAATATAAGTTGTCTAAGATTATCATAATTTTGGTCTATTTTCTTAGAATAGCACCACCTGTCAAATAATTTTTCTTCGTTTCTTGCAAATTCAACGTGAGTCTGGCCAGATTCTTTTCTACAACTTCTAAATTGTTGTCTGTATGCTTCTGGAACCAGCTCATAACCTTTGAGAATGAGTTCTTTTACAGTATCATAATCATTGCTTTGTTCTGTTCTAAGTTGCGAATAAATATTGCGAGCTTTTCCTACTAAGACACTTTGGAGAAGTAAGGTCCATTGCTCCTTTGGCCATTTCAAGTTATTTGCAACTTTTTCAAAATGTTCGAAATATGTATCAACTTCATTTTCTTGAAATTGAGGAACAAGCCTAAAATGTTTTGTTACATCAAAATGGTCATTATACATATATCTGGGCTGATTTGCTCTATCTTGTATTTCTAATTCTTTTAATCGTAATTGAAATGCTCTTTCTTCTCTTTCCCTCTCTCTTTCTATTTCTCTCTCTTCTCTTTCTCGCTCTTCCTTTTCCCTTTCTCTCTCTCTTTCCCTTTCTTCCTTTTCCCTTTGAAATTGCCTTTCTCTTTCTTTTTCTTCAATTTCTCTTTGTGCTCTTTCTCTTTCAATTTCAATTTCTAATTGCTTTTCTTGAAATTTCCGCTCTTCTCTCTCTCTTTCTATTTCCAATTCCTTCTCCCTTTGTTGAAGTTTTAACAGTTCAAGATCTCTTGAGCTTGAAACTGATGGAACATCAACAATGAGAGACAGAGCCTTTTCATCAAAAATGTCCTCATCAACAAAATATTGAACCAAAATATTCTTAATTTCATGCTTTCGCAATGAGGACTTGACTTCTTTTAATTCATAATGCTTGGCAAGATTGAGCAAATCAGGCTTTTTACCCAAATTCAATAACTCCACGGAAGGTTCGTGCGTAAATTTTTCTAAGTCAAAAGACATGGTAGCTTGTTGCTGTATTCAAATAAGAATGTAAGATTTTGATAAATGATAGTGAAAGTACACTCTAAATTTATTAAAATTGAAATATGAAATTAATTTCTTAAATAATTTTGAACAGTAGATTTAAATAAAGAATTTGTTTGATTTGTTTTGTTTTGTTTGTTTGTCTGATATTCGTATCTCGAGACGAGCCCCCAAATTGTTACGTGCCAATGTAACACGAACAAAGAAGCCAGCAACAAACTTTACAATTAACAATATTTATTGACAATAATACCAGAATTATTGACAATATGAAATTAATACAAAAACAATTTACAATACCTTGAATGTTTAATCCTAAAGTTTTAATTTTAGATCCAATTTAATTAAGTTCCTGGTCCACAAATAATAAGTCCAATAATATCCGAATTTAAAATTAAACACGCTTTTAAACACACTTTTAAGATAACAAGAAATCCCCTTTTAGTTTAACACAGTACTACTAAATGAAACCATAAGTCTAAATCAAGTGAACCAAGAATGCTGTAGGAACCCCTTTATATAATACTATAGAACAATCTGGAATAGTATAGAACATAAGAATACTCTAGAGTCTGAATCACCTTCCAAAAGGCCTTTCTAGAAAGATCTACATAATTCTACATACATTTACGTAACAGAATCAAGAGATAAGAAAATTCCCAGTCTAAAAATAGACACGGTAAATACCATTAGGTTTATTTATAGCTTATACATAACACTTATACTGATTTGATGGTTAAATTAGTTCGTACATAATTTACACATTGAAAAACAACTTGTATACAAATAATTTGCTGAACAAACACACTCTTTTTCAAGGAATTATTTGTTTTTTCCATTCTTTGGAATACGAATAACAAACTTACAAACACTTAAACATTTCATTTTAATGAGCTGCGTGAAGTCACAGCAAGCCCGCGATGTTTACAAGCGTAAAAAATTCAGATTTCTATCTGCATGATATACAAGTTCAAAATTTGGCGTTTGACAAATTCACGAAGCTTGTTGCCTGGTTATCAAGAGATATATAACGCTATTACATGTTTTAACTGGCTAACTAGATATAAGTCATGTCGTATTAACACATATTTTCCGGGTCTCGTTTCAGGGGTTCGGTGCAAGACTGTAGTAAGTGTATAAACATTGTTTATACACTTACTACAGTCTTGCACCAAAACCACGATTTGTCAGATATTTCGATATACACGTATTTTGTAGTTTGTGTGTATGGCCACTTTGCACGATAATAAGCCGATCTGGGAGGCGAACCCAAGTTCACCATTCATCCACAAATGGATTGATAATCGTAGACCTTTGTGGAATAGCAGCTGGGAGCTTTAACAGGATATGATAGTAGTACTGGTGTAAGAAATACCAGGAATCCATTGTTAGGTGACCCATCCGCTAAGATATATTGGAAAGATTGTTGAAAGTGGCGTTAACCCCAATTAAAACAAACACATTTCTTACCCTGTTGTGTTTGGTGAGGAGACAATGAGCTAAGAAGAGACTTAAATAAAGGTATAGGTTGTGGACAAAATTTTGTGCAATGCTCATTTGAAGGCACAAGTAAACTTAACAGATGTAGCTCATTTATCTTTAAACAAATTAAAAGAAATGCAAGTAACGAGGAAAAAAACATGGCTTTGTATAAAAATCGGCGCTTTTCCTTTATTTTCATGAATTTTATTCTAAACGAAATATCATCTCATTTTAGACCAAGCGAATAATTTGCAAGATATAGTTCATGTCCAAAAGCAAAGCAGGATTTAACAGGGTATTTCAGATTTTGATGGAAAAATTAAGGAAAAAAATATATAATATGAGCCTGTGCGTGAAATTTCCTTCAATTTTAAACGTGTGTGAGGTGCACACATTGAGCACCGTAGACAGCCACATACTGTAAATACAAAGTTGCCCGACTTTCTACAGATATTTTGAGACTTATTCTATCTGCAAAAAGGATAAGAAAGACTCTGGTCAGACTGTGCGAATGCACAGGCTGGTCAGAGTATTTACTTTACGATAATTTGAAATCGTTGCACAGACTCATATGGCAGACATTTTGAAATAACGTCATGCCGATGATGTCAGAATCATCATTCCTGTCGCTTTTACTTCATTCTAGCCGCCACCATAGCGCAGTTGGTTGGGCGTAAGACTTCCAATCTGAAAGTCGTAAGTTCGATCCCCGGTGGCGGCAATTATCCTTTCCGACGTTTGTCTTTCACCAATGGGTAGAAAATCGTAAACCTCTGTGAGATAGCAGTCGGAGGCTGGGAAAGGGTGTGATGGTAGTACAGGTGAAAGAAATACCAGGAATCTATTATTAGGTGCTCTGGCGAAATTGTTGAAAGCGGCGTAAAACCCATTCAAACAAACAAACCTACTTCATTCTTCTCAACGCTACTTTTTTAGTCTTTTAGAGAAGGAAGAAAGGGACGGTCTATAAATTTTGACCCGTCGCGCAAAAAGGGACCATCTGGGTAATGCGGAAAGTGTTGATCCTAGTCAGACTGCGCTGACTGCGCAGACTGACTAGGATCGAAACATTTCGCCTTTTGCTCATTTTCTGAAACTTCGATGATCTAGCTACCTTTCTGTGAAAGAACTTTGAAATGCGACATCTGGTTGGCCTGTTCTAGAACTAATCTCATTCCGAAATATTTGTTTCACAGAATTCCCAGATGGTCACAACTTTAATCGTATTAACCCTTGTCACCCTTAACGGGGTATTTCTGCTTTAGGTATTTCTGCTTTGGACAAAGACACAAATGTGCAGTCTGAACTTGGTCTGAACCATTTCTTATTATCTTTTTAATCCGAGAGTCTAAAAATTTTATTTCACAAAAAAATGACTAACAAAAAGTGCACCCAGTGTTTTCGGCACATTACTTTTGATACAATTTGGCCAAGTTTTTTTCGGCATGACAAAGATTAATAAGATAATCAACTACTTTCAACCAAACCGTATGGAAAATGTCTCCAAATTCAACACCAGTCGCGGACATTATGGTGTTTGGCACTTCGGGTATGACAACCTCCAGATGACCAATCAAATCTCAATAAATAAGTCACGTGAGTTCTGGTTCCTCACTTGTTAGGACATCCTTTTGTCCGTTATGGCAATAAAATGACAAGTGACGGGAAACATCTTCATAACGGCATCGACAAAATGTAAACAAAACGGGAAATAAATCGGTATGAAAATCGAAGATATAGTCAAGTTTTATCAATCACATGTAATAAATAGTAAACAAACCCTTTGCAAGCGCGATTCCATGCTGAATTGTTTTATGCGTAGTTATAAATAGTTTCGATGTTCATATTTTCATTTCTTTCAACCTGATAGCTTAAAAGTCAAAATAAAGATATTTGAGACAATCGATTTATAGAACTACTTTGTGCGTAGATATACAATCAGCCATCTGAAGGATGGGTCAGGCAAAATGAATATATTATTTAAAATATCATAACAGACTGACGCAAAGTTCCTGAAAAATTAACATGCATTTTACCGCGAAGTTATTCTTATTAGTTACAAAAGATAGGTAAGTGAGGAAAGCTATTCCACTAAAGCGTTCTTTTCTTTTTGTTGGACGCAAGAAAATTATATTACTAGAGCTTTAACAACAATTAAATGTTTTTCTGAATTTTCCATTTTGCGATCGCATTCCTTATTTTGTATGACGAAAAGCGTTTTAAGTGTAAGTCAAAACAAATATTTCCTGGTACTTTTTCTGAAAAATGTTATTTTTGTGATACAATTTTACAAGCAATATACAAAATTCATTTTCAATTGTTCCCGCATCTCTCTTTCTCAATGAGTTGGCAGCTATCTTCATTTTTTCCTCTCAATCTCATTTCGTTACCTCGCTTTATAATAGTTTCTTGAATGCTTTTTGGTGAATTATCGACAAATATCGGTAGTATATCACTAGGTTATCTTATCACCAAACCAATGAAATTATCAAATCAAAAGATTTGTCCTGATTTTTTTCGTTTTCAACATTCGTCGCTATTACAAGCGGGGTCAACCAAACACATGCCGTTGCCAAGTAATTTAGTCTGGCCGCCAAACTCTTCTGTGCAGTATTTTTTTTTCTAAAATAAGTTAAATAATTACAAATCTTACATTAAAGTAACCTGTCTTTAAAAAGAACGCTTGTTTATACAAACTTTGATTCAAGAGGCATGTAATAGAATAACTGCAAAAATGTTTTTTGAAAATGAATATATATAACTTCGTCTCGTTTCCTTTTCATATAAGATCGATAAATCTTTTTTGCAGCAAATACTTTTTTCACTCACGGCTTTGAAATTTGCGAAAATTCAGTTTTTGATGTTCATTCGATTAAATAACAGTGAAACGTATCATCGACATATTTTTAGTAATATTTGTACTAAGCGACCTTTTGAAGTTACACATAAAAAAATCAAACAAAATTAAACATCAATTCTGTACAGTGTCTGCTAAGAAATAGTGACAATTGGAACTCTATTATGAGTTTTACTAAGTTGAGTTTGACTTTCATATAAAGATCTCACTTTATCATTTCAAAGTTAACTCCCACTTCCACACGAAAATTCGGGAGTCAAGTAGACCCCGCGTTTAAATGGACTCAGCGATATAAAGGAGAGGATTATAATGGAGTTGCAGTGTATTTTATTTATTTGTTTGTGTGTAATTTAATTAAGTCTCAGTGGACGAAAAGGTTTACGTTATTCAGAGGGACTGTATAATTCGGCGAATATAAAGAGTATTCCATAGTTTTTTTTGTGTTTTTTTTTTTGTGGTTTTTTTTTTGGGGGGGGGGGGGGTAATAAGAAAACACACATAGCAGAGCTACAGATAGGCGGGTTATTCCGAATTTTATCCTAAAATATTTCAGCAATATTAGCGCAAATCTTTTGTTGTTGTTATTCATTGGAATCGTCTCATCAAGATGATTCCAATGAGTACCCACAGTAAAGGGTTTTGTTAAGAAATAAAGTTTTTGCAACTGGCTTTACTCCCTCTTATAGGTTCCTCGGACATTTTATCAGTATCCCAATTAATGTTCTGAAAAAAATTGCACCAGATTATTCATCAAATAAAAACAAGATCAAACATCCCGCAGACTACAGTAATCAACGCGCATGCGCACAGTGTGATTTCCTGTCTACAGTTTCTTGTAAATTAATCAGAAAATCGTGATGAAAGTCTCTGTCCGAATGATTGAATCTGAATTTCAAATCAAAAGAAAGATGAGAAATTCGTTATCGCCAGCATAAAGAAAAACGTTTTCCCCAATTTTGTAATATTTTCATAGCCTTTAGAATATAAGCTCAGTGAAAAAAGTCAAACAAAATATGTCCGTCCTTGATTTATGACAATTATATGTTACAGGCAATCTGTGAGATCAACTTATGAGAAAAAATAGGCTAAAACTTCAAATTATGTCAGCTACTTATAAGAAAAACCGAACGCAACAAAAATACACGAAGAATTAACCCAGCAGCAGATGACTAGAATTTGTGACTTGTTTGATTGTTTCATTAGTTGTTTTACCATTGGGAAAATGTATAATGAAAATTGTGTTTTACTTGTCTTGAACTCATACTAGAAATAGTAAATAAAATAGAAGTAAATAAAAGTAACATTCAGAAGGTGGGTGACAAAATGCTTGATTAATATCGTTAATAGAGGAAAAAGTGGCGATGAAATTCCAAATGAATCAATAAGTCATCTATAAACAGGTAAAAAAAAAAGATGCCCCATCGAGTAATTACCTGTTATAGATGACGAGTTTGATAAAGTAGGTTTTTATTGACACGAATTTGATATTCCAATTACAATATGACAAGAACGTTTGTGATATATCGAAAAGATCATTCTCAATATTCGTTGATTGAAATTTTCTGCATGACATAAAACGTCATGTGTAAAACGACGCCATTACACCCATTTTGACGTCACTTTCAAGGCAAAAAATAGCGTTGCTTTATGCGCTATGCTAATTTTCATAGTAATTTTACTAGTGCAATATCAAAAAAAAAAAAAATTCACTTCCGCGCGCGACGTAAGTCTGAGATAAACTGCAACGATTTCGGACATTCATACAATAAATAAATAAATAAATAAATAAATAAATAAATAAATAAATAAATAAATAAATAAATAAATAAATAAATAAATAAATAAATAGATTAATTTAATAAATAAATAAATAAATAAATAAATAAATAAATACATTTTTTGAAACGATTTTTACCAAGAAATATTTGGCAATTATTTTTTTTGCTCAAAAATTGACATAAAAAGATAGTTCTAGCATGATTAAGCATTTGTTTTACATCTTTTTAATCAGACACCATTTTACGGATGTTACCTTGACATCACCGAGACGATAAAAGTTATCAGTAAACATAATACAAGCACTAATAACTGTGCCCAGTTAAATAAATTTTTGAAACACATGAATCAATTTGGAGCATAGTTTTCTTTGCAATAAAGAAATTTATATATAAATGTGTTTTTTTTCTTTAGTTATGGACATTACTCAAAAAGATGAAACTTTAATGTTTTTTTTTTTCTCTGAAATTGTCTGAGTAAGGTTTTTTCCATTATACAGTTTACCAAATTATTACTGATGAAATCACAAAACGTTTTGTTGTAAACAGCTCAATAACAGATTAATACAGAAAATGGGCACTGGTAGTCTATTTTTATACTCCAAACTTTCATGCTGATTTTTGTCACAAAAGTCCGAAAATTTTGGTATTTTTGAAATGAAAAATAAAATAAAAAAAAACATTAAAAGAGGAACAGATAACACTCTAGAAATTGATTTTTTATCAGTTTATATTTTTTTTCATTTAGAACCTTCTATTTGACTCTGCTCACTTTTGATTGCTTTTTTTTCCATCAAGATTTCAAAACAAACGGTGTTGCAGTTTATCTCAGGACCCAATATTTTTTTTATTTATTTATTCTTTTTATATTTTTTATTTATTTTCTTATTTATATTTATTTTATTATATTTTGAAATGGTTTTCTATAGGGATGAGTTTTTCCACTGCGTTTAATGGAGTATAATGTGCAGTTGTCTTAGCACATGGCAAATAACGCCCGTAGGTCGTTATGTTTGTTTCAGCGATATGCTAAAGCAATTGCACTTAATACTCCAATAAACGCAGTGAAAGAAACACTCGGCCCTTTTAGTTGCAATCCTTTAGACCAATTAAAATACTCGGCTAAATAATTAAAGGTTCAAGTCTTCTTTCTACACAAGATCTGTTTTTAGATCGCATATGAAGCGTTTATTGTTTTCTCGCTATCGAAGTTTGCTGGCATAAAGAGACGTCGCAGCGAACTGAGGCTACAAAGCGTAACGTAATTTGACGTTATTTTTTGCAGCGTAAAATTTGAGAAAAAAACAAACCCGTTTCATATGAATCAACCATATGCAATATTCTGAATTATATGAGAAGGGGTGATTAAAAATGTGAATTAATATCATGTTCAGATTTGTATCAATTATTTTCAGGATGTAGAATCTCTGTATTTACGTGACAAAATCAATTTTGTATAAACAAAAGCATTGGATTTCCGATTAACTTATAAAGGGTTTATAAAAATGATAAAAATGATAAAAGACTTAATATTGTTAGTCTTGCTATTCTATAAACTCATCAAAACCGAGGAAAGTTTCGTATTTAAATTAAACCGGTCAGTATATCATTTTTCCGCAAGTGATTTCGAAATAATGTATTTAACGCGAAACTCGCAACGTTAAACGTCATTAAAATGAGAAAGCGTGACATTTTTTCAGACTTTTTCAGCATTCTCGCTCTTAGCGTTAAATCCATAAAAAATAGATTGTTATATATTTTTGAAAATAATGGACTGACCATTTTTTCTAGTTCAATTTTTATTTCATTTAATTGACATTTTATAAGAGTTTAGTTACCCCTCGCGAAAATGGTGCGAAAAAAATGACGTTATTCTAAAAAGCGTGACATTTTTTCAGACTTTTTCACGCGAAAATTTTGTATTTAATTAAGACACGTAAATGAACCAAATTCAAACTGAAGAAAAAAAGTCTGACCATTTTTTCTAAAAGTTTTTAGATTTAACAATTTCCTTTATTTTGTGTGTCTATTTTTACGTTGAAATTTCTTAGTCATCATTTTTTGCTGCATTTTTAGCGTTACACTTTCCGATATCTTATTACATGAAGAGATTTTCGCAAAATTATATTAGAAACTTTCAAAATTCACACTGCATAAGGACTAGCATTCTAGGTATTTGTGTGTAAAATTTTACGACGATAAAGAGCGTATCCACGATTTTATGGCATCTTTAACATGTATTGAAAGATAAGCATGTTACGCGTTACATGCGCTTTTTGGCGATTTTTCTATAGTTAACTCGATTTTATTATTTTTTCTACAGCAATGGGTATCAGAATTTAGTGTCTATAAGATGGAGCTTTTCAAAAGCTTTAAAATGATGTACAATGATGTGCTGTGTTAGGCTCTACAGCTATTATATTTCAAATTAAAACAGAAATAAGACTGATTTTCATAAAATAGCCCGACGTTACTGGGACGTCTCAAGGTTTTAGAAAAGGGACACAATGGACGAAAAATTTGCCATTCATAGAGGTTTAGAGGTATTTATGATCAGAAAATTATTTCTGTCTAATATTGCTCCATTTTAAAAACAAAATCAGCGTGGTCGAGAGAAGTTGAGAAGGTTGCTTAATGGTCATCATCGACTCGATGCAAAAAGAACTTTTTGTTGTTTTTTTTTTTCCCAATTATTTCAATTCTTAACTGATCAAATAGCGATGAAGGGTTATGAAAGAAGAACCTTTTGTTTTTTTATACAGAAAAAAAATGTGCAACAGACTCCCCCCGAGTGTTGCGACTTAAACCAATCAAAATTCTTGATAGTGTTGGATTGCAATTATGAAGGAACGAAATTTTCCAATTCCAACGAAGTGGTTTCATCAACTAACGAAAGATCTTCATTAGCCTACATGTAATTCATGTACATTTGGTGAATCTACTTTATGCGCATATATTACAAGAAAGCAATTATTAGATCTACAAAAAAACTGCGTTATCACAATAATTTCGATTATGGAAAGAAAATAAAGAAATCAGCTTTTCGATCAGAGTGTCGGTCTTTTGTGGATTGAACTAAGAATAAAATTAAATCAGTTTCAATTTATGAAAAAGAAAAAAATACATAAACCTTTTCCTCTGCGACAAGTCAGGAATGGTAAGCACGTGACGTGCACCTGTCTGTCTAAACAGTTTGTTGACAGGCGGGCAGGAATTTCGACACGAACATTACTTCTTTTACAACTGTTCGCATCATGTTTTACCATGTCAACGCCCGTGTATATTCTATATAGCTCATAGATAATAACGACAGGCAATTCTTAATAATGTCACCTGTAATCATCCTGAAAGGTAAACATTGGCCTTTCGATTATCAGGAAATCAAGGCGTATATTAAGCAAACATTGATTTAGACGTAGGAAAAAAAATATAATTCATAGAATTAATAATAATAATAATAATAATAATAATAATAATAATAATAATAATAAATTTAGGCAGTAAATAGAATTGTTAGATTCATTCTAAGAAAGATAAGACTTTTTTTTTTAAAAAATAAATAAAAAAATCTATAATGAAGATTTCCAGGCTTAAAGAATAAGCTGCTCAATCAATATAGGAATTGGGGGGGATTTACCATCCGTTGAAAAATAATCCCAGACCATAGACAAATTTATCGAACTTTCAATCATTGAAAATCACTGGGTTCAGGGTTAGATCGTTCGGGAATCGTTTAAGAAATGAGAACCTACGTGCCAAGTGGGGTACTATGTTTTTAACGTCGTCCTGAACACAAAGCAATGTCATCATGGGCAAACATATCTTTTTTTTTTTAGAAAAACGCCACAATTTAAGGAACATGGTTTAAACTCAAATGTGGCTGTGGGATGCAAAGGGTGTTCTGATTCTTACTACATCGGTTCATCCCAATAAAAATGTAGAAAACTTCGCACACAATTCCACATATATGTGTAACTTGGTGATACAATAAAGAAACAATGAAAACATAAGTTTAACAAAGCATTTTTAGCAGATGTTTCCTTTACATTTTTTACATAGATACGACATTTCGCTTGAACCTACATTGTATTTCCCGGAGACTTGTTGACCTGAAAAAATGAAACTCTGAAAAATAACACTTTTATGGGAGACTTAAGTATCGCCTATATCTTGACCACAAAATCTCAATTCCGAGACAGTTTAACCGATTCTAAAACACCAAATCCCACTGACGTCACGGGAAAAAGACAAGTTCTCATCATTTCTATTCCGAAACTCAACCATGCAAGAAAGGTCCCGGGGAGCAGCAAGTTTTTCTAGTAATTTAGTTCTGGATCCCTAGCGAGAAATAATTGTAAATGATACAGTTTTACAACGCGACAAGTGCTTTCGAATGTAATCGAGCATGACGTATCTCTGATCTTTTTGCTTGTAAAAAATTAGTATCAAATTCCGCGAATCCTTTGTAAACAAATAGCGCGAGACTGTTAAACTCATCGGAGCTCGCCGAGGTTCATTTATAAGTAATCGTCTGTGCTCTCAATGTGAAGGTGATGATGTATTTACACTGGAAAAACAACATTTATGGTAACGAGATGGGATTCTGAAGCGTTTAGGGCCCGCTAATTGTTGCAATTACGCTTCCGCTTCTGTCAACACGCCAGGTGGCGTTTCAATTTCATCACGTGACATGATGTCGAAGACGGGCCAGACATGGCGTCCTTAATCAATTAAAATTATTAATAACTTATCAGCGTTTTTCTTAAAAGCTGTCGGAACAAGTGAAAGAAAAAAAATGAAATTATACCAAGGTTCATGTGGTAATCTTTTGTGAAAAGTAACAGTCAAATTACAAATATATTGAAATGTAACATTCAAAAACTAAATCGAATTCATTTTATATTTCAATTAATCACATATTTTTTTTTCTTTACATGGTGAAGGAATTTAAGGGCAAATTTCTACTTTTTCCTCTTAGTACAGAATGGAAAACAAAGGAACGGGTTTGAGATATATTCTAAACGCTTAAAAGACCACTTTTGTTACAATTTAGGTTTGAAAATAAAAACCGGATTTTGAATTGGTATTTACAAAGGAGATAAATATAGAATGGTTCTAAGAACTAACGTTTAATATCTCAATGGTAAAGAAGAAAGTCTTATCTTTTTTAAAGCAAGCAAAAAGTGAAGAATTTTAGAGTCTGAGAAATGAAGATGGGGATGGAATAGCTCTGTATTCAAAATTTGTTCCATATGGATATTATTTTTTATAGTTACCCAGTATCTACCATTAAAGGACTTCTTGTCACAAGTTGAAGCAGTTGCTCATTCTCTTATTCTTTTCATTTCTGTCCTGACTTCCTGTTTTCACTGATATTTTAAGAGGGGTCGCCTCATTTTAAATGTGACCCGTCACTTAAACAAGGGCCATTTGCGCGACGGGTCAGATTTATTTACTAATTCTTTTGCCGGATTATTCAGACAACGGGCAATGTCTTCTGTAACATGTACCGCATTTTTGACTTTCGTTTTGAAAGAAAGAATACCGCCGGGTAGTTTTGTTATTGCACACTCAAAATTTAGGTAGATCTAATTCTAGTTTATTTGAAGTAAAATGTTCCACGTTGTCGGACCAAGCCTCCAAATATCCAACATATAAAAACTTTTTTTTTTATTTTATTTCTTTTGTGTAAAATAATAATAATGATAACAACAACAACAACAACAACAACAATAATAATAATAATTCATTTTATTTAATGGAGATAAATGAATAGACAAAAAAACAACAATTGAATCGTTTGTACCGACCACAAACATCGTAACTAGAGCAGAGTGATGATGCAATCATAAGCATTTTTAACATAAAAATGTTAGAGGTTTTTTTTTTGTTTTCTGAAAGCTCAGAACCAATTTCAGCCTCAAGTACTTTTATATCAAAGTTTTCGCGTGAGTCTGAGATTAGCTCCTGAGCTATCGAGTGATCTACGTAAGTCACAGCTTCGTTTATTAGTGACGTCTTGCGATCCATCAATAATGGGCAATCTACGAGCACATGCATTATTTCGTCAACAATACCATGATGACATAACGGATAGACAGAAGGGAGTTCATGGGGTAGAACCACCCATATCTTAGAAATTAATCTAATAATCTTTGGGTGTATAGAATATTTGTACAGATTATAAAGAACACAAGGTTGCACATTAGTATGAAGACATTTACAGCGTGAGAAGTCGGGGTCTGCGTTTATTCTATTTCTCCAATCTTCTGTCTGTCGTAAATATGTTGCCTGGTATGCAGTTCGCTTCCAAGCTAACTTATGTGATAATGTCTCTGGATTGACAATTAAATAATGGAATATATGCATTAGACCGTATTGGTTCAAAATTTTACACATTTCAAGAATGAAAGATACCTAGTAAGAAATAATTTCTTACTGACAGAATTGCTAAGACTGAGTATTTTGTGCGCAAACATAAGTTTACGCTTGTCAATTGTTACGGACAAAAGAAAAAGACCAACCATCGATTCACACATATCTGATCGTGTCCTGACATTGAAATCTTGCTCTTTTTTAACGATAAAGTGCTGAAATTTATCAACGGATTTAATGTCGCCTCGACATTCCATTCCATAAGTCACAACCGTACAATGTAGTTGGTACTACAATTGTATTGTACAGTTTAATCGACGTGATTGGATTAAGCGCGTCAGATCGGATACCTAAACTCGCTAGTCCAAAAAACAGATGAGACGCTCACGCCAGGCCCCGTGTGACCGTTTTTTACACCGATCACTTTAAATGAAGAAGTTTGGTGGATCTTAGCAGTTGTTTCGCCATATATCCTTGGACTATTTCCCGTAAAAACTAACCGTCTGTAGGGGGCTTCGCTCAATTGTGCATTTTCTGCGGTATTGACGCTAAACTAGCGAAATTGATAGCTAATATATATCAAGCAAAAAATAAAACTCTTGGGGCAAGAACACAAAATGATCCTGTACCAAAAAATGTTGGTTAAAACTTAAATTCAGTGTACAACAGTCGGCAGTTAATTTCTTATGATATATACGTGACCCGTCATGCGAAAATGGACCATCTAGGAACTCCGTAATTACAAATATTTGATAATGAATTGGGTCCAGCCTAAATCAACCAGGAAGAGAATTACAGAAATAATTTCATAGGAAGGTAAAGTATTCATTCTAGATTCAGAATTATTTTTATTTCCGAAAAGTTACGTCCATTGTCAGTCTGTGCAGACCGCGCAAACTGACCAGGGTCGACACTTTACGCACTTCGAAATGGTCCCTTTTCGTTTGACGAGTCAATCTTCTGTCTTGAGAGTGCGCTAGCCACTATCCAAAATCTTTGTGATAAAGAAAGAAAAAATGAGGTCAATCGCCGCTCCCGAATATCGAACCAAGGGCCTCTTGTTCAAGAAGCTGACCCTCTACTCATTGACTACCAACGCGTGGATGTCAGAACACTCGGAAAGATTGATTTTAGGGAGTCGAAACTAAGATCATATAAACTTTTTTGCAATATGCCTTGCATGTTAGGATGCAAAAACGTTAAACATCAACATTGAAATGGTACCCTATTATGCAAGTATGTACATCTGCAAAGCCGGGAATCATTCCTCAAACGTTTTATCCTAAACGCAGTCCAGACAGATTAAACGTTTAATTCAAGTATGTATCCGGAGTCCCAAGTTACGCAAAACCTCGGGACATTGTTCAGGGGAAGCAACCCCTATGTTGCCAGGGAGACAAAAGACAGCAGTTAATTCCCCTATGAATAAAGGAAAGTCCTTTATACGAAATTTTTATTATAATGAATGATATACAATAAAGATATTTACAAAACGATATTAAAGAAAAATACAAAATAAGTTTGCTGTAAGAATATAACATCATATAGATACACAATATATATTAAGTGATTACCGGCCAATTTTGTCTTTAACTGTTTAGACCAAATATATCTCTCACTCAAACTTGCGCATCTAAAATACAATTCAAAATTTATTCATCTAGATCTATCAATAGTTGATAGATCGCATTTAAAATCAAAAGATCGGTTGACCAATCTAATCATTCATTTCGACATTATTGCACTGTTGATCTCCAACTTATACCGCCATTTTGTTTTCAAACTTTTTCGTTGGTGGGTGACTTAAACGTCGTAGCTACAGCTTGAATAAGCTGTAGTTACGACGTTTCGGTCTCGAACTAACGATTTTCATTTTGCTTTATGTCCACGAGAGTATATCAAGTAGATAAAAGACGTTTGAAAATTTGAGTCCGTTATTTATGTCGTACAATTTCTTCATTTTTCAGCAATTTTCTTACTTAAAAATTCGGGAAACAACGTTCTAAAATTTTAAAATAGCCTAGATTACGCGACCAATGTAATATTTCACTTTTTGGAAATAAGTTAACACTGCGACAAATCATTAAAAAACATCATCAACAACAACAACAACGACGACGACGAAATGATATTATCACGTATTTAGATAAAGTAGATCTAAATGACGTAACACTTTGCTTTAATAGTGCCTGAAAGGCTGAGCGTATTCATGAACGCCCGCAGTACAAGATTATAAATGCAATTAAGTGGGACATAGGCACGATCAATCCAGATTTACCTTCAGTAGTTCTTATCTTTAAAAGCGTACTGATGAGGCAAAGCGCTAATTTTATTATTACAATATTTTGACGGGTCTTCAAGGCACTTTATACTTGAAATTTGGAGAAAATGCCTGAATTGGTCTGAAATCAACAAGTGTCTAGATCTAAATCCAGCATGAGTATGGACATAAACAAAACCGAAATATTTGCGTAGACTCGAGTATTTTGATTTTAAAAAAATCCCCTGTTTATGGTCAGCAAGTGATTTAACCTCGAAATATCTTGCACTCAGCTTTATTGAACAATATTCAAGTTGCAGTAACAAATTTTTGGACGATCACCGACGATTAATAATTAAGTTGTACATATCTTTAAATTCTGACTTTGAATCAGAGGTACAGAAAAGAGGGTAATGCAAGTCTAAAATCTTTAATTCTCATTGAAACCCTATATTGTGGGTAATCATTTGAATCGTCTCAACGAGACGATTTAAATGAGTACCAAAAATATAGGATTTGTGCGAGTATGATTCATGTAATTCAATTTTAAATCCAAAATACCCCCTCTATATGAAGCTCTGGAGTTAGCATATTTCACAGGTGCGTAGTTTCGAATTTCTCCGACAGTGTTTTCCAGTCCCCTTGTTCGATCAACACATAAAGTTCGGATTTCACATAATCTTCTTCCACGTTCAATAGCTCTCCCTCATAGTAAATTGTCTTGTTTCGCGTCCAGCTAAAAGAGTTATCGAAACACAGCGTGTCTGAAAGAAAGAATAAGAATGTCGTGAGAAAAGAGCTTTATTTTAAAGAATTGTGCTAAGCTATTTGTTTTGATCATTTAACACAATATCCTTTTTTAATTATTTTCACAATGCATTTAATTTAACTGCAGAGGTCTACAAAATGTTTCTTTTCCTCTTGGACACTTTCAATCCTTTCATCCTACAGTAAACGCCGCTATAAAGTGGTTTTACCTAACAAAACTCAGTGTTACAAACAAGAGAACCGCCCACGGGTGCAAACGCTTGGCTGCAGGTGCTGGATAGTGTTATGGCCTAACTCGAGTCTAAAAAGGGGCATAACTCTTACAACATTGCTTTCAGAGGTTTTCCTCCTGAATAGCTTTTCTGATAGTGAATACACATGCCAAGTTTCACGAGGCTGCCTTCAATAACAACAGAGAAATGACCAAAGTAAAGCTTATCACGCCATCGTCAACAACAACGTCAACAACGCCAAAATGATGTCAGATGACAATTAGTTAATTACATCGGGTTTTCTCTGAAATTAGTCGAGCAAAAATAGTTTTCTGACGGATGTTTCAAACGGATTAACATCGGGTTTCCTGCAGTAGCCTAAAGTAGAGCAGAGCACACAGTAGCTCAACCCATCCGGAACATCGCTCGGACTTTTCAGTAAACTGGACAGTACCTTGGACGTAATTGTAGTAGCCGTGGGTCAATACGCTTGAAGATACCCAAATTTCGTATATAATTTTATAAAAGCAAAACTCTCCCATTCAAATGTTTTTATAAAAGCAAAACTCTCCCATTCGAATGTTTTTATAAAAGCAAAACCTCCCAATCAAATGTTTTCATAAAAGCAAACCCCTCCGATCCAAATGTTTTTATGAAAGCAAAACTCTCCCATCTAAATGTTTTTTATAAAAGCAAAACTCTCCCGGAATCCAAATATCATTATAAAAGCAAAACTCTCACATTAAGAATGCTTTTATTTAAACCAAAACTCTCCCGTTGAAATGCGTTTTTTTTTTTTACATATATAAAAGTGAAACTCCCCAATTCGAGTGTTCTTATAAAAGCAAAACTCTCCCATCTAAATTTTTTTATAAAACCAAAACTCTCCCATCTTAATGATTTTATATAAGCAAAACTCTACCATTCAGTTTTTTTATAAAAGCAAAACTCCCCATTCAAATGTTTTGTATAAGAAAAACTCTGGCATCTAAATGTTTCTATGATAGCAAAACTCTCCCATTCAAATGAATTATAAAAGCAAAACTCGCCAATTTAAATGATTTTTGATTTTTTTTTAATAATCTTTGCAACAAAAATGTCCTTTCTTTTCAACAAAAATATCATCATTGTTGAAAATGTGAGTTGTGAAAGAAGTAAACATTTGCTTTTTGGCTTTTTAGAAAGTTATAATTTTAAAGAAAAAAAATGTTAAAAGACATCTTAGTGTCAACGATAACGGATGAGATATTTCAAAGGAGTGGGGGGCTAAAGTTTTTTCGCTGTTTTCTCTTTGATCGAGATAAGCTTTCAGACGACCACTTTTCTCCTTAAATATTCTACAATCGTCAAATCGTCAAAAGTTTTCAAAACGAATACATCTATTATGTATACAAGAAGTCAAATAATGTAAACGTAAGCGAATCATGCACATGAAAAGCAATAAATGATATAACTAAAAAGTATAAAGGCTGTTATTAAGCTCATGAATATGGACACAAGCATAAAATAAAAGCGTAAACATACAACATCGCGTAAAAGAAGGTGACTTACACGGAAAATATTGGTTCTGTTACCGAAAAAGGGAAATGATTTTGGTGTTTTTTTGTCCTACATGTGAAACAATAATTAATTGGAAAGTGACAATTATATTCGGTAACAGTTTCTACTTCCTTGTGCTCTGAGTTATAGATGAAAACCGTTCGCGAAACGTTTTTAGAAATGGTCCCCGCTTTGCACGTATACCTACGTGCAAAGCGGGGAACCATTTTTTAAACATTTGCAAACGTTTAAACATGCAAATATCAGGGATTTTCACATAACAACAGTTCTTATCACCTATTGGACCATTTCTAATTCTGTATGAAATGCTTCGTCAGGCGGTACTATTTCACACGAGTACCACAAGGTTTTGTCTTTTAACCAGCTAAAGTGGTTATCAAACGCTACCTGGTCTGTGAAAATGAGTTTCAAATATTTCATTAACGAAACCACACATCTAAAAGAATAAAACTACATGTTTCAATACATCGAAAAAAAATCTTAATTTTGATTAGAATTAGTCTATTGATATAGGCATTTTTATGTAGGTTACATTTCTTTTTGGATCATCCTTCATGTTATCAAAATAATAAATCAAAGTACTGAAAGTACTGATAAGTTGGAATGCGTTCAGGAGACGGTGACCTCAAGCCACTAACGAAGCTCACGCCTCCCGCCCACCTTTGGTGATCACATACTACGTCTCGTCTTTTGACGGCCGTATATATATATCAATTTTTTTCAACAACGAGAGATGCCTAAACCCCTGATTCGCTATACAGGCCCGCAACTGATGGAAGAAAAATGAAAACGTGGATAAAGTGGTCCTAAACCGCTGTCCTGAATCCGATTTGTCCAGTGGATCTCATCCAAGAAACTTTCTGGCAAAGTTTCACTCAAATTTGCCTTGTTATTGAAAGGAAATATAATTCGAAGAATAAACAGTGATAATAGACCCTGCCCACCATCTATTTACAGAGGAGATTCAAAATTAGCCTTGCCCGGCCACGCCCATATTTATGGGCTAATCAAAACTTTGCAAACAAATTTTGAAGATGGTCTCCAAAGGAACGTTCTGATAAAGTTTCATTGAAATAGGCCAATTGGTTCGGGAGGAGATGTCGTTCAAAGGTCCTGGTCTTAAATAAGTCCCGCCCTGCCACACCAATATTTATGGACCAATCAAAATTTCGTGAACAATTTGCCAAACGCGATACCCAAGGAACATTATGGTAAAGTTTCACGGACATTGGCCCAGTGGTTCAGGAGGAGATTTCATTCAAAGATTTCTGGCTCAAAATTGGACCGCCCTGCCACGTCAATATTTATGGGCCAATCAAAATTTTGCAAGCAATTTTTAAAAGGGTCATCCAAGTAACATTCTGGAAAAGTTTCATTGAAATAGGCCCAGTGGTTCAGTAGGAGATGTTGTTCAAAGATTTCAGGATCAAAATAAGTCCCGCTTTGCCACGCCCATATTTATGGGCCATTTTCAATTTCACGAACAATTATAAAAAAAAGGTCACCCAGTAATATTCTGGTAAAGTTTCATTGAAATCGGTCTAGTGGTTCAGGAGGAGACGTTGTTCAAAGATTTCTTTCTCAAAATAAGCCCCGCCCTACCTCGCCCATATTTGTGGATTATCAGAATTTGGCGAACAATTATTAAAAAGGGTCACCCAGGGAACATTCTGGCAAAGTTTCATTGAAATCGGCCCAGTGGTTCAGGAGGAGATGTCGTTCAAAGATTTCTGGCTCAAAATACGCCCCGCCCTACCACGCAAATATTTGTGGATTATCAGAATTTAGCGAAGAATTTTTTAAGAAGGTCACCCAGGGAACATTCTGTCACAATTTTATTGAAATCGGCCCAGTGGTTTAGGAGAAGAAGTTTTAAGAAAGTTGGCGGCACATGAAGGACGACGGACGTCGGAGTCAGGGTGATCCTAAAAGCTCCCCTTGAGCACGTAGTGATCAGGTGAGCTAAAAGGGAATAATATGGTATGGACCATACAGCCGACTTATGGACGCAGAGGCGGACTCTTATACACTCAAAACAGTTTCTATGTTATTTTTCAAATGACTTCTGCTCCATTTGAGTTATCGATTACATTTTAATTATAATTGTCACAAAGTGGACCCCAGCAAGCGCTTTGTCCTTGATGAAAAGCTTTTTTTCGCAGGGAAGTCTTTTACTTCATGAGTTGGAACCGCAAGAAAATTCTTTGACGAAGTTCAATTGTAACTTCAACCTTCAAGACTCCAAAATTTGGCACTTTCTTGGGTCATTGACAATATTTGTGTCAAGTTTTATGATTTTAGTCAATTGCTTGTTCAGTTAGAGTGGAAACTGTTAACAGTTCAAGGTAACTTATGACCGTGACACGTATGACCCCGAAACAATAGGGTATTTCTTTGGGTCATGGGCAATATTTGTGAAAAGTTTCGTTATTGCAGGTCAATTGCTTCTCCGCTTAGCTAGCGGAAAGCAAACGGTCAATGGACTGACAGACAGGCATGATGAAATCAGTTTTTGCTCCTCTACTTCTAAGTTGGGGGTGTAGTTAATAACATCGTAAAATCGATAGGGTGAACGATTTTGGAATGATTTAGGAATGATGTTGAATGAGTGAGCGGAGCTGGATATGAGTGAAATTTAAGAAAGGGAATCCAATGTCGCTTATTTTGGAGGATGAACAAAATTAACGGTATGTTAAACCTCCATTTAATAAAAAAAAATGCATGAAAGTTCCACCAATGGCTTTATATTTCGCCAAGAACCAATCAGACGCTTAAAATTTCAATTATGTCAGTGAAATTGCGATTTGGTTCTAAAATGCTTTCTTCATTTTGAATGTACAAGTTGACCTTATTTATTGAGTAATTTTGAGAGTTTTGAATGGTTTGAGTGAGTGTTTGAAATGAATGAATGGAGCGCTGAGTGAGCGATTAAGAATGTATTGATTGAGATGAATTTCATTTTCACGATGTTACTAACTGTATGATGGTGCTCTTACACGTGTTGATGTGCAAGAATGTGAAAAACACAATTTGAACTAGTAGGCCTGTTTCAAATGGCAAGTTATTTTGGTGATGGAATGCAATTGGGCAAAGATATTCACAATTCCATTAAAGATGTGGTGGCCAGGATTTTATTTGATGAAATTTGGGCTTTGACAATGTAACATTCATGTAGATAACTGCAATATGACGGAAATCAAACGACAATATGTTGCAAAAATATTTATTAACTTTCAAAGTGTATCATCACTTTAAGAAAAACTAAAGATTTTTATTTCGTAACTGTAGACAGAAATGTACAATATAACAATTTGTCATTAGTTAAATGTGTGATTAGGTCGTTCAGAAAGAGAAACTATACCTTTAAAAGAAGCTATAACATAATTCTACGAAACAGGTTTCGACCTTACTAAATAAGCAGATCACGTGATTGGCCTGTGCTATTGCAACAATACTCAGAAACCAGATCGCGACATTGCCAAATAAGCAGATCACGTGATTGGCTAATGCTATTTTCAATAGCTGACCTTATTTGACTTTACTTATCACATGATTTCCAAATAAAGTAATGTAAACATGTGATACAAGTAAATTCGTACGCAAATTTAAAAAAAAATACCGTTTAAATCATGAATTAGCGTGTTAATAATATACATGAAGTGATTGTTGTGTAATTGTACAGGATTATTTCCTTTTGATGAAATAAACTGTATGTCTATGTCAAGTTGAGATATACAAAATAGGCCGAAGTGTATTCACATCCTGTTCACGTGATGTGTGTTCTCAAAAAACCCGAAATGAATTTATCTTGTGTTCATTTTGCGGTTTTGTTAAATCTAAGTTGGAATTGCTTCGCATTCCAACTTAAAAATGGATTATCATATATGTGACCCGTCAGCCGCAAAGGGACCATCTTAGAACTCTGTAAAATGAATATTTGAAAAAGAGATTGGGTCCAGCATAGGTCAACCAGAGGTCGCATTTCAAAAATTCTTTTACTGGAAGGTAGATTGATCATTCTAGATCCAGAAAATAAGCACAATGCGAAAAGTTTCGACCTTAGTCAGTCTGCGCGATCCGCGCGGTCTGACTTGGGTCGACACTTTACGCACTACCCAGACCCTTTTCGCGTGTCGGGTCACATTTATTGTTCACTCATTGTTACTTTGATTTCTTTTTATATTTACATGATAGATTAATAATGATTAATATTTACAAGAAAGTATTTTGACTAATCCTATACGTTGACATGATCACTGCTCAGTTGGTTACCCAATAGCCAAGAAGCAAAGTTCCAAGATAGCGGGATGAGCAGCCGGTGGCTCGGATGAACTGGTGTGGTTGTACTGGTGTGAACAACTCCAGGAAGTAATGGAAACCAGTCGGTGAATATAACTAGAATAACTTTGAAAGTGGTTTAACCCCTGTACAAAGTATGAACTAAACTTACAAGTTCCTGGTTTATCGCACGTGTGACTTCCGTCCTGTGCGACCACGTGACTGTTAACACGTGATATTGGTACCACATGCAAGGGTTTAGTTGTTGTGCCGTCTTTAAATAAAACGCCGAATCCAATGTCGTAGTCTTCAGTTTTAAACTCCCATCTGAGAAAATAAATTGATAAAAAAAGAAACTTAAACTGCTGAAGTTTGAATATCCATAACAGGGCTCTAACAAAGTCACGAGACAGAATTAGTCAAGGAGCGGACTAAAAAAGCTTACACTTTGTATTTTTTGGACTTTCATTCGTTACCAAAACTCTCTAAAGTACCTGATCTGGCGGAGAGAATCAATTTTCTAAAGTTTCGTCGTGGTAAATCTGATTGACTATGAGTAATGGCACAGAAATATCACGATAAAATGCCTTAGAGCAGGCATGCTCAGGTCTAGAGAGATATTCGTTACATCGTTCGGACTTCTCCGTCAACTTGCATGTACATGTACTTCGCACGTAAGTGTAGTAATCCGGGGTCATTTTTCAGGTAATTGGGATTCCGGTTGTACTTCGGTCAATACGCCTGAATAACAAGAGGGCCAGAATGGCCCTTAACCGTTCACCTGAATTTTATTGGCCCAGTGCATCTCACCCGAGAAACTATTTTGCAAAGTTACACTCAAATTTACCTAGTTGTTGAAGAGGAGATGTTATTCCCAAAATTCAAAGAGAAAATAGACCCCTCCCACCCATTGGTTACTGAGAAGAAGATGTTTAAAGATTTCGGGCTCAAAATAAGCCCCACCCCCTTGCCATGCCCATATTTATGGGCCAATCAGAATTTCACAAACAATTTTGAAGAGGGTCACCCAAGGGTCACTGTTGTAAAGTTTCATTGAAATCAGCCCGGTGGTTCAGGAGATGTCAGTCAAAGATTTGGGCTCAAAATAAGGCCCTCCCTACCACACCCATATTTTGCAATCAATCAAAAATTTGTGATCATTTTTTTAAAAGAGACACCCAAGAAACATTTTGGAAAAGTTTCATTTAAATCAGCCGAGTTGTTTAAGAGATGTCAGTGAAAATCTTTGGGCTCAAAAATAAGCCCCGCCCTGCCGCACCCAATTTTTTGGGTTAATCAAAATTGTCACCCAAGGAACATTTCTGTCAAGTTTAATTGAAATTGGCCTAATGGTTACTGAAAAGATGTTAGTCATAATTTTTGGGCTCAAAATAAGCCCCGTCCTGCCACACCCACATATTGGGCTCAATCAAAATTTCACGAACAAGTTTGAAAAGGGTCACCCAAGGAACATTTCTGCCAAGTTTGGTTGAAATCGGCCCAATGGTTACAGAGGAGAAAATGTTTCAGGGTTAAAAACTGCCCCGCCCTGCAACGCCCATATTTGGGGGTCAATCAAAATTTCACAGAAAAAATTGTGAAGGATAATCCAAGGAACATTTCTGCCAAGTTTGGTTGAAATTGGCCTTATGATGACTGAGGAGAAGATGTTTAAAGATTTCAGGGTCAAAAACTGCCCCGCCCTGCCACGCCCATATTTGGGGTCAATCAAATTTTCACGAACAATTTTTAAGAAGGGTCACACAAGGAACATTTTTGCAAAGGTTGGTTGAAATCGGCCAAAAGGTTACTGAGGAGAGGATGTTTGAAGATTTCAGGGTCAAAAACTGCCCCGCCCTGCCTCACCAATATTTGGGGGTCAATCAAAATTTCACAAACAAATTCTGAGAAGGGTCATCCAAGGAACATTTCTGCAAAGTTGGTCGAATCGGCGAAATGGTTACTGAGGAGAAGATCTTTTAAGATTTCAGGGTCAAATACTGCTCCGCCCTGCCACGCCCATATTTTCGCGAACAAGTTTTTAGAAGGGTCACCCCAGCAATATTTCTGCCAGCTTTGGTTGAAATTGGCCCAATAGTTACTGAGAAGAAGCTGTTTATAGAATTGTTGACGACTTCCGACGCACAACGGACGATGGACGACGGACAAAAGATGATCACAAAAGCTCACCTTGAGCACGTTGTGCTCAGGTGAGCTAAAAACAACGATTTCCGATCATCTATGCAGATACTCTTGGTTTATTATAAATTGATAACAAAACGCAGTGAAACGCGTTTTGATACCAAATTATGATATGCCAAGTTTTAATCTAGATTTCGTTCATTCTATTTCACTCTAAGTTTTCTTGATGCTTTTGACGCCATTTGAACCCACGTGCGAAACGACGCACGTCTATGTTTGTGCCATTATTATTCATTCCGAAGAATCGCCGAGGATTCCCGATTGCCAGACAGGAAGAGGAATTTCGCAAGAGAAGAATATATGAGCCGCCGTGCGTGTCATTTCCAACAATTTCAGATGAGTGCAGAGCAAAGCCTCTGACCAGCCTGTGCACCCGCATAGACTGAGCAGAGTCTTCACTATGCACTCTATGGTTGGATAAGGTCTTAACCCCTCTTTATATGGTCATTGTATATTTTTATTGTATTGCGGGGCTGTCCAGGCTGATCTATGTTTGTGCCTCACGCATATGTGAAATTGTCGGAAATGTCACGCACAGGCTCATATATTTAAGATCTTCTTTGTTTGCCTTTCAACTAGTTTTTCATTCATCTGAAAATTAACATCTAGGAAATAACCCAGTAAAATTGCGTTGATATCGGACCACCCGTATATCTAAGAGGAGAAAAATATGTATTTATGGAAGCTCGAATGCACGGTTGTCCCCGCACTACGTCATAAAAAAGTGAGGGCTGGAATTCTAAAAATACGGGCTGGAATTTCTATCCTGAACATTTCGATGATCTTTTGATTGGATAATTTATTTGAAAAACGGATGAGTAAACTACTTTGACGAAAAAGAAAGAACTGACCCGAAGAATATCCTAAATAAAAAGTATACCTTAATATAGTTCCAGGTTTGTCAACCTCGAAATCAACATTGTATGTTTCACCACGTGGTACATTTTGACAGGTCAGGTGTTCTTGTAATTCTTTAACGTTCATGTAATATTCCTCAGGTACATCACCTCCCTGACATATCTATTACATAATGATACATAATATCTATTATCTTATAATTATACACATATCTGTGTGATAACATCCCATATGATATTTTTTTATGATATCACAAAGTTATATTTATGACAATGACATAATGCGCTATTATTTAGAAACTTGCATTTCAGTTAGAAACATCAACGAAAACAAGGCAAATGAAGGTTATAAGATAGATATAATACGTATTTAGTGTTTTGTATGAAAAAAATATCTAACTCGGTTGTGAGAATTGATAATTGTCTCGGCAGAGCCTCGACAATTTCAATTCTCCCAACCTCGTTAGATATTTTTTTCATACAAAACACTAAGTACGTATTATATATATATAATATCTAATATCAAAATAAATGGAAAAAGTGCTCATGGAATACCGAACGCACAGTTAAAAAACATCGTGAAATTGACAACTTGAAGAATGTCATTGTAATGTCTTTGAATGAGTGTGTTGAGCGAGTTTTGAATCAAATTTAAGGGAGACAAATTCCAAACTGGACGAAATTAGCGGTGTTTTATTACATCCCTTTAAAAAACTACGTACTTTCTTATATGTGTGTTTTCAGGGACCAGACAGACGCTTTAAAATCCACACGAGCCAAAGAGAATTGTGGAATAATTTCATTAATTTCAATGAAATACTAATCGTTATGGAGTATTTCGAGCGTTTTTGAGTGATTTGGGTGAGTGTCTGGAATGAGTGAATGGATAAATAAGTGAGCGATTTAGAATATTTTTTATCGAATTGAGTGTCAATTTCATGAAGCCGCTAACCGTATCAAATTTCCATGAGTGTCATTGACAGTGAGACATTGAGTTGCATTGGAAGTCAAAGAGAGTATAAGAAATACTCAGCCAAAGAAGGCCGACACTAAGAGCCAAAATACATCTATTTAGCGTGCGGTGACGACTCTGATCAGACTTTGCAGATGCACAAGCTGCTCTGAGTTTTAACGTGACCCTTGTAAAATTGTTGGAAATGAAACACACTGGCTAAAATGGGGAATCTAGTAGATAATTTGGTAACATTAGAATGTTAAAATTAATAGTGAGAATATTTTTTTTATTTCGTGGTAAACCACACCGAGCTTAAAAGGTAAATATCTTTTTTTTATAATACCTATATAGAAAAAATTAAAAATATGAAACACGGGTGATTGTTTCGTAATCTGAATTTTGTCATATAAATTATTTTATAAGAACATATATGACAAAGAAATCAGATTATGAAACAATAAACTGTTGAGTTTATACATACAAAACACAGTTCTACCAACCATAGTTGCACATCTGGGGTTTCCATCCGGATCTGTTAATTTTCCTCCAAGAAAGACAGGCAACTCTTCTGCATCTATATACTTTAACAACTGATTCTTATAATCACCTAAAATAAATATATGACTTATTTTGATGTATAAACAAGGATAATTTTCAAGGGTTAACATTTTAAAATGGACCGAAGTTCAAACAGGTTGCAGAAGACAATTTCAAATATCCCTAGATCTCTATCTCGAGATTTGCACAGAAGTAAATTATGTCTAAAATGTAGAACATGCTTTCAGATAGTGATTCCTTATTCTTCACATGTAGGCATGTAGCAATTTAAAGCGACTGGGATATAGACTCACTATTTCCGAATACGATGATAATGTGGAAAATATAAGTTCTGATTCCATAGGAAATCAAGTTAAAAGAATTGTAAGAAATTACTGTCTTTCATATCACAAATCGCATTGGTCAGAACAAGTTTAAGAACTTGGAATTCAAAGGAATTTTCTCTAAATATATGCACCCCTTACAGTTTTCGATTGCCTTTCTGGTAAACCCTATCGAGTGCTCCCCTGCGTTCAGGGTTTCAAACGTGGAAAACTGTTGGCGAATTATACCCCGTTTTGCTCGTGCACTTGCGCTCAAAGCGGGGTATATTTTGCAAACAGTCACATTTTGTTATTCTGAACGCAGGGCTATGCACGACAGTGTGGGGTACTATTTCAAATTATGAGATAACGTAACTTACCTCCAAACACGTGTATCTTAGTCCGCATTTCGTCACTTATTAATGGTCTGGCTAGTTTATACAGCAATGGGAATATACGAGGCGCTGAAGAGAGACACATAGAAAACAATTCTTGAGATAAAAACAAACACAGAATATTAATCAAATACAAAAAATCAAAGCACTGAAAGTACTGATGGTGGACGTTTCTGTTGGCATACTAGAGTGATTCCTCCATTTGTGGAGAAAAGAGAAGTTTTACATGTAAAATAACGATAAAAGGAAAATGACCTGACCCAAGTTCGCATCTTGCTTCAGATATACGTTTCTCAACATATATCGTCGATCGTCAACAAAGTCCTGTAATTACAAGGTTTCGATAACTTTCGGAATATATCCCGGTGTAGTTTAAACAGTGATTCTCCTATCCATTTGTTATAAAAGTAAAGAAATGACAATTAGATGATCTAGGTTATTATTCTTATTTTGTAATGCTAATCAGTTCTCCGTAATCTCATTATTAAAAATTATGGTGCTATCTGCTTAAACTAGAAAGCTATGAATGGCTTGGGTCGCTCCACAGGCTTTAAATTCTTGTAAAAGAAAAAAAAATTGAATAGATTTTTAGATATTTTGGATTCTTCTGATGTTGAAAATGATTTCAGAGTTGCCACTATATAACATATAGAGAAAAGACCTCCGCTAATAAAAAAACAACAACATATATTTCATCCAATGACAATAATTTTGGCTACATGCTAGAGGGTTCGCCCAAGGATCATACCAATGAAGTTTGATTGATATCCACCAATAACATTCTGAGAAAATGATTTTCAAAGATTACACATAATAACATATTGAGAAATTACCTCTGCCCATAAAAAACATATTTTTCATCCGATCACAGTAATTTTTGGTAGAATCATAAAGGGTTACTCAAAAATATCATTCCGGTGAAATTTGGTTGAAAACCATCAGTTACATTCTGAGAAAATGATTTTCAAAGTTTCCACTAAATAACATATACAGAAATGACCTTCGCCCATTAAAATAATTATTTTTCATCCGATCACAATAATTTCTGGTAGCCTGATAAAGGATCACTAAAGTACCATTCGAGTGAAATTTGGTTGAAAACCATTAGTTACATTCTGAGAAAATGATTTTCAAAGTTTCGACTAAATAACATATAGAAAAATGGCCTCCGCCCATAAAATACATATTTTTCAACCGATCACAATAATTTTTATAGACTGATAAAAGGCCACTCAAGGATCATTCATGTAAAATTTAATTGGTATCCATCAATTAGAATCTGAGAAAACCCACTTTTAACCATATTAGGAAATAAGCCACACCCATTAAATCCATGTTTGTCATTGGATCTAAATTTCTTGAACAACTTTGAAAGAGGATCACCCTAGGATCATTACTGTGAAGTCTGATTGAAATCCATCCAGTAGTTTCTGTGGAGAAGATTTTTAAAGAAAAAGTTTCCGAACGGACGCACGAACGGACGACGGACACAACGCCATGACAATAGCCCCAGTGGCCTTCGGCCAGTGGAGATAAGAATTCTATGAAAGGATATTAATTGATTGTTCCGCGATTTTCATTCTCAAAGAAAAGAAAGGTTAAGTGTTCATATAAACGCGTAAAAAAATGCAGATACTCGTCTCGAGTTTGGCTTCCGTGTGTTGAAATGTAAAGTAAAACCCCTTTGCATAAACCTTTATCGCATGGCCTGAATGCTTTACTTTACCTGCTCAGACTGTATCCGTATTCATGTGTATACCGATATTTCCATTAATTTGCCTTTGTTTTATATACATTAGTAGTGTCAGGGGAGGTTGCCATTCCAGTAATTTCATTTCATGAGTGACCTCCCATTGACCATTGGGAAATAAGGGGCGAATTACTCACTCTGTAAGAAAAGTAGTTCTACGCAAGGAAAAAATTCACCTGATCTCAGAATTGAATATGATTTCACACTTAAAAGATGTCTTTGAGGTTGCAACAAGTTACGTAGACTCCTTGTTTCACTCCATTTTTGAAATGCATATTTTTCAGACGGTTACAATTCTTCAAAAAGAGTAAATTGAATCTTAATGAGTACTACTGTTTTGAAAACCTATTAACCTCTGACAGGATTGTTCAAACGTGGTATTAACACTGGTGAACGTAAACGTCCACCAATGACGCTCATTCCACGGAACCACATCCTAACTCGCTAACTCAAAGTTTCATTCATCATTCCTAAACCAATCCAAACCGTTTTAAACGCTCCGAATAACGTTCTAAAAGTTGATTCAAACCAGCAAAAACGCTCCACGATTTCTTTGAATAGTATAAATTTGGAAACGTCTGATTGGACCATGCATAGTACTACAAAGGGATGTAATAGATTTCTTACAGTTGTGTATACGCATCAGACGTAAGGAAGAAGTATTTGCAATAAGTCCTTGCCTTGAGTATCTTAAAATGAACCAGTGTCTGACATTTCCAACATTTTCGAATGTGGGCGTTGCGCAAAAATTTAACAGTTTTGATGGTCACATAATGCAATAAGAATATTCGTTTAAATTCCGACGGTAAATAATGGTTAAGACCTTATGTATCTACAGAGAACATAGTGAAGACAATGGCCAGACTGTGCGGATGCAGAGGCTGGCCAAAGATTTAGTTTTACACACTCATGAAATAGGTGAAAGTGTCACGTACAAGCTCGTTATGATATTCAAGTTTTCATATTTTCCTTCATGACGACTCTGAAATTAGATTTATGCACATATCCTACTAGTAATTGGGTCTCCTTAAACACACTACGTGTATTTCTAACAGTCTTGCAGTCTTTCTGCTCGGTTGGAACTTTTCGTAGTTCTTTGCGCTTAGTTGACTGGTTGATGCAAATAATTATGAAACGCCATTTCATAATTATTTGCAACAACCGGGCAACTAAGTTTTCAGACAGTTTCAATAAAATCAAGTGTACTTACCATTAACTACAAGCAGATACTTTAACATTTCTGGATAATTGTCTTCGAGTACTTTGACTAAATGTAAATACATTTGTAAACCTGAAAAGATGCTTGTGCCCTTAATAACAAAGCTTTCAAATAATGGTAAAAATATGTTAAATAAGGCTAACAATGAAACAAGAACACAAAGCGTTAATTTAGATAGCTCGCGAATACTAAATTAGGTAAGAAATTTATCGCCAATGAATTCTTTTACAAGTAAAAAATAATTGTAAGCTTTGGTTATCACTTTCCGATACTTGAATTCAAAGGAATTTTAATCGTCTAAACAATATGTAGATAATGGCTTCAATATAAATCTAGACAAATTCCGGGGCGAACTGGTTTCTGACCCGGATCCTTCCCGGGACGTACAATGTTAGCATGGGAGTTTGTCTCAGGCAGCGACTCAAGGTTAGGGTCCAGACCAGATATCGAATGGCTCCAAAATTCGACAGCAATTTATTCAAGCTATGAAGCGATAAAAGAAGAAACTTTAATTTTCTTTCTTATAGTTCTCAGTGGTGCTTGGGGACTGACAAAAATACTTTGAGTTTTCCAGGTTTTCGTCTTCATAACTTGAAAGTTCGAGGGAAAAGTTACTGAATCCCAGTTTCAACCTCTGGATCCGCACATGAAAATTCGATTCCGATGCTAAATACAGAAATAAGTTTCCTCATACCTGGTCGCCACAGCATTTTAGTGCCCACACCTTCCATATCAAATATCACAGTAAGGCCATCCACACGTTTACCAAGCTGTAAAGTAATGGAAACCTATTTGTTATACAGTTAACAACATTCTGAAATTGACAAGATTAATAAGTTTAGAATTATATTGGAATGGAATTAAATAAGTGTGTGGAGCGAGTTTTGGGTGAAATTAAAGGAGGTAATCCAAACTGCATATTTTGTTTAAGATGAAAAAAGGTAAAATTTATTAACTACCTTTAATGAAATATACGTACTTTTCTGTTTGTGTGTCTTCGTAGACAAACCAAACACTTTAAAGTCTACATCAGCAAATAAAATCGTTGAATAATTTGATCGATTTGGATTGAATATTAATCCTATTGGACGATTTCATTTCTCTTTCTAATGAATCAGAGCGTTTTAGTTCGATATGAGAGGGTTGGAATGAATGAATGGGGCGATGAGTGAATGATTTTGATCGGAATGTGTGTCATTTTCACGATGTTTTAACTGTAACATCATCGTGAAATTGACATTCAACCCGATCATAACCATTTTAAATTGCTCGCTCAGCATTCCTCTCATAGTATTCCTTCCGCTCACTCAGATTATTCACAGACGCTCTAAAATCGTCCAATAACATATCTAAAGCGTTCAAAACGATCAGCATTTCATTAAAATCTATCAAATTTTCCCCTTTTGTTTCTGCAGGGATATTTTTTAAATCTTATTTTTGGACGGTTAATACCCACACAAACAGAAAAATATGTTATTTTATTAAAGGGAGTTAAAAAAAATCCCGATAATTTCGTAAAATTTGGACCAAAATAGCGATATTGTATTACTTCTCTTGAATTTCAACTAAAACACATTCATCGCACTTATTCAGTTTCATTTCGAAATCGTTAATAGTTCATTCTCAATTGCAAATTCACCACGTTGTTAACTGTACAGTCAATAACATCTTGAAATTGACATTCAAAACGATCTAGACCATTCTTAATCGCTCGCTCAACGCTCCATTTAAACATTCCTACCAGGCTCACGTAAGTTGTCCACAACGCTCCGAAACAGTTCAAAACCTTCCAAATAAACATAATTTTATTGGAGGTTTTGATTTGTTCGCACTTGATAGGTCTTCAAAGACGCTCATGTTTATTTGAACAACAATATTTAGATTTTCAATAAAGGGAGGTAATAAAATATGGATAGTTTCATTCATATCTAATGAAAAATGTAATACTCTACTACCTCCCTTTAGCATAATGCAAAACATGCGCAACGCCCTCATTCAATTTTAAGCAATCATATTTCCAAAATAATTTATCTGGAAAATCTCATGATATGCTTAACTGTAGTAAATTGATGAGGTGTTTGGTATGGTGTCACTTTTGTTGATATTTGGTATGCCTATCCCTCGATGGTGTCCCTTTTCTGCTTGAAATTAAATCATTTGAATGAATGCGTAACAACCTTGTATAACCTTACTGAACTGTTTGTTGAGTTATTCAGTCTAAAAAGCTACGAAATAAACAAATCGCGTCTATTTGTACCTTCTACCATTCGAACTGATATTACTGATATCGGGACTGCTTTAAAGGCTTTCTCATAAAAATCTAAATTTAAATTCTGTGATCGTGCTCCCGGTTTATTTACATTTTCATTTGAAACAGCATTTATGCCTGTAGTTTTCGGGCTATTAAGATACTCTAACTTTAATTTAAAAAAAAAAATCAAGCTACGGAATAACGATACAGTTAACAACATCATGTAAATAATTTTGTGACAAGCCGATTTTTTTAGAATAAGTTTGGAATGAAATTGAATGAGTGCGAGTAGTGAGTTTTGGGTGAAACTAAAGGGATGTAGTGAATATCGCTAATTTGGTTCAGAATGAACAAAATTGGCGATATTTACTACATCCCTCTACTGAAAATATGTGTACAACTTCCATCGATAGCTTTCTATTTCTTCAAGAACCAACCAAGCGCTTGCAGTGTCAATTAAGTCAGTGAAATCGCGATTTTTTCTAGCTATATTCATTTTGAATGTACATGTAGTTGTTGGTCACATAGTTTGTAGTCATTTTGAGCGTTTTTTAAAAAGTTTAAGTGAGATGTGTGGATGAATGAATGAGCAGAGGGCGATCGAATAAGAATGGTTTTTGATTGAGATGAATTTCAAGTTCACGATGTAAATAATTTCACTGCTAAGATTCGCTAACTACATATTATGTACAGATGAAAGGTAATGAGGATGAGCAAAATGATGCCTAGCGCCAACTTAACAATACCCTTGTAAAGTCAAATCAGCCATATAGTTACCTTGACACTTTGTTTCTCCCAGTCCTTCAACGTCCATTCACACTGTAACAACTTAGATTTCTCGAGGTCGGACTTTCGAACAGACGCCATTATACCTGCAGGAAAGTAAAATTTCGAGATAAATAAAATAAAATATTTTCTAAATTCAGCAGATATGCAATTTCCGCCTTGACTTTCCAGTGAGAGACTACGGGCGTAGGTTTCTAGCGTCATGCGACATTTCGTCAAATGGCATTTTGACGACACGACATTTCGTGGAATGAAATACAATTAAGAACATCGAGCAATTGACTGTCATTCAATCAAAACAATTCTAAATCGCTTAAAAAATAAGATCATCAAATACATTTAAATAGAAATCGATAGAAAAATCAACGATTTCACTGACACAAATCAATTTTGTAAGAGTATTATGCGTTCGTGAAGAAATAGATAGCTATTCATAGAACTTGTGTACATATTTTATTAAAGGGAAGTAATATATATCGCTGCTTTGTTCGTCTTGAACGAAATTGGCGATATTGGATAACCTCGCTTTAGTTTCACACAAAACTCGCTCCACACACTCATTCGATTTCATTCCAAAAATCATTCCAAAATCATTCATTCTATAAATTTCAAGATGTTGTTAACTATAAAATTGATAATACCTTCGCCGATTGCGAAAATACGTAGAATGAATTTTAACTTCATCGAATATATGGTTCTGAAAATAATGCGGCGTTACAATCTTTAGTGTACAAATAATGTTCATTATGGTTATTGCGTTTCTTCATCGAAACCATTATAAAAATGTGTGTGACCTACGTTCAATTAAATTATTATCAACAGTTTGATATGATTTCTAAGACTAGTTTGCATTATTATTATTAAAATATATATAACCAAAAATAACAAAACCATCTACGCATTTAAAACAAATTAAGGTTTGTGTATGCTTGATTCCCTTTCTGCTATAAAGGAACCTCCATGTCGTCGGTAACAAACAAAAATGTCTGTTTACTAGACCAAGCTACAGTAACAACATTTTTGTCGTCCACCAACGGAGTATTTGCTCACCTTTCATGTCAAGATGTCCGTATAGTTCGACTCGTACCGGTGACCCATCTTTGTCGTGACCACAGAATCCTCCAGTAAGATAGTGTTTAATAACCTGAATATTAAAACGAGTAATAAACAATTTAATCTACAGAAAAAAATACAAGACCTTTCGTACTACACTCATTTGTTTTAACCCTTTGCTGTTTAATCCCTGCTTTTTACGTGCCTTTGATTTAATGATAGAGAAAACATTGTGAAAAAAGAAGAAATTGCTTCTGACAAGCAATTTCTTCTTTTTCCACACTATTTTCTACCCTACTGAATGGTTATTTTTCAAATTAAATCCACTTTAAATTTTCGTCTGCAAAACCTTTGAATTTGGACAGGTCCAAAATTTTGAAAAACAGGAAAGGGTTAAATCGATTGGGACAAACGCTCTTACAACTTAGATTCATCCATATCGATTCTGCTTCCTGGAAAGTAACCAGTACTGGCACGGAAAGTGTGGGCCAAGGAAAAGACCAGGGGCCCGTTTAACTAAATATCTTACGAAAAATTTAATCGTAAGTCAAAGTAAGAAATCGTACCTGGTGTTTCCATTCATTGTTAGATTCTACCTTGCAAAATCTCATTATAATCGTCTTTAGAAGACGTATCTAATGAGATGATGCACGGCAGAATTCCATATTTAGTCACTTCTGTAAAAGCAACTTTAATTTTTGGCTTGCGCAAAAAATGATCGTAACAAGTTTAGTAAAACAGGACCCAGGATCAATAGCCGCTCCAAGGAATTGAACTCGGGACCTCTTGATCAAGAAGCCGACAATCGACCTCTCG
Organism: Fragum whitleyi; assembly: GCA_948146395.1. Lineage (NCBI taxonomy): Eukaryota > Metazoa > Mollusca > Bivalvia > Cardiida > Cardiidae > Fragum > Fragum whitleyi. The sequence continues at coordinate 27,751,565 of OX411553.1, forward strand.
ACAACACAAACCACAATATACCTTGACAAGCACTGCTTATTTTGTGTTTCAAATTCCAAATTCCCTCTGTATAGTACGAATGCCATCTTCATTAGAGAAAAATATGTTTAGAAATATTTAGATTAAAATCAATATTTAGATACTATTGTCATATTTTTGGTTTATACATCGATATTAGAAAATGTTACTTGGCACAAACTTTCGGAATGACTTGTTACCCTATATTAAGCACAATTGAAAAATATACAAATGTAAATTAGCTTTGCGCTATTTCGAATACTAATGCGCGTAAACAAAACCTCATTTAAACATCTAAAATTTCTAGGGACTTCAAAAAGCACAAAGGAATTGAATTTTGGATTACACATTTTTACACACTTGAAATGAAGACGAAATAAAAGTATCGTAAAGTAATGAATGGAAAAATAATTAATTACCTCGTGAACGTCCTTCCAGATAGCATTGAATAAAGAAAAATGCAAAAGTTTAGTTATAGTAAACAACATCGTGAAATTGATAAGTTGAATGATTTCGTAATTATTTTGGAATGACATTGAATGAGTGTGATGAGAGAGTTATGCGTGAAATGAGAGGTTATCCAATATCGCCAATTTTGTTCAGGGTGATATTAATTACCTCAATTTAATAAAAAAAAATCATACAAGTTTTATGAATAGCTTCTGTGTCTTCACAAACTCATCATATGCATACAATACTCAATTAATTTAGTAAAATCGTGGATTTTATCTGGCAATTTTTAATCTGAAAGTACTTGTTGATCTTATCATTTTCAATGATTTGGAGCGTTTTTAAATGGTTTGGGTGATGGTGTTTGGAATACTTGAATAGAGCGCTGTGTGAGTGATTTGGAATGGTCTTAATCGGAATGACTGTCAAATCCGCGATGTAACTTACTGTGTTGTGGGGATGCCTACATGAAAACATAAGTTTTAAGTAACAGGTTTAGAAGAGGAACAAGTCTATATTCGAACGATACCGTAGAATACTGGAAACTTTTAGAGACCGTGCCTTGCAAAGTTCTGTCTGCGTTCAGAATGAACGCAATAAAAAAAACAAAAAAAAAACGCTTGAAAAATATCAACGAATCGTATGTGCGAAGCGGTTTACTTTTTCTAAGTGGCGTCCTTGGCAAATGTCAACCAGGCTAAACTCAATAAACTATTATATACCAAGAATCAAGTGAATTGAACAGATTAATTGATTGATTGAGTGAAGTTTTACTCCGCTTTCAACAGATTTTCAGTTATATCGCGGCGGCTGGAGTAGCTAAAAATGGATTCCTAGTATTTTTCTCACCAGTACTCCCATCACATCCTTCCCTAGCCTCAAGCTGCTATCTCACATAGGTACGATTATCAACCCATTGCCGGGCGAGAGACAAATAGTCTGAAGAATGAGTGCTGCCGTCGGGGATCGAACCCGGGACCTCTAGATTGACAGTCCGACGCGCTACCAACTGCGGAACTGAACAGAAGCGGTTTTCCGGACAATATTGGTTGGACCGACTGACCAACAGACCGATTAAAGCATACTGATAGCTTTGTCCATTAAACTTCGTTTGTGACTGTAAAAAGCAGTAATCAAGACGTTTGCATTAGTTTTATGACAATTGGATGCTTTTTATAGAAGACTGGTGAATCTCCTTTGAAGACAACTTTTAAAGCAATATACATGATTGGATCGATGGCGCAACACGTGACATTTGACCTGGTGTTATTTTGACTTATCGAACACGTGTACCGGCTCTTTGGCATCACGAGATAAAGCTATAAAATCGGATTTTCTCTGCCTGAAATTAAGTCTTAAATCAATGTTTTTAATTAACAAATGACGCCCCTCTAAGAACAAGAAACCCTTATTTAGTTCTTATCTTCATGGAAAGCGAGTTTTATTCTTATGCAGAATTTCTGTTTGTACAAGCTGTAGTTACGAGGCTTTAGAAGAGAACCCCACGATTTGAGGTTAAAAACGCTAAATTTGTCTTTGTTTAAAATCGATCAATCAAAATCAAACGACAATTCTATTTCTTTAGTGAAAAGAAAAGAAGAAAATAAATAAGAATTGTGATTTTATTGGATAAAATTCTCCAAAGCACGTTGTTGAGACATTGAGGTATTATGATAATTTGAAAGCTACTGGGGTACAAAATAATCTATACTCATCTCGATAGTCAACTTTTTGTGATTTATTCAAAATATGGACGATAATTCCTTTATCTGGTGGGAATAATATGCCACCAGAGACATAAAAACGTACAATAGCTTTCACTTACCTCCGGAGTTTCATATTCGGAAAGAAGTGATTCAACCTTCATCTTCTGTTTGTATGCAAAACTCTAGAAAGGAGAGAGGGAGAGAAAAAAAAACAATGATAGAATGATAGGAAACAACAACATTAGAGTCATTGTTTCGGTGAGATATATCATAAACAAAATATTTCCATAAAAGGGTTAAACGCAAAACATAAACAAAATGATTACCATATTTCCCCTATTCTGAAATGTCAAACAAATATTTATCTACAATTTATTTCTATTTTTGTAGACATATATAAACTGATTGTTCAAAGAGACATGCGGGGATTTGTGAAGCTCGCCTACCCGCTGAGATCTGAACCAAATGCAGGGGCGTAACTTGCTAAAATTAAAACATACCAAAGGAAATATTCAGGATATATACAGGACGTAACGCCGCTGGAAATTGACCCAAGAGGGTGTAGCAAGGGCGTAACTACCATTACGCACACTACTAAAGTACGTTATATAAATAAATCCTCTTTCAAAAAATATCGTTGATGAATGATCATATCATCGAAACTATAGCTAAATCAAGCTGTAGTTACAATGTTCCGGTTATTCACCAACTCTGATAATCTAAAAAAGGGGAGCGGACTTAAGGCATTCATCATTTGTCACAGTCCACATATTACCTCATACATATTCTTTAGTGGTTGCTTTCTAAGTGCGTATAAAATTAAAATTCTATTTACGCATATGCGTAACCTAGCTGTTTTAATGTAGCCCTTTGTCTGATAAGCTTATTAAGCTTATAACTATACAAATATCCGTGTGATAACATCCCGTATGATATTTTTTATAATATCACATAGTTATTTTTAGAACAATGATATAATGTGGTTATTTTTAGAAACTTGCATTTCAGTTAGAAACATCGGCGAAAAGAAGACAAATAGAAATCATAAGATAAATAATAATACATACTTGGTGTGTTATATGAAAAAATATCGAACTCGGTTGTGAGAATTGACAATTGTCTCGATAGAGCCTCGACAAATTTCAATTCTCCCAACCTCGTTCGATATTTTTTCCATATAATACACTAAGTATGTATTATATATGTAGCGCATCTACATCGGCTTATCATAGAGAATGCTACGTTATCGAAACCAGTGCTAATCCTCCCTGGTTGTCAGCTCTGGGAATCTCCATCAAGAAATTTCTTCTCGTTTCGAGTTACAATTCACTAGTCTAAACTCTTTACATGTATGGAACTTTGTATTTAGTAAGATCTATCGGGGAGAGGGAGGGGGTAAGTTCAAAAGAAATTTGGAAAGGCATCGTTTGTCTAGGATCTCGCCCGGAAATGAAAAGTAGAAAATGTCTACTACTGAGAATACATGCCCTGCGTTCAGGGTCATATACAGTGCGAACAGTTAGCCAATTATACCCCGCTTTGCACGTGCACTTGCGTGCAAAGCGGGGTATAATTGGCTAACTGTTTGATCCGTTTTGTCATCCCGAACGCAGGGATACACTCAAGACATAAGCTGAGGTTACGATGTTGTGTCACCATACTCACCACCTAGTAAATACGTCTTTGGATAGGGAAAATAGTTTTTGTTACGCACACACGTATTGTGCGTAACGAAAGCTGCTCCCGTGTTAACAAGTGTAAAGATCTATCAACGATCGAATGCGCCTTTTCATGACGGTGCCTTTTTAACACAAAGTCAAAAATGTTTTACAACGCTGTTGTCTTGTGAAATAGTCTGTGTTAATATCAAATTAGTGAGCTGGTACAAGAGCGACGAGCATATCAATTGGCTATCAGAATCAACAATGTTTATGTGGAAGATCACAAGTGCAGTGTTTTACTTAACATCTTACGATCATTTTTTGCGTAAGTCAAAAATTAGACTTCCGTCCATAGTAGTAACTAAATATTGAGCTCTGCCATGCATCATCTCATTGGAATCGTCTTCTAAAGACGATTCCAATGAGATATTGCAAGACAGAATTTAACGATGAATGAAAACACCATGTACGATTTGAGATTTTTACTTACGATAATTTTTTGCGTAAGAAGCTTAGCAAAACAGGCCCCTGTGTATGAGTAGAATTCCCTATTTTGACTCCACGATTGTTTACAACTGTACTGTCATCACAAGTCACATATTCGAGCTATAACGTGAGGGTTTTTTTGTTATTTTTTAATATCTACGTCGAAAGTTTCCATTTACAGGCTTAAGTCATTCTGACATTTCCGCTTTTCATTACTTTGCATGAGTAGGAAAACACTTCAAAGAAAGCCGCTCAAATCATAAAAAAGAATAGTGACAGGGCCATTAACGCAGGATGATTACATAACAGAATTTCTGTATTGCCAATTTACTATGACGCCAATGATTTTAAACACGATCAAATTAGCTCATGAACCTTTCCATGACCTCTTCAATTTGACCTGATTATTTGAAATCTGTCACGTCAGCTATAATTCTACAGATTTGTGAGACGTTGAACACGTAACGTCAGTCTATTGTTTACAGGGAGAAAAATCGTTTTGGTATAGAAGGTAGCCAAGTACTTTTAGAAGATAAAATTTGCTTATATGCTTGTCACTCAAGACTGCGTGATATTGAAACTCAAAGCCGAAACATAGACAAAAATTGACATGCCGTGACTTTTTTTAATCTACCCCTCCCGCCGTTTCGGTTTTGTTTAGGGATTGTAGAGTCACCATTGGAACAATAGAAAAGCATAAATCTATTGCTTAGAGATTAAACCCAATATATTGCTTCGTTCGACTACAATATTCTGATACAGAAAAATATTCAGTGAAAAATACCAAGTGTTTTTGACTTAGTATAAATCCAAAAAGCTATACTCACATTTCTGAACATAGTTTCAGCTTTGTTAACGTCGAAATTTCTGGCTGCAAGAAATAAAATAACAATGGTGAATTTTAAGACCCTTCACGTGAAAAAGGTCATTCTGAAAATCGAAAATATGAATCCAGACATTCTTTCAAAAGAAGGTAGAATGATCATTCGAGATGAAGAAAATCAGTTGAGTTTGAAAGTTGTCGACCCTAGTCAGCCTGTGCAATCCGCGCAGGCTGACTAAGACTGACACTTCACAAACAAGAGCATCGCCTACGGGTGCCTACATTTGGCTGTTGATTGCTGAATTGTGAATGAACAGTCTGCTGCAAGGGCTGGATAATACAAAAATCTAAGTCAAAAAAGGTACATGACTATTATAAAAATCATTTCAGAGTTATCCCCCTTGATAGGTTGGATAGCTCTTGTGATGGTGAATACACATGCAAAGTTTCATAAAGATATCTTGAATAACAATAGAGATATAAAGAGAAGGTTAAAGCTTCTGACACGCTAACGCTTACTCCAATAATAACGCCAACGCGAACACCGCAAAGGTGATATCAATACTTCGTTTTTTAACATCAGAGCTAAAGATGTAAATGTAATGTACGTACCTTTGAGCCATTTCCGTAGGTAAAAATCCTCATAATCTGGCTTCAGGATGTCTTTAAGTCTGACCCGAAGCTACAATTAAATAAGGACAAATGAGAAAGTGCGTGCAAAGTGATTTTAGACCATCCTCAATTGAAAATTTGTGACTCGACACGCGAAAAAGGACCATCTGGTAACTCTGTAAATTATTAAAAAATGAAAAAGAGATTTGTTCCAGTACAGGTCAACGGGCCGAATTTCAACATTTCTTATACAAGAAGGTACATTGATGATTATAGACTCAGAAAATCAGCCAATTGTGAAAAGTTTCGACCCCATGCCAGCCTGCGCGATCCGCGCAGTCTGACATGGGTCGACACTTTACGCACTCTTTAGATGATCCCTCTTCGCGTGACGGGTCACATTTGTGAAAGGAAAATGTGTCTATTTGGCTAAGTTGTTATGGTGATGAACTTGGATCTCAGACGTGGCAGATAAGTCGTAGGTTGCCTCTCTTGACAGAGGTCTGGGTTCAACGGCAAGAATTAAAGAGCAATGGCCTTGACAGATCGTCATTCGATAGCCCTTTCTTATGTTAACTCTGTCGTTTTATAACTGAAAGATTGTTCAAAATGGAATTAAACCCGACATGTGTGGGACCATTAATTTTCGCAGGAGCCTCTGAAAAAACATTATACTGGTCTGAAGTTTCGACATTTTGGTCGTCCTCAGAGGCAAGATATATGTATTATGAAATTTTCCATCATCTGATAGTCATATTGTGGTAAATTTTTCAATATAGTGAAGGGTCCTGGGCCCCTACCGATCCCCCTTCCCCCATCTCTGCATCCGCAATTGCAACAGTTATATACACGGAAACTGAATACATCAAACCTAAATGCAAGGCTAGAATTACCATGTACCGAAATTAAATGCATACAATTCAACCAAGTTCTCTTGCGTTATAGATTATTTACATGATCTGACTAATTTCTTCTTCCTGTCTTCATTTCTTAAAGTAAATTTATTTATATTGAAAAATCCAGATAACACAAAAAAGAATGATTCGGTATCGATGCCTTATACGTTTATCACAGACATTAACTTTTCTTCACGATATTTGATTTACTTATAGGGAAAAAAGATAAAACAAGAGGACCATGATGGTCCTAGATCGCTCACCTGTGTCTCTTTGATCCCTGGGACATAACATTAATTAAATAGGCAGATGTCAACAAGGAGATAATTTCTACATAAGATCAATACCATGGATTGTTTTCAGCCAGGAGCACGACAGATATGCCTGTTCACTCTTTGGTTCTATATAAAACGGGATGCATCCGGGTGGAACCTAAATGTGATCCCGGGGTCTTGATATGAACAAACTTGGTAGAGGTCCGTAAGATGATGCTACAAACTAAATATGAAAGCTGTCTGCCTTCTGGTTTCAGAGAAGAATATTTTTGAAGATTTTTTCTATTTTCATCCATCGTGCTCGGATGAGCTAAAAGAGATGCGCCCGGGTAGAGCCCAAATATGACCCCAGGGTCTTGATATGAACAAATTGGTAGGGGCTCTGATATGATACTACATACCAAATATGAAAGCTGTGTGCCCTATGGTCCCGGAAAAGAAGATTTTAAAAGATTTTCGCTCTTTGATTCTATGTAAAAAGGGTTGCGCCCGGGAGGAGCCCAAATATGATCCTAGGGTCTTGACATGAACAAACTTGGTAGAGGTCCACTCGATGATGCTACATACCAAATATGAAAGCTGTCTGCCGACTGATTTCAGAGAAGAAGATTTTTGAAGATTTTCATATTTTACCCTTCGTGCCCATATGAGCTAAAAGGGATGCGCCTGGGCAAAGCCCAATTATGACCCCGGGGTCTTAATATGAACAAACTTGGTAAAGGCCCACTAGGCGATGCTACATACCAAATATGAAAGCTATCTGCCATCTGGTTTCAAAGCAGAAGACTTTTTAAGATTATCGCTCTTTGATTCTATGTTAAATGGGTTGAGCCCAGGTGGAGCCCAAATATGATCCTAAGGTCTTGATATGAACAAACTTTGTAGAGTCCCACTAGATGATGTTACAAACTAAATAAGAAAGCTGTCTGCCTTCTGGTTTTAGAGAAGAAGTTTTTTGAAGATTTTCATATTTTCACCCTTTTGTTAAGGATAATGGAAAGTTAAGAGTGAATTTCATTTATTTGAACAACTTGGGTAGAGCTTGACCCAAAGAACATCCCTGCCAAGTTTCATCAAGATTGGCCCACTGGTTTAGGAGAAGATGTCTAAAGAAATTGTGGACGACGCACGACGGACGACGGACGACTGACGCCGGGCGGCGGACATTGTACAATCACAATAGCTCACCTTGAGCACTTCGTGCTCAGGTGAGCTAAAAAATGAATTAATGAAGAAATCAGTGTCAAATTTGGACGCAGTGCAATTTCATTTTTTTTCTTTTACACTCCGAGAATATGGCGTCCCTATGATCACTCTGATTTCAACAAAATCTTTTCAATTTAAAAAAAAAAATAGTACGTCTACTTTTCATAGTCATTTGTAATATCTTTGAATTTGGACCAGTTAAACTTTCTAAAAACGGGAGAGAATGAGAAATTTCACATGAAAGTTAAAAACAAACCTGGTCTATCTTTTCTTGCTCCTTTTCCAAATTTTTGTTGTTTTTCGGCATCTTGCTGACTAACTAAGATAATACGCTCTGAAAAAAATAAAGTGGATGAATTTCAGACAAGCGAACCAAGTCAATGAAAAAGAACAAAATCAAATTGGTTTTAAAAAGAAAAAAAAGACAGACAGAAAGAAAGAAACAAATCAGGAAGATAATAAGGAAATAAATAAGTAAATAAATAAACAAAGAAATATATACATACATATTCATCACCTGTGGGCGAACAAAATATAACAAATATATATGTACATGTTTAATCTGTTCCCGTTCAGGTTCATGAGATTCTATAGAACTACGTCTAAGAAAATATTGAGGAAAGGGGTTGCAAATTACTTGTACCCAGCAATTTCTCCGTTTTCACAATATCTTCTACCCAAAAGGGCGTTTTTATTTCAGATTGCAAACGCTATTTATCATCGTTTGCAAAACTTTTTTTCATTTTGGACCAGTCTTATTTTATGAAAAAACTGGAAAAGGTTGACCGAAGGATCAAAAGTCACATTGGTCTATATTCCTTTTAAACATGTATCTATATAACCGTTTAATCCGGCTGAAATAACGACATTTTGGTCACCGGGTGACAGTTATAATAAGTATTCCACTGTTGTCACACGTAAATACAGTTGATTACATCGTGAAATTGACACTCATCTCAATCAAAACCATTCTAAATCACTCACTCGGCGCTCTAATTCACTCATTCAAAATATTCACTCAAATCGATCTAAAACGCTCCAAATGACTAATGAATAACTATACAACCAACTACATAAATATAGATGAAAAAAAATCGCGATTTCACTGACACGATTGAAATTGTAAGCATCTGATTGATTCTTGAAGAAATAGGAAGCAATTAACAGATTTTTTATGCATATTTTATTAACGGGAGGTAATGAACATCGCTAATTTTGCTCATGATGAACAACATTAGCGAAATTGGAATAACTCCCTTTTATTTCACTCAAAACTCGCTCCACACAGTCATTCAATTTCATTCCAAATTCTTTCATGTTGTCAATTTCATGATGTTTTTAACTTTACATACAAACATACAAAGTCCATACGCACACCGACACTAGACTGTGTAAAACAAGTTCCCCTATAACTGAGGCGGTGTTGAATAGGAATAAATAAGGGCGGAAGCCGAGGCACAATTATCGAGAAAATATCACGGCGAAGTCTCAATTTGGACAAATCAGCATCACTTTCATCTTTCACCCAATAACATTAATGAATACGGTGCAAATTATTCAGATTTACCCTTTTGCAGATGAAAAATATTTAGATTTGGTTTACTGTGTGTATTTCCGTTTATTTATCGTCGCTACCGTAGCACATGCCCATATGAGCGACGCCCTAGAAGACGGTAAGTTGTTACGGGGGATAGTGCAAGGATACATGACGAAACTACTGCTGAGATCCGCCATGGTCCATTAACGTGCTCGGTGTAGAGCACAGTCTCACCGGGCCTCGGTTTAACGTCTCATTCGAAAGACAATTAGTTTGTTAGTGTGCCAGCCCGGGTATGAACCCACACCGTCGGGCTGGCACACTAACAAACTAATTGTCTTTTGGATTTAGTTTACGTGTGTCCGGATCCAGGTATTTTTCTTGGGGGTTCGGGAGTTGGGTTATGGAGTAACAATCCAAAACTTATTTTATCGTATTTTTGACACATTATTCGAAAAAGAACCAAATGTGAAATATTTGGAAGAAAAAAATATTTGAAATAGATATTGAATCTAGCAGAGGTCAATACGCGAAACAGTTGTAGCTCCTGTATGTTTATAGGCAGTTATAGCTCTTTCACAAGTAGCAATCGATATGGATCTATCTGGAAAGGACGAATCCTTGCCATATTGTACAGGCCGATAAGGATATGCACTTTTTGCACTTGCTGTTTATCAATAAACTGGCTCCCACCCCTCTGATCAGAAGTATTTTAAATAAGCAAAATTCAACTAGAGAAAGTGTAATTTCTTATCAGCTTATATTCTCTTACTGGAGGATATGTGGCGTCAATTTTTGAGGATATGGGTGGTAATTTGGATAAGATGAAACAGTAAAACAAGAGTGGTGTACCTTATTTATTTTAAATTTAACACTTACTGGCAGCCTGTGAGCCAGGCTAGTTTTTGGCCTGGTTAAGCAGGCCATAGGAAACAACACTGTATCCTGGAAATTGCCTAGGAAAAAGGTAATCGAGTCAAAAACCGAAATACATGTGTACTACGTAGCTTTTTGTGCTTATACGCACGCAAAAAATAGGTCTTGTATACGTCATCAAATTTTGTGCGACACGAGGTGCTTTGTGTGTTCAACACAGTGCTTGCATATCACTACGCTGTGGTAAAATCAAAGTACTGGAGGCGAGGGAACTAAATAGACGAAACTGGAAACTGGAAAATTACCTTGATTATTCACCTTGTCCTTATCTTGTATACAAGATATTTTCTAACTTATGACTGCAAAAAGCACTACTGTGTTAAAGATACATAGCTTTTTTGTCTTGACGGATGACCTTGCTAATAGGTAAAAGACAAAAAATGCTGCTAACTAACTCTTTCTTCTTTCTCCCCAATATTGTCTACCCTTTCTGCTACAAATTTTACTAATTTGCCCTTCTATTGTATGTAATCTGCAACCCTTTATAATTTGGACCTGTCTAAATATGTGTTGTCTTGTAATGGATTAATCTAGATTAGAACAATTTAAAAGCCTTGTCCCTTCCTTAAACCCTTAACAGACGACAAAATTTTAGACTGGACCAACTTGGAACAGGTTGCAGACAATAAATCAACATGAGTGTAATTTGATATATATCTAGAAAAGAAATTCAAAAAATAATGGGGCAATGAGTATAGGACGGACCATACTGTTGGAAAGGGAGAAATTGACCTTATCAATTTCTTGTATTCCCACAGTAAAATACAACTTCCTTATGGAATTCAATTCAATGTAAAAGAAAGAGTTGCGCATGTCTGCAAAGCGGTATCTATACCTTGGGAATGAGTTGTTTTGGCGGTATATAGTAAGCATATCGTTCGACACTTTCCTTTGAAGTGAGTTAGGCATAATGTGGCTTATGATCCCCAAAAGTAAATGGAACCCTTTGTTTCCCTCGACTGAAAAAGCCTTAACAAAAATATTTAAAAATTGGAGTGCATGCCTTCAAATGTCACCTTGCCTCTTTATAAACCAGGCCTTCAGCGCTTTAAGCGCTTTGATTCTAATATGATCCACTGTACTATATAATTATTTTTAAAGCAATTTTCAGTTGTTTTCTGTTGGATCCATTTTTTTATATTGTTCAGTGGCGGATCCAGAGGAGGTTTGGAAGGGGGGTGTCAAAAGAACCATCAATTCCAAATCAATTAAAAATTGGTAATAGTAGGCAACGAACCCGTTGGGTTTCGTGCGGCGTCAACAAAAGGTTCCAGGGACTCAGTAGTAAAGCTCATATGGGCCCTTTCTTAAGGTTAAAGAGTCACTACTTAAAATGGGGATATTTTCGTTTAGCTATCCTCGTGTTTTTGTGGTAAATATTGAACAATTCTCTCGATTACCTATACAAAGTGTTGGATAGATAGAGATCAGCTTCAGAAAAGAATTGAAGACTATTTAAAACAGTCTTGAATTCTCTTCTGAAGTTGATCCGATTTCCTGGGGAATCCATGGTACTCGAGTCAGATGGTTGTGAGATTCCTGGCTACTCACTTATGCGTCTCAGAGTCACAAAACTGCGTCCCTTTAAACCCTGTCGGAATGTTTACGTACGAACCCCATTTACAGAAATGCTGGGGCCTGTTTTACTAAACATCTTGCAATCATTTTTTTTGTGTAATTCAAAAATTAAAGTTGCTTCTACAGAAATAACTAAACATGGAATTCTGCTGTTTCTTTATCATCACCGGAATCGTCTTCTAAAGACGATTCAAGTGAGATATTGCAATGCAGAATATAACAATGAATGAAAACACAGGGTACGATTTGTGAGTTTGACTTACGATAATTTTTTTTCGTAAGAAGTTTAGTATAACCGTGAAATATCTTGTATCTTGTTTCTTGAAAATTAAATAAATATATATAAATACTGTAAATAATAAATACAGAACTAAATAAAACATCTTCAATTCAGCTTTAGGAGGGCATTTTACGCATTGAATTAGATTTTTAATCGCACAACTGCATTTGCTACGTTATTCTCAAACTGAAAAGTCGCAGGCAATTGTTTAATCATGAGATTTCTGTTAGGCAAGGTCGTCATAATCAGTTTGAACTGATGTTCAACACCTTAAAACATTTCCAGAAGACATTGAATTTTTAGTTTTTTTTCTTGCCAGATTGATAAAACTGCCATTCATTTGACCGTTTTAGGCTAATTTGATTTCTGAGCTAAGTATCAGGTACTATCAATATACATTTAGGGGCCGTGTTAGTATTGATTCGAGAATGCGGAGTTATATTATATGATATTAAGAGACTGTTATGTTCAGAGATTCAATATTCGATTATTTTTTTCAAAAAACACCACCAATGCCGTATTCTGATGCCACAGTGAACGCATATAAAATGATTAAATTTATAATGGAAACAAACGAAATTAGAGATATGAGCAGCAATGATTGGTAACACATTTAACCTGTGTAAAGGATATTTTTCCATCCGAAGAAAGTTAAAATCCCTATCATCAAAAAGCCATTCAATCTCAAGGTTTGATTTGATTGGTTGAAATTCGAAGTTGGCGGTTAAAGGTTTTTATCAAAATAAATACTATCTTCATAACAAAATGATTTATCCATAATATCAGATACTGTTTATGGGACTACTTAAAAGCTTTGCAATCAAAATTATTTTCACTGAGTAATGAAATAAGTTTTTCGGCCAATCAGAATGGCATGGATCTTGGTCAAACAACTGGAATTAGATCATTTCTAATTACATGTATGTTTTCACCATTAAAATACAAATGTGAAGATAAATTCTGGGGAAGGAAAATAAAAAGATGAATGTAAAAATATCTATCGCTGAAAGAAAAAAATAAAAATTTCAATTAAATCGGTCATAAAAATGAGCCGGATAAGTTGTCTTATTATATTGTATAATAATAATAGAAATAGTGATGATGATAATGATGATGATGATGATGATGATAATAATAATAATAATAATAATAATAAATAATAATAATAATAACAATAACAAAATCAATAATATTATTAATAATAATAATAATATATGTATGAATCAGTTGTCTGTTTTCTCAGTTCTTGCCAGTAATTCTTAGTTGTGTTCAAACGAAGACTTGTCAATGAAACTTGTCAGGATGATAATTTTATTATGAGGAAAGTTCATTTTGAAATTAGTTGGATCCAACAGAAAACACCAGAAAAGGGACCGTCGTGGTGAATTTTCACTCTATTTTTTCTCGGTTTTGAGATAAGATCCACAATTATAATTGGATTTTCTCGAAACATTCTCATGATAGAAGCAGTGTCATAAAAATTCCGCTTTCAATGACGGGCAGGATCCTTCGGGGAAAACACGGAAAAGGGGGTCTTATGTATAACATCTAAAAAAATTGTTGTTTATGATACAGGGTCTGCAAATATTATCATATTTCGACGGAACTTTCACACTTGGAACAGTGGGGCTCGGGGAAGGATACTAATATGGATATGAGGAAGGGTTCTTTCAAAAAATTGGATGGATCCTTCGGAACACACAGGAAAAGGGATTTTTCGATGTTCACTTTACATATGTGACCCGTTACGCGAAAAAGCACCATCTGGGAAGTGTCGTCCTTGTCAGACTGCTTTACTAATTTTCTGAATCCAGAATAATCAATCTTCCTTCCCATGAAAGAGTTTTTGAAATGCGGCATCTGGTTGACCTATGCTGGAAACCGATCATCATTTCTTTGAAAAAAATCAAATTATTCCACATTTTTTTTTTGACTTGTGTGGATTTTAAACGTCTTATTTCTACGTTTTTTAAGGCATGTAACAAAATATCAATAAAGTCGTCGAATCAACGAAATAAACATATTGTATTACATGTACATTGTCAACATCTTTCTCTCAATTAAAATTTAAAGAAATAGAATAATCGGTTGTTTTTGCGAGTGAGATTGATTAATTTTCCATTTCCTGGACAACAAAAGTAATACTGTAACTAGCGAAAATATACTCAGCAAAAAAAGAAAGTATCCACTTTTCACTTGTAGTGCTTTGCTTTATCATCCATACATCATTTTTTATTCAAGTGATATGCAGTTTTGGCGTAATGCAATTAATGTCAAAGTCATTTTTTACGACGACGTACATTACGCCTGCGATCTTGTGATTGTTCTCTAAGGAATGTAACCTCTAACGCTTTCTTTTTAAGAAAATCACACAATAGTTGTGTTAGGTACAACACAATTTTCAAAAGAGACAAAGAAAAACTTGCGAACAGGCATAATCAAAACTCGACAAACGTTGATCACATTTTTACGAGCTTTAGTTGAAAGATGAGAATAATAAAGTCGTAAGCTAGTCATTTCCGATCGAGCTGTTTCGTTATTCGCCTTTTTGAACTAATTAGACCCGCTTGGAAGACGTCACGTCAGATCCGCTTATTCACGTTGACGCATTTACTTACACGGCTCTTTTCAAATATTTAAAAAAGGAAACGCAATAAATATGTTAACCTTTTAAAACGCCAAACTTTTAAAATAAGACAATTGTCATTTAAGTTCAACCGGTTTACAGAAAACATTTTTCAATGAGATTCAAACGAGTCTCTACAATGAGTATTAGCAAACGTTAACGTAGCGTAGCCGTATTTTATTGTACAAATGTCAGATAAGAATTGAAATCGAGAATTTTGGGATGAGGTTTCTCAAAAGACACGCGCAAACCAAATGGTAAAGGGCTAGGTTCATTTAGGGGCAAAAATGGCCCTACTTCTATTTTAATTAGAACATGACTTCTATCAATCATTATGTTGTGGAGATGAAGAAAAAGACAAATAAAATTGATACTGACTTCAGACTGTTGCCATAGCAACCATTTTATTCTCGATGAAAAAATTCAAGAAAAGTCATACTTTTAAGCTTTACCTCAGTCTTAGACTTAATTCTTTGTCTAATTATTGATTGTAAATGTAAGAGAATTGAATCAAGAAGAAAATCCATTTCCATGGCAACCAGTGCATGTGTTTCCATAGTAACAAGTGTGCGCATCAACCTTCTTTTTTTGTAAAAATGCATCTTTGTTGTTGAAAAAATGTGATTTCCACAAAAAAAATATATTCATTTACTGAAAAGAAACTAGAAGACTACTTTTAAAAAAAAAAAAACTTATCACGTTGCTATGTTACAGAGTGGGGAATCTAATTCCTAATGTTAGAAAATTATGAAAAAAACTGTATTTATTAGTATTTTAACAAAAAATCACTACGGTATTTGAAGAATGGGTGTGGACATATCTTAACTTCAAAGAATCATTGTTCATTTTCAAATACAAATTCTGTTGCTATGGAAACAAACCAAAAAATTTTTGTCTCTTAAATGCCATCAACAATATCAATTTATTTTGTTTAAACAGGCACAGTTAAAGTTATTCTCTAAACACAAAAGTCATATTTATATCTATACTTTGATTTATTTGACCCGAATTTGACTTCTATGGAAAAAATGCTTGAATATCAATTATCAATATATTTTATCAATTAACAAAATATATATTGCAATCAATACCGTTTGTTCATCATTCCTATGAAAACACTTGCAAAGCCGAGTAGGAATTAACATATTTTTTATATTATTTTAAGCAGCAGGGGTCAGATTCGGGTCAATAAAACCGCGCTATAATATACACGTCAATCTACACCAACAAACACGGCTCCTGATAAATAACATTGGTAATTATTGCTTTTTTTTTCAAATGATTAATTTTCCAGCATTTTGATTGGTTGACAAATTATTTTATTTCTAATTGAAAATAATTATGAGTTCGCAACTGCATTGATATTGTAATATTGCAAACAAATTAGTTCCAAAAGCAATCTGTCTCATTAAGAAGAAATCTTTTGATTGAAGATGCTAAATAATTAGATATGAATGTATTAGTTTTTTTAATTCATGGAGGTGTGAAACTAAAAACCTAATCATGTTATATGAAGCTTATGTATGAAACCCCTTCATTTACTCATACAGTGTGAATAGGTTTGTAATTTTCAAATCTCAATGAGTTAAAAAAAGATTTTCTTTATCCCTAAGTAATGTTAAAAGTACAATACAGATTACCCAATTTTCGACTGGTCAATCTTTTCAACGGGTTCAAATAGTGTGTCCTAATACATGTAGTAGACATACATGCTTTGCACTCACTCTCGGGTGCAAGCAGGGTAATAATTCTTTATGTTTGATGACCTTTTTTTTTTTTTTTTTTTAAAATTTTGGATCCGGCAAGCAGAAATGTTTTTAATCAAAACCACAACTGCGAAACTGCAACCAGGCCTTATTCATGAAAGATAAGAATGTTGCATGGACGCCGAGCTCATTGTACAAAATGAGCTTAAGGTTTGACCTCCTTAAAAAAAACTTAACAAACTAAAGCAGCAAATGCATGCATGAAATATTGTGCCTTATAAGTACAATCAAGTATGCGTATTATCCGTCACATTAAAAAGGATTATCTGGATAGTGCGTGTAGTTTCGATCCTTGTTAGCCCAGACTGCGAATATTATGCAAGCTAACAAGGGTCAAAACTGTTAGTACTTTGCTTAGTTTCTGAATCTAGAATGGTCCTATATCCTTTTGAATTTCAACCTCTGATTGACCCTTACTGGAACCAATGTATTTTTTGTTCGTTTCATTTTACGGAGTTCCATGATAACCCCTTTCAGTGTGACAAGTCAAAAAGACTAAATGTCAGAGAACTACCAGGTCAATGTCATAGCGATAAAGGATTGTAAATATCCTTAATTTTACGGCTACATACAGATTATTAGTACTTAGACATGAACGTGTTTAATGGACTGATCTTCTGTGGCTGACTCTAAATGCAGTGCAGTTAGTTGCATCGTGAAATTGACATTCACCATGGTAAAAAACGTTCTAAATCGCTCACTCAGCGCTACATTCATTCATTCCAAACACTTACTCAAATCAATGGAAAACGCTCCAAAATAATTTGAAAACATTCCGAAATTGTTCAAGACGATCAACATTTTATTCAAATCGATCAAATTATTCTACAATCTTATTGGCTTGTGTAGATTTTAAAGTGTTTGATTGGTCCATGAAGACACACAAATAGAAAAGTACTAATATTTCATTAAAGGGACGTATTAAATTGGATTACTTCCCTTTAATTTTGCTCAAAACTCGCTCAATACACTCCTTCAATTTCAATCCAAAATCACTCCAAAATCATACATCTTGTCAATTTCACGACGTTCATAACTATATCTATTCCTCAATAGTACTTTCATCGGAATCTGACGAATCTATTAACTGAGGAATATTTACAGCATCCTCTAAATACTGACCCCAGTCTTGCACTCCATAAACTTTATTATCATTATGAAGTGCAATGCCAAGGTGCCACAATACAGCGGCCAAGTGGGAACACGTGCCCACTGTACGAGCACCTGCCTTACACTTACAATAATATGCCTTGATATGATCGGGGTCGTATCTAAGCCAAACAAGATATGACCTGGAAGAAACGTGACGACTTTGAAGCCTGACTCTCAGTAGACCTTGTTCTTCATTGTGTATTTGGAAGCTACATTCCCCACTGATGTATTCTTGAATATAACTCGAGCTGAGCTTTAGTTGATATGTTCCAATTGTAAGCACCCTCAATATAGTTTCATTTAACTCGGGAAACTGTGATAAGTCACAATCTTGGACTGGGGTCCACTCAGAGACATTACGCCTTTCCAAGTTGTTGGACTCAACGTAGTTCTGAAGATCGTTACTGTTTGACAGTCTGTCCAACATCTGGCCCGCTATGATGTCATCAGTTTCATTGGTTGAATTGAGTGATGGTAAATATCTGTTACAGAGGGAGCATACAATCCGAACATAGTCGCCTATAAATGGAACTTGGTTCGTTGGGAGAATATGGCTTAAATACTTCCAATTCTTTATGCGTGCGTTGGCTGCCTCAACCACCCATCGAACCTGGGGAAAAAGGATTTTATATTTAATATTTAGAAAAATCAGATTTTTCATAATTTGACTGACTGCTTTTATTTCTACACAAACCAAGAATATTGCCAGTTTTATTTTCAAACCTCGTTACAAGAGCTCTATTCAAACTATAGCAACAATTGTTAGGAACAATATCGACGAATTTGAACCCTTAAAACTAAACTTTATAAATTAAGTTTGTGTTTCGCGATTGCGAGTGCTCTTTCAACGAAAACGCACCCAATGTCTGTACAGAATTTTATATGATTTTTCGATATTTTGGTCACCTAAATTATTATGATTAATTTAGTCATGTTCAAAATGAACCAGTTTCATTAACCAATTGAAATGTGTCCCAGAGTTACGTTTTTGTCGGATAAAAAAGTTATGCAAGTACAAAAGTATCAGCGACCAAAGAAAAGCTATATTGGCTAGCCGGTGGTATAATTTTTCGAAAATTATGATTCATCTCTATAAATGTTCAATGATAAATGACATTAGTAATGAAATAATCTAAGATTACTTATACATGTAATGTATCAACTTTTTTTTTAAATGACCCTCTGGAGATAATGGTATACTACATGCGATACTGTTATCGCATGTAGTATAAATACATTAGAAATGTAGTATCCTTACCAGTCTCACGGAATTATGAAATATTGAAACGATGCATTTTTGTGTGAAATGTTTACCTTTGTGACCAAGCGGCTGGTATTTGAATCCTCGACATTCATCTGTTTCTCGTTTCTTTTCATGAAGGTCGGCATTTTTGCTTGTATTCCAAAATCCTCTAAAAGGTCAATTGAATCTCTAAACCCTCTGTCAACAACAAAAATATCGTCGGTGTTAATCCAATTCTTGATGTCATCTATGTTGTTTTGAATAATGTGTTTTAGTATGGAAGCATCATTGTTTCTAGCATCAGCGAAATATGGGCCTAAAATACTTAAAAAATATCCAGTTGTTGTCACAATTACCATTGGTTTGACTAGCGGTCTGCCTTTATGTAAGCTATAAGAACGTCTTTGGAATTTAAAATTATTACTTTTTTGGATGTATATGTAAGTCCCATCTAAAACTAAAATGGCCTGCTGGTTGGTTTCAGCTAGAAGAGATTGTGCCAGTTTTCTGGTGTGATTCGTGATGACGTTTTCACGGGTAATATGGGAAAATCCAAGGTATTGAGGAACAAAATCTTTCATCAAGGTCTCGCGAACAGTGTGGATAGCTCTTCTGACACTAGATTTTGAAATGTAAAACAGGGTTGATAACAGCTTGTTCGGGAGTCCAGACCTCATCTTGAAAAGAAACAACCCAAGAGAGGTCAATGAACTTCTGGCAGGTGTGTTCTTAATGTTCAACTTGATAGTGTCATGTAAGTTGGTAAACTGTTCCCTATTCAACCCAGTCAAGGAAGTTAGGTCCATATCTGTAAAGGAATCAATATCATCAAATGAAATCCGTTTTTCAGAGGCTGCGAGTGCATGTTGTCGAACGTTTTTTAAAAGATTTAGAATTGACGTTCTATTCAAAAAACAGTGGTCAGCAGTATTCATTGATAATACAACACCAGGTTTGAAATCGTCCAGAGAGTCATTCATGTGAGATGGACAGCATCTACTATCAGCTGTTATTACAACATTATTCTGTAAAAAGCGTGCATCGGCTTTTTGACACACTTGGTATATTCAATCTGACCGCTGGTGGACTCTGGCAGGTGTTTGAACTCGTATTTGATGAACTAGCTAACGGTTCCTTTTCCACAGTTGTTTTAGTTGAGGGATAGGCGGGGCGATTACATTTTCCACAAATGAAATCATCTTTCGTTGTTTCTAGAAGGAAATTCTTTCGCAGATATTTTGCCACTCGTTTGTTAACTGGTCTGCGTTGGTGTAATTTCAACTTTTTGTTACATAGGACACACGTTTTCTCAGGCATGCTGAAATTATAAAAGAAAAAATAAATAAGATGGTTGTGATTTCTTTTGCCGTTCTCATACTGTTCACGGAATATTCCTAGTTTACATAAAACATTGGCAGATGTGTACAGATGTGTAGTCTGATCTTAGCTAATAGTGCCGTTTTTTCCGTTTAATTATTGCGGATGACACTCCCTTGTTAGTATTTGTCACACTTGTGATAGTGAATGAATATGTTTATTAATTTTTAGATGATTGCTTGAGATTAAAGATAATGCTAAATGTCAAATTATTCGCAGACGTAACAGGAACAAAATAGCAATGCCTGTACGTTTGTCAAGTCAAGGCCTATCTAATTAAGATAGTTGATAATCTAGTTGATGCGCTCCTTTAATAAAAATTCAGCTAAAAAAGTTACTGGTTACCGGCGCCGTGTTACCAATTTGAACAGTAGCTCTTATGCATTAGCTTTGGAACTTAAAAAAATATTAAGTAAATAAAGGTAGGAAAGGTACAATTTATCACTTACTTTCACTAAATTATGTAACCACACTAGATCTATACAATCTTGTAACTTCTTCATTAAATGTGATGTTCTCAATTCACTTTCAAATCTTCAAGCCATGTCTTCTGTTGCATTCTGAAAGAAGAAAAATATTGTAAGGGTATGAAAAAATTTCTTACCAAGAAAAAAAATTGAGAAGTTATCGGGAATCGATCCGCCGTCGCCAGCGAGGTAGACTGCCGTCCTAACCACTACACCACGGGGACTTCCATCACTATCCATATTTAACAAGTAAATAAACCATTTTTTAAATTCGTGCGCCGAAAATATCGTAATAAAACGTTTATTTACTTTATTTTAAAACATTAACCAATTTCTTTTTGGGTAGGAACAGCCCTTAAATAATGCCGTTTCATAACACCAATGATTACTTTTAATTTTGATTTGGGTTAAAAAAAATCTGCTGCTGCGATTCAAGGATTGATCCTTTCCATTTGTTTTGTTTCATTAAGCAACAAATATTTTTCGAAAAATATGATAATGAATGGAAAATTATTGATAACTTACGTTTGAATACAAATGGCAGCACTGAACATCCAATTTTATCACACAAAAGTACCCGTTGCTAATGACGCGGCTCTCCTGGTCAATAGTTACGTCCCTTGCGCATTTACTCGGCACGTATCAAGTTCGTACCGTATGAAATAGTGGAATGACGGTATAGTTGGAATAAACGCAAAAGGAAAATTATTTTTAGAAATTTAGTTTGATTGCTCTTTAAATCGTTTTTAGATATTGGATTTTTTGAAATTGTCAATTATCAAAGTCCGAAGCCGAAGAACATTCGAGAATGGATCCATCATGGCTGTATTGACGATTGACTATCGCTGGGAAATCTCTTAAAAATCGGGAGCATACAATGACTCTAGGATTTTTTAAACGGATACCAAGCTTACAAATTAGGAGGGTAGTTTCCCTGCAAATTGCCATTGATTTTCTCTGTAAAAATGAAATACATATGCCTCGAATGGGATTTCATCTTATTCTACGAACCCCGGATCCGCAACTGCTCTTTAACAATTTTATTTTTTAAAAGTATGAAGCACTCCACCCGACATCGAATATTTCGTCACAATTTGTTGAACATGATTTACCCTTTCTCTGTGTAAAGTTTCATGGTGTCGTGTTTGGTGCTTCATACTAATATCCATCCGTTTTTGTGAAAAATAAAGCAAACAATGGTAAAAATGCAAATTTCCGTCATATTGTTGTTATTTTTTCTTCCATATAGGAAAGGTTTTCGATTGTACCATGCTACTCATAATGAAGTTAGAGTGTTGAACTTTTGTGAAAAGCACTTAATAGACTTTTAAAAAGAATCTAGTTTTTTTGAAAAAACAGGGCCGATTAGGGGGGTTTCTGGATTTTGCCCTTTGAGATTTCAAACTACGTAAGATGTTGTGTGTTCGTTAGTGCATATTTCACGCAATTATGACTGGTAGCGGTAGAAATTATCAAGTCATCTTTTCGTCTTATGATAGCCTACGCTCTATTTTTGCATTTGGCAAGCAAACGAATTGTCAGAAAATCAACTGGAAATTGAATTAAGAGTCGGTTATTTTTGAAAACGACCCCCTGCCTACGTTTACGCCAACAACTCGGTTGCGTCTCAATCAGATCACATCAAACATTTCAACTTTAATTCCAAATGGCCGGGGCGTAATTTGCAATATTTTTTTCATGAAATTTCTGTGTGTCATTTTACAGAAATCACAGTTTTAATTGGGTGGATACTTTTTATTTTTGCTCAGTATATAATTTTTGTTGTTCACTCAACGAAATGTAAACCGATCATACACTAAAACAAACCATAATCCTCTGTGTAAATGGGGTAAATTTTGCGTTGGTTTAATTTGACATTATGGATTCACAAATTTTGATAAAAGTGAAACGTTTCGAACCTAGCTAAACCTGCCCAATTCAAATGCACACACGTTATCTTTTTGAGTGATTAGTTGCACTATCTGTAACACCATCTCTCTCTTTGGCTCCAACAACCCTCTATCTGTATCGGAAAACCCCAAACATTCCCTCTCTGACAACCTACATCTTACACATCTCTTAACCCCCCCCCCCCTCTCTCTCTCGCAGATATCCTTCTTTACTCTCTGATACGTGTCCGCGTCACAAGTCATTCCATAACTCACACACTCCCGTTTATCTCACATACATTTTATTTCTCGCCCACACATACCCCCTGTCTTTCACCCATACAATTCCCCTATCGCGCTCACAAGCACTCTCTCTCACACCATCGTATCCCCTATCTCTCTTGCTCACGCATACCCCATTCTCACACGACCTCTCTCTTGCTCACACATACGCCCATTCTCACACCTACCTGTCTCGCCCACACATACCCCTCTCTCACACCATCTCTCTCGCCACACATACACCCTCTCTCACATCCGCACCTCCTCTCTCTCGCTAACACATACCCCTCCTCTCACACCACCTCCCTCTCACACACATTCCTTCTCTCACACCCGCTCTCTTACACCCACACCAATTCTCTCTCTCGTCCACACATACCCCTTCTCTCACATCCATACCACCTCCCTCTCACACCCGCTCTCTCTTTCGCTCACACATATTTTCTCTCTCACCCCCTCTCTCACTCCCCCCTCTCTCTCACACACCTTCCCTCTTGCCCAGACACTTTACCCTCTTTCTCACCGACTCTCATCCGTCTCTGCCTCCCTTCCTTGTCCCCTCTATCACACCCCCTATCTTTCTCATTCACCGTATTTTACAATCCAATATACACCCGTTCTCACAACATTCCTTTCCTCTTTGAGAAAAGGAAAGAGTGGATGTTGGGGATCCTTGGAGTTGCGGTACGGAGAGAGAGAGACAGAGGGTCGTGTGTAGGGAAAGTGTGAAGATTGTTAGACCAAGTGCAAGCATGGGTGTGTGTGGTGCAGTGCAGGACATTCAAAATTGGAAGGACGGAGACAACTTTCCTAACCTTGGTTTGCAACTATTTGTGTCGAAGCTGTCGAATGAAAATCGGGCATTATATCCTAGACATCTTTGCTTCTATTAAAGGCCCTTCGAATTGGCAGCAAATAAGGTATGTATTCAGTTCTTTTAGATATGATTTCTTAACTTTTATAACAATAGACTAATTCGATGCTGCAAACGTTTTCTCAAGAAACAAACAAAAAATGCTTGGTTTCAAGAAAATGCAGAATTGTTTAATAACCTCCCTTTAAACCATTCAATTAATAAGAATTGTATACCTTTTTTCCAATTAATTTATTTCGTTGCTAGTTTAGCCTCGGGGGACTAAGTAGTTGGGCTTACTATCAAATGTGTACTTTTAAAATGGTGTTAGTTCGAAACGGTCGGTCTTCCACTACAGCGATCAAAACTGAAAAAAGATGGCTTGAGTTCCTTTTTTGCAAGTATATATCTTACATGAGACGCAGCACAAAGATTTCTTTTCGAGAATACACTTTCGAAAGCTAAGATTAAAAAGGAATTATAGTTACTTTTTAGACATTAAATGTATTGTTTGGAAGAGTAAAGTTAAACGGTCGTCATTCAGAAAATCTCCTTTAGTACTCTTCAATTTCAGCAAGTCATCGAGGCGGAAAACGTATGTTCATCAAATACCACGTGAAATCGTTGAAAAGAC
The DNA here is from genome assembly GCA_948146395.1 of Fragum whitleyi. NCBI lineage: Eukaryota > Metazoa > Mollusca > Bivalvia > Cardiida > Cardiidae > Fragum > Fragum whitleyi. The sequence continues at coordinate 27,776,318 of OX411553.1, forward strand.
TTAATTAAACAATATCAAAGTTGCAGGTGTCACAATACGAGCAACTTTTTAATAAAGGTCCCCTTTTCCGCGACGCAGCATGGTATCACAAAATCGTGACGATAGGTGCGTGGTCACATGATGCGGAACATTCTGTTAAAGTGAAAACCCGTCCACAATAGAAACAGAGGTTGTGTTAACAAAAATTCTACATACGGACAGACATACGGACGGACGGAGATGATACCAATATACGACCACCTTCGGCGGCGTATTAAAAGGGTGGTTTTTTTTTATATTTTATACGATCAAATTCTAATCATTTCTTTCTCGATATGGATTTTCGGGAAAATGAGTAACAATATTATAAAACAAGAGTGCCGTTGTTGCAAGATATGCAGTCACGAGAATTCCTTCTTAAAGAATTTTTTCTGACATAGTGTAAGCACAAGAGATGTGGCATGGAGACCCCTTTTCAGTGAAGCAGCAGAATCTTTTTGAGTTGTATATACCTACTCTATGCTATTTGTTAATGTAATTATTCTGATTATATTTTCTCGTGACATTAGAAAATAAATATGCGATTTTTTTTCATTTTGAAATAAAAGATGCTACATATGATCCAATTTGACCACCGTACTTTCATTTTCTCTTTTGTTGATTTATACTTTGGTTTATTCGACCCAATTTTGACCTCTGTGGAAAAAAATGCTTAAACAACATTAACGACATATTTTATAAATTAAAAGAAATACATTCAATACCGAGAGTTATTCTTTCTTATGAAATTACGTGCAAAGCCGAGTAGGAAAAATCAGATTTTTATTCATCTAAACAGCAGGGGTCAGATTCGGGTCAACAAAATAAATCTGTCGGATCTATTTTAAATATTAAATGCCATGAACATGTATATAGCACAACACGATACTTCATGTTTGGTTCAATATAAAACTATTTCTCGAAAACCAATTACAAATTGTCATAACATTTTAGTTTGTTGTATTAATTTTCAACAGAATAAGACCAAATAACTATAGGTAGATTTTGCGCGGTGAGCCTTGAAATCTACTTTTAACGGTTAAATTCCCATGCTTTTCTTTCAAAATAGATAAAACAGGTTTAAACAAAATACCTAAAAAGATACAAATTATCTTACAAATGTATCATATGCTTTTTAAATATACCCGATATACCTGTGGTAATGAATTCAACGCCTACGTCAGAGCTCAGTTCGAAAATACACCTATAGAGATATTCTTTTCAATTTTTTTGAATGTTATTGTACAAAATTCATTTTATTCATCATTTAGTATGGTGACTTAACATTTCCATGAAATTGTATGGCGAAATACAAAATAATAAGTTGCCAAATATCACTATTCCCCGATCTAGATTTTTCAAGACTTTTTATAAGTTGAAAAAATAAATTTAGGTTAACATCATAACGCAAACATAGTTTCTGTTGCTATTTTTTGAGGTTGAAGTCTAGATTGACTGGACTTTTATTGTGGTAAAGGAGTTAAAGACAAATTGTTTGTTTCAAGTAAGTTGAAAACGTAGTATGTTTTTTATACTATTACCAAAAGAATAGCTCCTGACGTTCGGGGCATTTAAAAAATACACATTCTAATCATTTTGCTGAGAGAAAGTGATCTTTTATCAGCTAGATGACGATTTAATATGGAAAAAACTTAAAAGCGCTGGCATCTTTAGTATTTAATGTTTTGATTTTACTTCACCAATTTTTATACGGATGTGCTGACACTTGTCGGTGAATTAATATCATGCAAAACCGAATACTTGAAAATGCCAGATTATGAAATGGATATACATGTAAATCTAAGTTGTTTTGTTGTTGTAAATTCCTAAGCCCATAAAAGACACATTTTTCATCCAATCACAATATTTTTTTCATACTCTAACACAGGGTCACCTAAGGACCAATCAATTAAAATTTGGTTGATATTCACATGTAACATTCTGATAAAATGATTTTAAAAGCTTCACGCTCCCGTCACGCAAAAAGGACCATCTGGGAACTTTAAAAAATGAATATTTGAGAAAGAAATTGGGTTCAGCATTTGTCAACCAGAGGTCGCATTTCAAAAATTCTTTCACTGGAAAGTGAGTTGAACATTCTAGATTCAGAAAATAAGCCCATTACGAAAAGTTTAGACCCTAGTCAGTCTGCGCAAACCGCGCAGTCTGACTAGGGTCGACACTTTACGCACTACCCAGATGGTCCCTTTGTGCGTGGCGGGTCACATATTATATAGAACATATAGAAAATTGACCTCTACATTCATCGGAAGGATATAATTTTCATCTGATCACAACAAATCATTTAAGTCTGATAAGAGTTACCCAAGGAATATCAAAGAGATATTTGATTGATATCTATCGTTTAGGTCTTGAGAAAATTATATTAAAATTTTCCACTATATAAACTGAAACCAACTTCTTATCGGTCACTGCATGTTTTCCTCTTTTCGACACATTTACAATAAATGAATTGAATAGAACATTGCGTTCATGCAAAGAGTAATAAATCACGAGAAATTTGGTGAAAGCGTTGTGTAAAAAGGCGATATTAGCAGACAAAAGAAGACACCCACCCTACTTTGAAAAAAGTCACAAAACTCGCAAAATGCAGGAAAATTTCAAATTCTCACCCACCATTGTTAATTTTTACATTAGGGCTACTCATGTTCTTATCCAAGTTAAATTGCTTTCCCTGGAGAATCTTTTGATGTATTTTGGTCTTTCAATCTACAAAGTCCACGGGCTATTGGAAATCATCAAACCCTTGCATCTTTAACATTATTAAGCATTACTTTTCTTGCTTTATTTGAGTGGCCGATTAGAAGTTGGTTTAAGTTTAACACATACAGAAATGTTCTCCTCCCAAAAAATGCACATTTTTCATCCGATCTAATGATTTTTTTGTAAGCTGATGAAGGGTAACTCATAGATTTTTCCAGTAAAATTTGATTGATATCCATCAGCTGTTTTATGTCATTTTTACAATTAATCCAATTTAGCCCAGCCCATGAAAGTCATGTTTATCATTTGTGCAAGAAAATATTAGAAAAAATTGAAAAAGTGTCATTCCTTTGAAGTTTGGTTAAAATTCATCTATTAAGAAGATTTTTAATGACAAAGTTTACGACTGGACAGCGAGGCGCACGAACGGACAGACTCGGCGCCATGACAAAAGTCCAAGTAGCCTTCGGTCAGTGGAATGAAAATGACCTGTAGAATGAGCGAAAAATAACGAACTTGGGCATCCTGCGTGCAGATGTATAAGAAAATAAGGAAGATGTTTACAAGTTCGAAACTATGAGAGAGCCAAGGCAATAGCGCAGTTGGTAGCGCGCCGGACTTCTAATCCAGGAGTCTATATTCGTACGGGTTCGATCCCCGGCCGCGGCACTTATCCTTTCCGACATTTGTCTTCCACCAATGGGTAGATAATCGTAAGCCTATGTGGAATAGCAACTGGAGGCTAGGAAAGGGATGTGGTGGTAGTACTGGTGTGAGAATTACCAGGAATCCATCGTTAGGTGCTCCAGTCGTCGCGATATAACTGAGAGATTGTTGAAAGCGACGTTAAACCCCAATTCAATTCAATTCAATTCGAAACTATGAGAATTACATCCAACAAGGGCTCACGTTTGCCCCTTTGTCAGACAAGATTACGACCTTAAGATATTTTAAAATCTTTTTATTTTTTCGACGCCTCAAAATTTTCCGTCAAAGGAGTGCGTTTTGTCATAATTCAATTACTTTTTAAAGTTGCATCTTGCCACCGCTGCAATCTTATGAATTTTATAATTATATTGTCTCCTTCGACTATTTGTCTCTCACGAATAGGTCGATAATCGTAGACCTATATGAGATAGCAACTGGAGGCTAGGAAAGAATGTTGTGGTTGTACTGGTGTGAGAAAAACTAGGAATCCATTGTAAGGTGCTCCAGCGGCCGCGAAATAACCGAAACAAATATTAAACGCGGCGCAAAACCCCTTCAATCAATCGATCGATCGATCGATCGATCGATCGATCAATCAATCAATCAATCAATCAATCAATCAATCAATCAATCAATCAATCAATCAATCAATCAATCAATCAATCAATCAATCAATCAATCAATCAATCAATCAATCAATCAATCAATCAATCAATCAATCAATCAATCAATCAATCAATCAATCAATCAATCAATCAATCAATCAATCAATCAATCAATCAATCAATCAGTCAATCAGTCAATCAGTCAATCAATCAATCAATCAATCAATCAATCAATCAATCAATCAATCAATCAACCAATCAATCAATCAAACAATCAATCAATCAATCAATCAATCAATCAATCAATCAATCAATCAATCAATCAATCAATCAATCAATCAATCAATCAATCAATCAATCAATCAATCAATCAATCAATCAATCAATCAATCAATCAATCAATCAATCAATCAATCAATCAATCAATCAATCAATCAATCAATCAATCAATCAATCAATTATATCTCCAACCAGCATTATCAAGAAATTGTGTACTTATTACATACATTGCATAGGCGTAACTGGGATTTTGTATCTTATACGCACTCAGAAGACGACCGACATAGAATAATTATATAGGATAAAGGCGATATGTGGACTGTATCAAAAGATGAATGTCCTTCGTAGGCTCCTCTTTTCTATGATTTAAGCGTTGGTGAATAATTCAAACATCGTAACTACAGCTTGAATAAGCTGTAGTTTCGATGTTATGAACATTCATCAACGATTTTTTTTAAAGAGGATACATTTCTATTACGAACTTGCTATTGTGCGTATTGGTAGTTACGCCCTTGCATTGTTTTGGTCCCTTCATTTTCAGTTTTGAGTCCTTAAAATTTTCCAGTTCAGGGGTCGATGAATCCTGAGTTTAAAAAGAAAGCACAGGTCAGATACTACCCCTCCGCATGTCTGTGAGTATTTCTTAGATAATTTCCAAATGGAAACGTCATTGTTGTTAGCTTGTTAGGCCATCAACCTTGGAGATCAAGGGTTCGATCCCAAATAATGGAATGTTACGGACACTTTGGCGTGCCCCGGGATCGGCCACATAAGTCCTTAATCTTGATTTGTGCGGCATAGGTGAAGGCCTTGGAGCTGGAGGAATCACCATGCTTTATCTTTTAATTTTTTTTATAAAGTTTGCTTCAAACTTGTCATGCCATACTATGAAACGAGTGTAGAACAAAACCCCACCAGGACAAAACCCCACCGGGACAAAACCTTACCAGACAAAACCCCACAAGGACAAAACCCCACCAGGACAAAAACCCACCAATATTTATTTTAGTGTAAGAGTTCAAAGTTTAAGTGTTTTTAAAACGTATATTTATTTATTCATTTAATTCTGTTAGTTCTTTACCACACAAGACCATTTTAAAGAATATTGCAGGGGACAATTCAAATGCACCTTATAAATATAGAGTTTGAAAAAAAGCGATGTACAATATCTTCTTTAAGTGATTTGTTTCTTTGAGATTTCACACTGATTTTTCAGTTTGCAATTTTTCAGTCATATTGGTACGACTGGAGCACCTTACAAAGGATAAATGATATTCCTCACAAGAGAGCTAAAACATTACATCCTTTTTAAGCCTCCAGCTGCTATCCCACATAGGCTTACGATTATCATCCTATTGGTGGGAGACAAATAGTTGGAAATGATGATTACCGCCATTGGGGATTGAACCCGGTACCTTCAGATTTACAGTTTTCGCGAAATGCTCATCTTGAACAGACATTTAACCAACTGTAAAACAATATGTTTACTATTTAATAGTTCTAAGGAAATAAATATTGTAACTGAAAATTTTCACAATCACTGTTTAGACAAAGTAAAGAAGGGGTCAAAATCTGAGAAAAAAATACTATTCAAATGATTTTGTTGAAATTATTAACAACTAAATGATTTTTTTTCATTAATCATATGAAAATATGACTAAATCATTACTGATTTCACAAACTATATTCATATGAAAAGGTGATGGGGCTTTGTCTTACTTGCAAAATATAGTGGTGGGGTTTTGTCCTGGTGGGGTTTTGTCCGATGGTGTTTTGTCTGGTGGGGTTTTGTCCTGGTGGGGTTTTGTCCATACCCCCTATGAAAGCGAAGACTACTATACATGTATATGCACAGTTTCGGGTATTACTGGCAGGTAATACGGCATTATGAGAACCGTAGCTCTTACCCGTCCGGAGCGGCATGTCACAGTAGCCGAGCGTTTCATCTGCTGACAGTGCTCTTGCAGGAATGACCAATCTTATGTCATTTATATTCAGCGTGTCAAGTTGAGGGCGCAAAATAAATTAAATTTTCCTAGTGCATATTTGCTCAATTCATTTTTTGTAAAATATTCGTGACGGGTCACGGTTTAATACAGAAAATTATTCAATTCTTCATTCACCTGGGGAACAAACAAGCGCGCTTGTAAAGCGCTTATATTGATAATGATGTTCTTACTTTACTTCGGCGTTTTGTTTCTCATTTTGAACTTTTTGCTGGATATAATACATATGTGCAATTTTGTTGTAGTCTCAATCTATGCTAGATGGACCTCCATTAAGGGAAAATACAATTTGTTGGATGAAAATATCTTTCAAAGTAAGTACAAATATCGAGTGATCTAAGTTAACCAAGCGCTTTATTCTGACCGACGGCTACATTCGATTAGTATCAATTTGTTTATTTAGACCGCGAACAAAACATCGAAATAATATTCTGATATTATAATGTGCAACTGGTGGTAATGATATTGAAGAAACAATACGGTTATAATTAGAGAAAGCCTATATCGTCGTAACCGATATTTCACCCAATTGTATGCATATGCATTTTAATCTGCAAGTTGCTATATAAGAGTGACATGCCTAGTTGACTGGCCTACTGTCGACTGTATCATGCGAAGCCTTTGTGAGGCTTTTATGATAGTCTACAGTGGGACCAGTCTAGTTCGTAGGCATAAAGTTATGTACTCCTGGAACGTAAAGCTATTTCTACAATTAAACATGACTGTCAGGTCCAAAATTGAGGATAGGAAAATCCCCGTCATTGAAAACTCGGAAAGGTTCAATTAGGCGTTGTACTTCGTCACTGAAATCAATTACGAAAGACCTATCATACAAGTCCGTCCATATCACCTCAAAATTTGGCGTTAGACATATATAGAAAGAAACAAGAGCCTCGAATTCCATGGAAAAATATCACGAAGGCCGTTCGGGAAAAAATTTAAAATAGATTATCCACCAATCACCCGATACGTATTTCAGACCTTTAACCCGAGTACAAATAGATGCCGATTATAGAAATAAATAGTCAGTCTGACTACGAGTCCCAGTTCGTTTTGTCCGATTCAGCATAGTTTTGTCACGCTTCGACAGTTACTACAAAAATATTGTTTTATTATTTATTTTACTTGCCAAATTTCCTCTAATAAAAGCACCCTCCCAAATAGTAGCACCCCTACGTTTTTTAATAAGAAAACCCACTATAAATGCCTAGATTTTAGTAACTTTTTTAGACTTCTCTGATTTGAGATGAATTTCTTCTAAATAATAATAATAAATTCACCTCAGATTAAAGGGAAAAGGGGCCTAAAAGATATCAATTTAATGATTTTTTAAATGAAAAATGTATACAAAATAAAAGCTAACTAATCATGTTATGTATAGCTCCCAGGAGCGTTTATTAGGAGAAATACGGGCATTCATATTTTATTGCAGGTATTTGTTTGACAACTGATATAGATCTCATGATGCATATGAACAACTCTCGGTATCTCAGGGATTGTGACCTAGCTAGAATCAAATTATGGGGGCAGACTGGTGTTGCGTCTGTTATACTTAAACACAGGGGAGCTACTCTAGTGCTTGGTGGAAGTGTAGTTCGATATAGAAAGTCTATCAACTTGTTTGATGTTTACAAGATCAAATCTAAGGTAAGATTAGTTTACTGTATACAAAAGCTCTTTGAGGGATTTTTGAAAATTGTTTTATTGTGATAATTTCCAAAATTGTTTTTAACCTATAGGAATAATTTTATTCGTTTATTTATTAACAAATTTCACTTGTATACAAGTTTCATAAAAGTGTCTTGAGTTCATTGACCTATAATTTGTGTGATTTGAATCAATAGTATAAGTAAAGCTAAATGAGCCCGTGTGTGACATTTCCAACAATTTCAATTGTGCACCAAGCAAAGACTTTGGCCAGCCTGTGTATTTGCACAGTCTGACCAGGGTCTGCACTTTGCGTTTTAGAGAAAGATAAGGTCCAAAAGTGTATTTAGAAAGCCAGACAAACTTCGATTCATATTATTTGGCAGTCAAGGTTGGTAAATGTTGGCCCTTCACGCACATGTCAGCCGCCGTCATAGCGCAGTTGGTAGCGCGTTGGACTATCAAACTAGAGGTCACGGGTTTGACCCCGACGGCGGCACTCATTCTTTCCGACTATTTGTCTCTCACCAATGGGTCGATAATCGTGAGGTAGTAGCTGGAGGCTAGGAAAGGATGTAATGGTAGTACTGGCGTGAGAAATACCAGGAAACCATTGTTAGGTGCTCCAGCCGCCGCGATATAACTGAAATAATGTTGAAAGCGGCGTAAAACCCCATTCAATCAATCAATTCACGCACATGTCATATTGTTGGAAATGTCACACACAGGCTCAAATATTATTTGTATTTATACACATTAGAAACGACGAGAAGGCTGATAGCGTGCAATAGTTTATGTGTTTGACGGTATGAAATCATATCACATGAAATGATATTTACAATGACTATTTTAAACAGACGGTTTGCAGCCTGTGTATAGTTTGTTAGGAAGTCAATGGTTTCTCTTCCTATTTTAGATACTCTACTGGGACTCTAAAGCGTTTTATCTAGAACAGAAGTTTGTCCGAAAGTCCGATGGTTTTATATGCTGTGTGGTCCTAGCCAAACAATCAGCCATAGGTATAACAACTGATCAAATAATAGAAGGACTAGGTTACCCCGTAACTAAACCTGAATGTCCGACTGAAGTTAGCAAATTTATTGAATATAACGATATTTCTAGTGAAAAGTTCAGGACAAAGACGTCATGAGATGCTACTTATAATTACAGTTGAAATGATTTAAAGCGTCTACTAATGGAACAACAAAACGGGCATTGAAGGGAGTGGTTACTGTGTCAAATGAGAAGGATAATTACAGTTAATGTAATATCGTCGCTTGGCGGCCAAAATACGGTAGAAACAAGTTGGTCTCCCAATGACGCCAGTGAAATTATTACATATTCACACTAAAATTATTTTGAACTCATTGACAATAAATGATTCGGTCAGGCTGCTTATGAAAAAAACAAACGTTTGTTTGAAAATCCCCTTTTAAGATGTTGTTTTTTTTTGCCAAGATCTTGATAGAACTATCCAAGACCAAGTAAAAGTCGTCGCTTAATAGAGGTGGTTACATGGTCGAAATTATTTGATTAGTTTTGGGTTTTTTTAATACAAACATTTATGTTTAAGCAAATTACGAATTTACCATATAGACTCACGTCCATTTACTTGATATTCACTAGGGAACAATTATCTTTCTTCATGGTATGAACGACTGGTATTGGACGTCGTGCGTTAATATCTCTGGTATTACTGAAGGCATTTACTTGAAAACTTTTATACTCGTTCACAATTAAAAGGAGCAATATTATTACCCCCTTTTCGACATAGATTTTTATCCACTATCCAATACTCAACTGCTGAGCATAGGCACACGTATATATAGTTAGTAACATCGTGAAATTGACATACATCTCGATCAAAAAGATTCTGAATCGCTCACTAAGCGCTCTGTCAATTCATTCCAAAAATTCACTCAAAAACGCTACTAAATGACTAAAATAATTAAGATCCAAAACTACATTTAAAGTACAATCGCTGGAAAATCAGTCCAAATTTTCACTTACTTAATTGAAGATGTAAGCGTCTGATTGGTTTAAGACATAGAAAGCTATTTATAGAACTTGTATTCATATTTTAGTAAAGGGAGATAATAATTATCGCTAATTTTGTTCGTCTTGAACAAAATTAGCGATATTGTATTATCTCTCTGTACTCGCTCCACACACTCATTCAATACTATTCACAGATCATTCTTATATCATTTTACATGTTAATTTTTTTTCGATGTTTCTATCTATAGAGCCATAGCCAACGATTGTAATGGAAATTACATCGAACCAAACCAGTTAATAGTAGATAGTGTGTTTATTATTTTGTTCTCGATATTTACTTGTTTTAATGTTACTTTGTTTTCACTATTTAATCGTTACTTTTGAATAAAAGATTATATAAAATTAGTCTAGAATATAGATCTTTCATTCCATGCAGAATTACCGTTTCGGTTCTAAACAAGTCAAACTTTAGAATTTTAGGCATAACTGTTTAGTCGTTGGAAATAAATGTATATGATCAATTATGAACATTGACAAATGTGATTGACCAATTTTGGATTGAATTTAGAGCGAATATGAATTAACAGGAGGGGCGAAATTTGAATGAAATTAAAGGGATATATTACAATATTGCTAGTTTTCCCAATTTTTGGAGAAATTAACACTTTTTACCTCCCTTTAATAAAAAAATACTTAATAGATTTGTGTGTCTTCGCGGACATTCAAATCAACATAGGCTAATAAAATCAATGAAGAAATTGATCGATTTTGAATGAGCGTTTTGAACCGTTTCGATGCGTTTTGAACGATTAAGGAGTGATATTGAATGGTACGAATCTGTACAGTAATTGGTCGGGGTGTTGAAAGGTGGTTAAAACCAGTGGACTTTACTATTGACAATTATTAATGAAATAACAAACACAAAATATAGAAATTTTGTGAATGTGTGGATAAATGCAAGGACTATAATATACAATCGTGAGTTTTGGCGGACATAATCATCTTGCTTTTTTAAAAAAATCTGGGCCCGAGACTTAAATTTTCTGCTCGTTTACAACCGAGCATTTCCTCAAATTTCACTGAGAATTTCCTCAAATTTCAACTTAAGATTAAATCCTTAATTTTTTTTTGAATTACTAAATGTTTTAAAATTTTAAGTTTGAGAAAATTTTCATTAGTGAAAGAGAAAAGGACCCGGATCTTAATTCAATTAGCAATAATTTCCATACTCACTTTAATTTATTTCCATAAAGTTAAATATATTTTTGACCTGAGTTTGACATCCTTATTAAAGGTGACCATATATTCCGGAAAGATTTAAGAGATAATTGTGTCAGATTATAGCAATATCTTTCTCGAATTTACTTTCTTAGCCTTATCATTAAGAGATCATGAATAATACCATATGGTCAAAACCTTTTAACATTCTTATAGATGTGTTTACTGAAAGAAAGAAAAAAAATTAAAGAAGAAAGGTGGAAGGAATAAAGAAAGAAAGAAAGAAAGAAAGAAAGAAAGAGAGAAAGAAAGAAAGAGAATGAAAGGAAGGAAGGAAGGAAGAAAGGAAGGAAGGAAGGAAGGAAGGGAGGGAGGAAGGAAGGAAGGAAGGAAGGAAGGAAGGAAGGAAGGAAGGAAGGAAGGAAGGAAGGAAGGGAGGGAGGGAGGGAGAGAGGGAGGGAGGGAGATGAGATAAATATTTGTGACCCGTCGCGCGGAAGGGACCATCTGGGAACTCTGTGAAATAAATATTGGAAATAGAGATTGGGTCCAGCATAATAATAAAAAAATAATAATAATAATAATGATAATAGAATCTTTATTTAATGATGGTAACACATTAAGAAATTAATCAAAAGACCAATTTCTTATTTTCAATATGGCCTTCAAACAACATCAATCCCCGAGCAAACATGCATACATACATAATCCAAGTATTTACAAAATTGAACACCCTTTAATAAGGTCCGCATAGGTCAACTAGAGTTCGCATTGCCAAGATTCTTTCATAGGAAAGTAGATTAGTCATTCTTTATTTAGAAAATAAGTAAATTGCGAAAGGATTAGCACCTGGTCAGGCTTCGCAATCCGCGCAATCTGACCAGGGTCGACACTTTACGCACTACAAAGATGGTTCCTTTTCGCGTGATGGTTCACATATTGTTAAACATTTGCGACGTCTTTTTAATAGTTTCCCATCGAAAAAAAGCATTCGTAATAAAATTTTACAGTTTTTAATGCCGTAAACTAAACTCAGGTTCACGTAGTTACGACGAATATATTGTCTTTAAATGGTCTGCTGTTCGTTTAATGCCAAATTTGAATATTGGAAAATGTCGTAGAAAATGTTTTTTCCGAGTTTACGTTGGACGTGACCATTGACCAGAACAGAACAGAACAGAACATTTTATTCAAAAGACGTGTACAAAGTACATTGTCATTACAAAAACATAATAAATACAAACATATTAAACATACATCACGAGATACAGTGTTTGGTAGAGGACGAGCTAAATGGAACTCAATACATTTTATTGGAAAATTTTAGAAAAAACGTAGATTTACGTATGTAGAAAAATCAAGGATCTGGATCAGACGACCAAGCGTTACACATTGACCGTCCGATCCCTGCCCCCGTTGGCTCTAAGAATATATGATAACATTATCGATTTTTTTTTTTTTAGTATTGATTAATGGGAACTCAACAGTCTCTTTCTCAGTCTCAGTTAGAATAACACGCGATAAGTTGAACAAGGGTGCAAAACGTGAACCGTAAGTGCATATCTTCGTAGCCAAATAAAATGTAGGCCTACAGTTAAAAACGTCGTATTATTGACAAGGTGAATGATTTTGGAATGAATTCGAAATGAAATTGAATGAGTGGGAGGAGCGAGTTTAGAATGAAATCAAAAGGAAGGTAATACAATACGGATGTTCGTCTAGTTGGTAACAATATTTAATTTGATGACAACGGTACAGTGATATTGAAACTGAAAGTAAACATATCGCTTTAAATGAAAAGAAAAGTGTCCCCTTTCTTTACTTATCAATCAACCGAAAGGTGCACAAACCTGTTTGGATGAAAATGAATTCTTATAATCCAACAAAAAAATCACTTTCTAACAGCAATTAGAACTCATTTCACATCACTTAAACATCGCACTGTTTACACGGTTATATTTTTTTCTCTCGATATTAATCTTTCCTTTTTCAAAAAATGTTTATTTTTTTCTATATTGCCGCAGTATTACAGCTTCATTAAATTTGAGCTATACTGACTTTTTGTTCGCACATCAACGATTTACCCAAATAGACATAAATTGTTTTTATATTTTGTCCCAAAATTAACCACCATATGCACTGCTAGACTTTGAACGCCACTGGTGTATGAAAACGTTTTTATTCTTATGCATCAGAAAATCATTTAATAACACAGTCTTTTCTCTCGTGGTCTCGATCTATGAACTCGCAGCTTCTTTGCAGCGTACGTCGGATGAGTTTCTCGTTCTGGTTTACTCTTGTTCAAGATGCAAAACAGTTTGCGAACGTTTAAAAATACTATCAGTGCAGATCGGCCGGACGGTCTGAACTTCTATTGAATTAAGCATGTGTGTGAGTAGTAGGCTTAGCTACACGTTTAAGAGATAAAGAGAGACTACTTTTCAAATTTCATTTACGTATGAAACTAAAATCCGAATCATACTGTATGAAAGCGTATTGATATCGTGAACAAAAATGTAAAGATTTCTCAATGAAGAGACCGATTCCCTGTCTTACAAAATGACTGCGTACTCAAAATTATTTTCATTTGAGAATGAAACCAAACTAAACCAAATTTAGACAAAAGCATTTTTATTTTGGTTGGCTTGAATTATGCCAAATTTTACAATGATTCACTGTCACGTGTTCGTTTTCAAGGCGTTAAAAAGTATATGGTACGATTATATCGTATACAAACAAAAACGGACGTCAAAAAGAAACGAACAAAATGACAACGGGTGGCCGTCAGCATTAATAAAAGTGACAATTACTCGTATACGTCACGGAAAAGCAGGGGTTAGACTTCGACTTATCATGATTAAAAATCGAAGCAAAAGTGTGATAGGTAGACTTAATACATACAAATGGAAAAGTGTATCGCCACGTGTAAATTTGGTAATCATAAAATATTTTCAATAAAGCTGGAACCCATCTAATATATGTAAAGCATTTATGGTCGCCGAAAATGTGAACAAGTATCCCCTGTTCAAGATTCGATAGATATATTGAAATGAAAATATGCCTTATTCTTTGAAAATGATAAATACAAAAAAGACGAATATAATGATAATAATAATTCGAATGAATAAAATTAGTTCTTTATATTCCCACCATGTACTCTACAAAATCATTTGACTTGAAATTTAAGATTGCATAGAAAATGGCCTTCGGCAATATGTTAGATATAAGAACATCCCCTTTTCTAGAGACGGTACACAAGAATTTAACAAGTATAGGATAATTGGCCTGATGAGGATACGACTGGACGACTGGGTAGACGATCTCAGATGATCGAAAAGGTCAATGAAAGTTCGTGTCACCGCAGGTAAAAGTTTTTCCCCCTATCAATTTTCGCCGCCTAATTAAGGTATCATGGATTTTGATTAGTCATTGTTCAAAATTTGGTTATGACTGATGAAGAACTCGTTATCGAAAAGATCAATATGCTTTCAATGTTCTTTCTTTCTTTCTTTCTTTCTTTCTTTCTTTCTTTCTTTCTTTCTTTCTTAATAGAATATGTGCCTAATAGAATTAACCTTGATTACTCAATTCACGCGTTTTCAAACCCCCGAGCGGGAAAGGCAGCGACTAAACAACTCCCAATTTTACAGCAGGCAAGTCTATGACTGGCTTTTGAATGCCTCGCCTCACAGGATGTCTCATTTGATGGCGTGGGGCTTCGGACCGTTCGAGACCACGATTCAAGTGCCTGTTTATTTATCACTAAACTATATACCGCGCAGTCAAAATGAATTACGCTAGTTCAGGGGCTCGTCGTATCCGTTTATTTGTCGCCAATACCGTAACATTTGTCCAAATAAGCGTCGCACCCGCCAGAGGAAACGGGGTGGGGCGGGTGGGGTTAAAGAACTAAACTTTTGCTTGGATCCGCAAAATTCTCTGAAGTACTTCATTAATGTGAAGCACCGTCATACGGGACCTTAGTTTAACGTTATTGACGTCAAGAAATTGACATTCACCTCGATCAAAACCATTCTTAATCACTTTTTCAGCGCTCCATTCATTTATTCCAAACGCGCATTCAGAACATTCTAAAACGCTCAAAAATCGATCTAAAATACTCCGAGATCGTTCAAAACGGTCAAGTTTTCGTTTAGCTGGTGTAGTTTTAAAGCGTCTGATTGGTCCACGGAGACACAAAACCGGAAACGCAAGTATGTTTTATTAAAGTTGGATAAAAATGTCGATAACTTCGTCGAATTTGAACACAAAATGAGCGATATTGTTTTACCTCCCTTTGATTTCGCTCAAACTTACTCATCACACCCATTCAATTTAACTCCGAAATCATTCTCTTTGTAAATTTCACGATGTTGTTAACTACACGAGAAAACAATTAGCTTACTTATCAGTTTGTCCGAGGATCCGATCGAACACATGAGGTTTGAATTGGAGCGCTCCATCGACTAAGCTTTAAATGTGACAAAATTTTACCTCCACACCAAAACACATTCTGCGATCTAATTTAACCTACCAGTTGACAAGTGGGAAAGCTTTTTCACTCCAAATAATGTGTTTACCCAAAGGCATCGTCTCTTAAAGACGGTTTCAATTGGAACAAATAACTATACGTAGTTATTTCTGGAGGTTTATCTGGCCTGATGTTGACAAATTCACTGTATGTATTCTTGAGAAATTGATCGAACTTGCAACCACTGCCGCCTCAAAATAGATATCTAACAACGTGTCAAATTGTCACAAGATACACCCGTTACACTTATGGACGTCCAAATATGAAACGGATAGGCCTATAACTTAAAAAAAAAAAATAACCTAGGTTGAGTTACGGTTCTTACGCAGTGCACTTCGTAATTATGAAAGGAACATAACTGCCAAAATCAAGTCAATCGGACTTAAGGTGACAAAGTCGCGCTCCAGACCAAGAAATTGGCGCCGCCCGCCCTCCTGGACGCTATGACGCCATGACGCCACGGGTGATCCCATAATACAGACGTTTTTCGATAGGCGTCCTGAGTAAAAGCTAATTTGACAAAGTACATTAAACCTCACCTAAACCCCATGTTGTTGGTACTCATTTGAAACGTCTCATTGAGACGATTCAAATGAGTACCAACAATATAGGGTTTCATTGTTAAATTAAGAGATTAGACTGACTTAACCTCCACTTATCTAGATCCCTGGTTTGGGCGACCAAACTATCATAACAAAGTTGTAGATGCGACATTTGGGTCGCTCGCCAACGCTCCATTGAATTGGGAGTAAAAAAGAATAGTTCAGATATCTTAGGTGCAAATTAAAATAAATATGAAATGTCAGAATGAGAACGCATCCAATAATGATACGTATAACGACGTCCAAATACTGAGCTGCTTCATTATAATGACCGAATGCTTCATCGTAGATACCGAATATTGAGATTAGTTCATCGTTGGGACCGCAAAACATGAACGTTCATACCACAATAATAGGAGTCATCTCAACAACTCTATTCAACACAGCCCCAAACTATTACAGTTAGTTACCTCGTGAAATTGACATTCATCTCAATCAAAACCATTCCAAATCGCTCACTCAGCGCTCCAATCATTCATTCCAAACACTCACTCAAACCGTTCAAAAACGCTCAAACCCATTGAAAAATATAGAATCAAAAACGTCATTCAAAATAAATATTGATAGAGAAAAATCGCGATTTCACTGAAATAATTCAAATTGTAAGCGTCTATTAGGTTCTTGAAATCATATGAAGCTATTTAAAGAACATTATTTGCATATTTTATTAAAGGGAGGTAATCAATACTGCTAATTTTGTTCATCCTGAACAAAATTCGCGTCATTGGATAACCTCCCATTAAATTCACTCAAAACTCGCTCCCCACACTCATTCAATATCATTCCTAGATCATTTCAAAATCATTCACTTTGTCAATTTCACGATGTTGTTAACTGTATGAATTTGCTTGAATTTAAAAGCGCTAAATTGACATTTGTACGTATATGAGTATTGTCAAAGGGGCGTAATATATATCACGTTATTCAGTTAACAACATCGTGAAATGACAAGGTGAATGATTTTTTAATGATTTTGGAATTAAATTGAATAAGTGTGTGGAGTGAATTTTGAGTGAAATTTAAGGGAAATGATCCAATGTCATTAATTTTGTTCATGAATTGAAATTAAAATTGTTGATCTTATATTTTTATTGGTGTAAGAGCGTGTTGAATGGTTTGAGTGAGATTTTGGAATGAATGAATGGAACGCTAAGTGAGCAAAATTAAAACGGTTTTGGTTCAGATGAATTTTACGATGTAACTAATTGTGAACGCAATAGCTAAACTGTGTGGCCTGTCTTTAATTTCATACAAAACTAACTCATCACGTTCATTCTAAATCATTCCATATTCATTCCAAAGTCATTTACTTTTTCAACTATATGGTTTTCATAACTGTAAATTTTCTTAACTTAAGTTAAATACAGTCAATTTTGTTCGCGCGACCACGTCTATAAAGCGACCGTTTTTATTTAGCGACTTTTCTCAGAATCCCCTTCTTTAAATCAAAATGTATGTGTGGTTTTTTTTCTTTTAAAGTTGACATTATTGGTCTAAAGATAAATGTAAATTAATCTTATGTTGTCAAAACTCACTGAGACGATTCTTTTGGGTTAAAACAACTTATGGTTATCGAGAAATCTGCAATTAAATACATGTTCTACCACAATAACGTTGCTATTATTTTTTTTTAAAAACCAAACGAACAAACAAAAAATAATAAAAAAAAAAAAAAAAAACTAAGCGACCATTCTCTTCAACGACCGCTTTTTTGGTGGTCCCTTAAGTGGTCGCCCAGAATACTCATTTTACTGTAAATTGAGAATTAAGTGTCATATACGGTAGAAAATATTGTAAAAAAAATCAATGCTTTCTTGCTTGTGCCACACTTTTCACAACTTCAAATTGTTGAATCGGATAGACCGAAAAATACGATAATGACATTTATTTCATAATTCAAATCGTGCATGTGACCTTGTAGTCACAAGTTCGAGACTTGAACACAGTTTTTATTCGGATGTGTTTATTGCTGTATCCATCTTTCGCCATGATTGCGATTCGACCAAAACACGACATCCGTGTCGATACTGCTGTGTTATTCGATACATGTATATCAAATTCTTCATCTCAATCTAAAAAAGGCGTTTATAGTAAAATATTTATTTATTTTTGTAAGGTTATGCAAAGTTCAGACGTCAGCAAAATAAAAGCTTGACCTCGGACAATAAAAATTTACTTTTAGTTTTCAGCTTGTAAGCGATCTCCATACGATAATCAGATTTTTCTTTTCAACCTAAGTGAACAGTCTTAAGTCCCAGTTGACAAAGACGTTACGCAATAAAGAACACGTGGACCCGTAAATAGTACACGCACACCCGATAACTTGTAAGAGTTCGTACTAAATACAACTTTTGTCAACGAACATGCAATTAAATGGGCTACGTGTTTTGGCGAGCATGCTAACCGCGGCTATTGGCACTACCAGTGACCAATTCGTAACATCGCTCGGACTTTTCAATAAACTGGAAAGTACCGCGGACGTAAATGAGGTAATTTTGGGTCATTCTTTTATTTGTTATTCGGCTTTTAGTGGTACTTAGGTTAGTACGCTTAAAGAATTTTTTTTTTATTTTATTGCTTTCCGATTGTCTATGGAGAACTTTTGGACATGTTATAATTTGATAACAAAACGCAGTAAAATACTGCGTTTTGTTATGAAATGATAATAAACCCAGTTTTAAACTTTCGTTGATTTTATTTCACTCAAAGTCATCTTGATTTTGTGACGTCATATAATCCCACGTGCGAAACGACACGCTTTCATGTCAGCGCCCTTATCATTCCCGAGGTCTTTTCCGTGAAATCGACGAGGGTTCCCGATTGCCAGGTACCAAATGATACATTGATTTCCTAGTCAAAAACCGTATCTTTAAAAACTAAAAATTCCACAGACAGTCCATATCGTCAGATGTTAAACGAGTCTTTAATTTTCGCTCATACAACGTTAAGCCATAAGAAAAATCTTAAATGGGTGGTTTTCTAGTAAACTTAAACTGTGCACTACCAATTTCTTTAAAAGGGTTAATTTGACCTCTACCATATATAGTATTTTGACCAGACGAAAATATTAATGTGACCGGTGCTTGACCGGGCTATAAAATCAAGTGGACGGTCGGCAAATTTTACATTTATTCAATAAAATCTATCATCTAGCCTTCAAACGTGAGACCTGGTGTCAGAAAACCCGAGTCAAAATATTATAAGACGAACTGAGCTTAAGTTAAAATTTGTCGTTGATTGATCGGTTTCTGATCGCTAATTTGTCAGACCCTTTTTGACATCTTCATTTGTTCAAACCAATCCGAATGATGGTTCCTCTTTCTTTGATAAGGAATAAGGTCCTTGGTAAGAAACCGATATGCCGTAGCTTCAGCTAATTAACATTTTTAGTAACCTTTCGTGTAACATTTTAGCTTCACAGTTTTTGTGGTTTTCAAAAACCTAAAATAGATACTAAAGACCAATCTCATTAAAATCAAATCTATCATGTCTACATGTTTTGTTTTAGATCTGGAGACAGGGGCCGCCAAAGACGTGGGTTTAATATGCTCTCGAACAAGTGATTGTCACAAAACACAAAATTCGACACTAAGTCACCATTTTCAGTGACGATGCCATAAATCCATAACCTGGTAAAACATTGACACATTATCTCCAAGTTTTTTTTACCTTGTATAGATTTTTGTGCAGATTGACCAAGGGATATTGGGGAGATAACATATTTGACATAAATTCGATTATCTTTGGCGAGGCCCCAAATCGAAAAACCGAAAACATCAGAATATTATCTTCTGGAATGCCTTATATCTATAAAAAAAAAAAAAAAAAAAAACATTTAAATTGGCTAAGTAGTTGTATGGAGAAATAACTACGAATGGACGGAACAACGGACAGGTATACGAAAGGAAGTAGCGGTGTCTAAATATAAGCCCTTCGGAGAGCATAATTAGAACATAATGCTTATAAGAGTGTTGGAGTCACAATAGACTATGCCATATACACGTTATTGCATGGCAGAATATCACCAATATGCACACGGTTGGATTACTAGGAGCACTCTGTAAAAATCCACCCAAAGCTGTAAGAAGAGTTGTATTTAGATAGTGGAACCGTAATAGACCCGTAACATTTCGTAACTCGTGGACTTTCACAATGTTGACCGAGGTTTCCTAATGAAAATCATTAAGAAAACCTCGGTTTACACTGTTAGAGCTCATTACCTCTGAAACTTTGCGGAACTATTACGGGTCAATTACCTTAAAACGTGTGGACGTACGTACGGACTCACGTCTGGACAGATGGAGAAGATGTTACATGTGCCGAAATACTTCCACTTTCGGCGGCATTGAAAATACTTGATACTTTAAAACACTCCTTATGTTTTTAAGGTAGTTGAGCTGTAATAGTTCCGCAACATTTCGCAACCCATGGTCTTTCATAATGTTCACCGAAGTTTCCTAAGGAAAATCATTAGGAAACCTCGGTTAACACTGTTTAAGTTCGTTACTTCAAAAACCGTTGCAGAACTATTACGGATCCACTACCTTAATAACCCATTCCTGTCGTATACAAGCTTTTGACAGACAGTTAAGACCAAGATAAGCCTGTACAGACGTTCAGTCTGATCTCAGTCCACGGTGTCTTATTTCTATTAAATTATCACAGAAAAAAAAGGTTCAGATACTTAAAAAATAGAGATTTATTCGAAATATAAATCAAATTCAGTAGCATAAGGTTTAAACAACTTGTAACTGGCGGGAGAATTTGATTAAATGCTTTGTAATGATGATTAAATAGAATGAATGCACATGCATCTATTCAATTTCTTCTTTTCCCACACCGATCTCTTTATTTTCTCTTACGCTACTGAATAATTTTCTGTTCAGCAACAGCCCAGCACTTGAATAAGCATATTTTTTAAATTAAATCTAAAATAGCCTAGTAAATAAATAGCAAAATTGTCTTTACCTGCACGTACAGTAATCCAAGCTATGACCCAATATGTATTGTGAAAATCTATCTTTACACTTTATGGTCTATTAAATACCCATACCAAACTTCGGTTGTATAACTTAAGTCTGCAAAAATATCTTCCTTCTCACTGCGTTCAACGTCCTCTAGTGGAAATGTAAATGTGGCACGCCACGCGAAAAGGGAACATTTGGGAACTTCGTTTAACTAATATTCTAAAAGGGGATTGGTTACATTACGGGTCAACCAGAGGTCGCATTTCAATATTTCTTTCAGAGAGATTCTATTTTTGGAAAATTAGTGCAGACTATAAAGTTTCGAGCCTAGTCAGTCTGCGCATTCCGCGCAGTCTGACTAGGGTCGATACTTTACGCACTTTCATGATGGTCCTATTTTGTGTGACAGGTCACAAATCCTACCGACTATCTGAGTAGCCGTTTAACCCATTACTAGACGACAAATTGTTAGGCTAGTTTAGACTACGTTTTGAATAACCCATTAATCGAAAATTTAGACTGTGCGTGACAATTTCAACAATTTAAAACATGCGTGAAGAATAAAACATTGAGCAGCCTTAACAGTTCCACAAGTTAACTAGAAGACTTTCTGAAGACACTTTTAGACCTAAACTTTTTACACACAGCGCAGAGTGAAGACTTGGTTAGTCTCTGTAGATGCTTAGACTGGCCCGAGTCTTCATTTGGCGCATATTTGAAATTGCTAAAAATGATACACAGAGGCTTAAATTTAAGCGCCAAACTAGGCAGAAATTATTTTTAAGCAAAACAGCAGTTTCTCCCTTTCACTACATTGTTTTGCACGGTATTATTCCTCTTGTGCGTTACTTTTGGGGTGGGGGGTGTACACCGTGACCTGTCACACCCAATTCTTCAGTTCAAATGTGACCCGGCTGTCACGTGAAAAAGAAACCAGCTGGAATGCCGAAAAAAAAGAAAAGAAAAACGGATTACATATCCAACAGATGTCAACAAAAGGCCACAAATCTAGAACAGTGATAGAGTAGGGTAGAATGGTAAACAATGCTAACATAAGTAATCTCAAAGACGATTTCATTGTGCGAAAAACTTAACGGCAGGAACTTTAACAAGCCTTCTTTGGCTTTCGAATAATCGATCAAGCCCTGAAATGAGGTTACTTAATGACATAATCTCATCCAGTACTTACAGCATACAGAGTTTGGTTCTGGGCCCGAGGTTATAAAACTTTTCTAATTCTCAATTCAAAACTTTCTTAGCTATCAATTTGAGATCAAAGCAGTAATTCTGTTTTAATACTCATTTTAATGTATTAACACAAAAAATAATTTTAACAAGCTGTTATGAATAACAACTTATTAATATTATCTTTTATTTTCATACATTTATTTGAATCTAAAATTTGAGAAAATTCTCAGTTGAGTCTGAGAAAAGTTTTATAACCTCGGGCCCAGATAGGACTATTCTAGGAAAAACGTTGAGCTATCTTATATAACCCTACTATTCAGAACGTCATTAAGAGACCAAGTATGGAATTAATTAGGAATGAATCGAATGAGTATGATGTGCAAGTTTTGGGTGATATAAAAGGGAGATAATGATATCTTTTATCTCGTTCAAATGAACGAAATAAGTTCTAGTTATTTCTCCCCTTTTGTATTGTTATCGTATTTTTTTCATAAATAAATCCACACTAGCGAATGAATTCATGGAATTATTTGCATGATCAGAATGAAGTTGCTGGTCGTTTCATTTTTGTATGATTTAGGAGCTTTTAGAGCGATTAGTGCGAGTTTAAGGAATTCTTTGAATGGGTCGCCGAGAGAGCTATTTAGAATGGATTTGGTGTAAGTTGAGCGTCGATTTCACGTTGTTTTTAATGTAACGTTACCTCCGTTTTGGACTTCAAAAAAAGCCGGATCGCAAATGAATGATGTCAGCATAGTGTCAATGGCCAGATTACGAATGACCACTGGTCAAGCTGGTCACTGGACCTTCTCCAGACAGGCAGTGGACATTCTTGTGTGTCAAAAGTGGGTCAGTGTTATAATCTTAATTGTGACAGTTACTTAATGTGCTTATTAGATGGTTTCCGAAGATGACGTGGGAAAAATGCAGCGTGCCACCTTTTCGAGACATACAATTGCATAGTTACACATGCAGAAAAGGCTGTCCAATTGACTTTACTTGGTTATTACAGCTCGAGGGGTCAGCGCAACACCATTTTAGTGCCTATAAATATATAGGCACTTTAAATAGAATTGCAATGACCCCTCAAGCTGTCTTTCTGTAATGAACAATTTGAGACTCTTGCGAATTCAAAGAATTACAAAGTAAATTCAAATTGCATTAAAATTAAAGATACTTCATAATATTTTACATGGAAAACGCCGAGAAAAACAGACAAAAATTTCTTAAAACAAGCAATTTCACTCTTTTCCTTAATGTTTTCCCTTTTTATTGCATTGAATGCGCGAGAAACCGTTATATTACAATATGGTTAACAGGTACAAAGGAGCTATTCTTTCTTGAAATAACATCATTTCTTATTTTATAGAAAATAAGTTCGGCTTTTTTTGAAAATTGAAGTTCACAGTTATTGGATCAATTACACGTAAAAAATGGAGAACTTCGACTATTATTGCCTCCAATATCCGTCGAAAATCAAACTTGATTCAGTGTATTTATTGACTCACTCTTTTATGTTAAGATAGCAGTAGGTAAAAATATCTTTACTGCAGCTGTAGCTACTATATTAGGTTTCCGAAAGAATAGCATCTCATAGAAAATATGTTTTTGGTCAGCCCAATTAGCTCAGTCGATAGAGCATCTGACCAGAAATCACCCGAAGTTCGATAACGTGGGTTCGATTGCTGGACTGGCGCAGTAATTAACTAACTGTTTTTTGGATGAGACGTTAAACGGAGGTTCCATGTGACGGAGCTTTACACCGAGCACGTAAAAAACCATTCGAAATTCCACCGTCTTCCGGGGCCTCGCTCATATGGGCATACGCTACGATAGAGACGTTAAACAAACGGAAATACAAATTTCGCCAGAGAGAGTAACAGATATTAGTTACTCTCTCTGGCGATATTTAAAGATTTGTGCCGGCTTGCTATCACAAGTTTCGCGATTATGAAAATTACAGACTTTCTAAAACTTTTTACCTTTGAAAAAAATATAGTTAGCCAGCTGGTGTACCAAATTACGTTATACGGACATTGTAGTAAACATCGACATGCGTATCTTATCAATAGGATTTTATAATTAAGAAACTTGAAAGGACTTTCTAACCGTCTTCGAAGTGTCATATTGTCAACAAGAGCACCGCCTAAGGATGCCTACGCTCGGCTGTTGAGTGCTGGATGGTGGGAAAAAATCTAAATCGAAAAAGGGGAATAATTTGTTCAAAATGCATCTAGAGTTATCCCCCTTGATAGCATAGGTTGCTCTTTTTTTAATGGCGAACATGTGTGCCAAAATTCAAGTAAATGCTTTCCGTAGAACCAGAGATATCACAAAATGTCAAAGTTTTCGCACGACGACGACGACAGCGACGACGGCACGCAGGCTATAGCAATACCTCGGGTTTTCTCCGAAAACAGCAGAGCTAAAAATTAAAAGCTTAAAATTATTGTTCCAATAGGAGAAAAAATGATAATAGGTCTTTCGTTAACAACTTAAGAATGGAATCAACAGTAAATGGACGCTGTAGAATAGCATTTTTTTCAGAACAAAGACAGCGACCGATACCCATTATATACTTTACGGCTTGCTGGAATCAGATGATGAAAAAGAATATTATGGGAGTGAAATTCCTTCAGGTATCATAACTATCTAAAACACACATTGTACAAATAATGATTATTTATTTTGGTTCAATCTAACAAAGATATCATATTGCAGTCATATATAAATAACAAAATAATCAACAGAAGGTATCAAAAGTCTAAAATGGTGCAATTCAAGGTAGTGGACCCGTAAGACTTCCATAAATTTCAGACCCCGTGAAATTTTACAATGTTTACAGAGGTTTCCTAATGAAAATCATTAGGAAACCTCGGTTAACACTGTTACAGTTCATTACCTCTGAAAGGTTGCAAAACTATCATGGGTCCACTACCTTAAAGTTTAGAAAAAAGTGTTAATTGATTAATCCTGCTACCGTTTAAAACAGACGTTTTCTAATGAACAAACAAAATGAAACAGATAAGTGTGTTTTTTTTCATCAACATAACTCAACTAATTATATCCTCAATTTGTTTAATCATGCATTTTTTCCTGTGATGTTTTTTACCTTAATTTTAAATATTTTTTGTACTTTGTAACAACTTTTGAGGTTATTTTCAACTTCAACATTGACAAATTAAAATTTGCCAGCATTTCCTTCTTTTTCAGAAGTATTTTCGCAAGTGAAATACCACAATTACAGATAAGAGCACCATGAAATTGACACTCACTCTAATCAAAACCATTCTGAACCACTTACTAAGCACTCCACTAACTCATTCCAAACACTCACTCAAACCATTTAAAACAGTTTCAAAATTGTAACAACAATTTTGCTTCAAAAACGATCATTCAAATCGATTAATTCATTCCATGATTTTATCAGCTTTTGATTGGTCTGCAAAGACACATAAATCTATTTAAAGAAAAATTAAGTTGATCTTAATTAAAGGGAGGAAATGAAATACTGTTAAATTTGTGGACAATGGATAAAACTAGATATTTTGTATAACACCCCCCCCCCCCATTTATTCCATTCAAAAATGCTACCCCTCATTCAATTTCATTCAAAAATCAACCTTATCAATTTCATGTGGTTATTAACTGTACATAAAATTTAAGAACTGTTCAGGAAAGGCTGCAGTTTTATATCTCGTTGGCTCAGCGTGAAACAGTTGTAACTGCCTATAAACATATAGGCAGTTACAACTGTTTTGTGCTGAGCCATCACTCTGCAATTTCAAAAGGATCTAGGCCACTGAGTTGGTCTTTCACTACAACTGCATTAGCTTATTTACAACAACATGTGTTCATGAAACACTAATGCTTCTAAATTTACAACTTTGACCTTCATAAGCGGATATGACAATGTTAGATGACCTTTAAGACAGGACACCTGTATCAATCAGATGTACCATTATGCCAAATTTCAATGACAATTCTATATTCAAAAGTTTTGAAGTAACATGAGAAAGGTTTTATTTGGGACAGACAGACAAACTTTGGTAAAATAATAAGCCCCCCTATTGAATGATTTGGAGGCATGAATATCAAACAAAATCAAATAATATGCCCTATCTGCAATTTTACAACATGATGCAAACTTAATCACAAGTTCCAGGTTTTTTTTTTAATCAGAAAAAAATGGAAAGAATAGCTGATGACAAATTAACTTTGCTGGACATAAGCCTCCTATATAGGTAGAGGTGGACTCTATTAAAAACTGTTGCCTTATGTTAAATATCTTAATTATCTTGTACAATATGTGAAAATACCATCCCCTCTACCTATACATGTATTTATGAATCACAATTAAAAAAGTCAGTTTTCTTTTTTATTTTAGACATAGGATTAAGAAAATTTTAACTCTTGTTTAGACAGGATTAAATTCAAACCAGTATTATTTCTTCCGAGTATGGCTAAAATTTGTTCAAGTGAAATGGATAAAAAAGTATGAATTACAATCCTGAGTTTATACACAAACAATTATTAAAATATGATACAGTTTCCATTATTTCAAGGTGGTGCTAAAAAAATAGCAGATACTAAAACCAAAACTTAACAACTTTCTTGTAGAATTTTATTCCATACAAACATAAATTGCTATTTATTTATTGAGGTAAAATATAGAGAACCTAAGAAGAAATTATATGTGAAAGAAATTTTAAGTCAATTTATTGTTTCAATTACCATTTTAACACTGTGGCGAAAAGGCATTTATAAAATAATAAGATATTACATAGAACTTTATTTTGCAATAAAAATTCATTTGTCATATGTTTAACTGTGTACACAGATAGCTCCACCCATTTATTATACTCTAGTCATCTTGACTGGGAACATTGATGCTTTTCACATCACATAACCCAGCCGTAAAATGATGGGCTTCGTTTTCTGTCACATTTTCCATTAGTCAATATCATTGATTTTTCATTAATTTTACATCCAGAAAAATGTAATAAACTTATTGTAACCTAGAAAAGGGTACTAAAACTTATTTCAGAATTGTGATCACATTGTAATGGATATTTTTTTTCATTTTGGGTTGATGTGTTCATGAATAAAGTCTGATGGGGGGGAGGAGTTACATGTATATGAAAAGTAAAAACCTTGAGCTCCGCCCTCAGATTTTACCTTTTGCATATAACTCTGCCTCCATAAAATTTTGTTCATGGACACATCACGTGAATATGAAATTATCTCATAATTATAATGAGTCTGACAATACTGTCTTTAATAGACAACAAGAGAGCTTAATGTGTAAATTTTGAAACAAAAATTAAAATTGGCTCAAACATGATTTACTCCAGATTTTCATATTCTTGCTTTGTGTAATATAGAATGGATACAGATAAGTCTTGAAAAAATACCTTAATTTAACCCTTTCCTGTTTTACAAAATTTTGGACCAGTCCAAATTCAAAGGTTTTGCAGACGAAAATTTAAAGTGGATTTAATTTGAAAAATAACCATTCTGTAGGATAGAAAAGAGTGTAGAAAAAGAAGAAATTGCTTGTCAGAATCAATTTCTTCTTTTTTACAATGTTTTCTCAATCATAAAATCACTGGCACGTAAAAAGCAGGGATTAAACAGCAAAGGGTTAACTCAATACTTGACTATTTTGATGTCAAGATAAATGGTGTTCCGTGTATATCAAGTGGTCAGTGCAAGAATATAGGCACTAACATTACTTTTGCGCACTGTACCCTCCATATACAATATTCACATTATCAATAGCTTGGAAACAAAACAGCTTTCTCTCTTTTTATCAGTATTTAATAAAGTGATGACAAGAGTATTTGTTGATACCATGGAGGTATGAAACTTAAACCCTAATCACACTATATGAATATGTGAATTGGATTCATACAGGAGTGTTATTAGGTTTTTTAGTTCCATACCTGTAACCTCCATAAAATCAACAAATATTCTTTTCATATCTTATAATCTAATACCAAGCCAAACAAGAAGAATTTCTTAATAATAAGACAGGTTTCTTGTGGGACTACTTTTTGTGTAAGCATGAAATTAGCTTTGTACTCAAAATTGTTTTCATTGTGGAATAAAACCAGTTTTTTGACCAATCAGAATGCATGAAACTTGATGGACACAACTTAAAAATCAAATTATTACAAATGTCTCGGAAAAAGTAATGCAATTGAGTAAAAAAATAAAAGAATTTTGTCTTTAAGAGACTGAGTGAGGTAACTAGCAAAACCTAATCTGGATTGGTTTGAAATAAAATAATACATTAACAAAACTACAAGAGTGAAAATGATATCTTACATCGCTAACAGATTTGTTTGTTTTTACTGTTACTATAAAAAGATATATATACAACCTTAAAACTATTTACATACTTTTACATAAGATTACATTCATGCAATTTCTATATATACTAACATCTTGACATATATTTCAGATGGGCAAATGAGCGCATGTGTGCAATTGTCAATAAGTTTATGAGTGCACAGAATAACAGATGTTTGTCTTACATGAATGCCCCCCATAAGAGCAGGTCGATGGCCTATCCTTTGTCAATTAACAAAGGGAAATAAGCGTAAAAATATGAGTAGAGTTATGGTTCTTCAGCACTGCACTTTTCCTCAATGAGATCTATCCACCTGTGAAGTTTCATGATTCTAGCTTGCATACTTCGAGATATGCTCCAGACAAAAAAACAAGAGGCCCAAGAGGGCCTGTATCGCTCCACTGGCTTAAAAATCTCAAGATTTGAAAGAATGATATTGAAAATAGAAGGTAATGAAAGTGAACAACATTCAGAAGGAATTCAGACTTTTTCTAGGTTGAAACTGACCCATGAAGGAATGAACTTAATTAACTCATAAGAAAGTAAACTATTTAGCTGTAGATTGAATTTGGGGGTCAATCCAAATTTCTTGAACAACTTTAGAAGAGGGTCACCCAAGGAACATTCTGGTAAAGTTTCATTGAAATTGGCCCTATGGTTTAGGAGGAGATGTCATTCAAAGATTTCGGGGTCAAAATAAGCCCCGCCCTGCCACGCCCATATTTGGGGGTCAATCCAAATTTCTTGAACAACTTTAGAAGAGGGTCACCCAAGGAACATTCTGGTAAAGTTTCATTGAAATTGGCCCAATGGTTTAGGAGGAGATGTCATTCAAAGATTTCGGGGTCAAAATAAGCCCCGCCCTGCCACGCCCATATTTGGGGGTCAATCCAAATTTCTTGAACAACTTTAGAAGAGGGTCACCCAAGGAACATTCTGGTAAAGTTTCATTGAAATTGGCCCAATGGTTAAGGAGGAGATGTCGTTCAAAGATTTTGGGGTCAAAATAAGCCCCGCCCTGCCACGCCCATATTTGGGGGTCAATCCAAATTTCTTGAACAACTTTAGAAGAGGGTCACCCAAGGAACATTCTGGTAAAGTTTCATTGTAATTGGCCCAATGGTTTGGGAGGAGATGTCGTTCAAAGATTTCGGGGTCAAAATAAGCCCCACCCTGCCACGCCCATATTTGGGGGTCAATCCAAATTTCTTGAACAACTTTCAAAGAGGGTCACCCAAGGAACATTCTGGTAAAGTTTCATTGAAATTGGCCCAATGGTTTAGGAGGAGATGTTGTTCAAAGATTTCGGGGTCAAAATAAGCCCCGCCCTGCCACGCCCATATTTGGGGGTCAATCCAAATTTCTTGAACAACTTTAAAAGAGGGTCACCCAAGGAACATTCTGGCCAAGTTTCGTCAAAATCCACCCATTGGTTTAGGAGGAGAAGATGTTTAAAGAAAAGTTTACGCACGCACGCACGCACGGACGCACGACGGCCACCTCGCCATGACAATAGCTCGCTGGCCTTCGGCCAGTGGAGCTAAAAATCATTCCTCATGAGAGCAAGGCAGATTTGCTTGATGTATTAGACAATGTTTAAGACCTTGGTTGATATACCTGGCATAAATGTGTGAAATGTGTGAAAAACTGGTACGCGAAATATATCTCTAATGACAGGTGTGAAAACAATCTAAGGTCTAGATTGTAGAAAACTGAAATTACGCTTACAAAATGTATTTTATTTGTTTTGAAAATTATATATGGAGTTTTAATTCTGCACTATATGTAAGAAGTGCGAAAATAAATCACAGCCAATAAATAAAAAGACAAACAACGCAAAATGTGGATAAAAATAAAAAAAACAAGCCTGCCCTGCCAGTCCCATGTTTATGGGCAAATAAAAATTTCCCAAACAATTTTTGAAAAGGGTCATTCAAGGAACATTCGGATAAAGCCCCACCCTGCCACACCCATTTTTTGGGGGTCATTCCAAATTTCTTGATCAACTATCAAAGTGCGTCATCCAAGGAATATTCTGGTAAATTTTCATTGAAATTGGCCCAATGGTTCAGAAGGAGGCGTCGTTCAAGGATTTCGGGCTCAAAATAAGCCCCAACCAGCCACGCCGCTTTTTGGGGGTTGGGGGGTGGGTGGGGGGCAATTCAAATTTCTTGAACAAATTAAGGAGAGGGTCACCCAAGGAATATTCTGATAAAGTTTCATTATAATCAGCCCAATGGTTCAGGAGATGTCGTTCAAAGATTTTGGGCTCAAAATAAGCCCCACCATGCCACGCCCATATTTGGGGGTCAATCCAAATTTCTTGAACAACTTTAAAAGAGGGTCTGATTATCAAAGGAACATTCTGGTAAAGTTTCATTACAATTGGCCCAATAGTTCAGGAGGAGATGTCCTTCAAAGATTTCGGGCTCAAAATAAGCCCCGCCCTGCCACGCCCATATTTGGGGGTCAATCCAAATTCCTTGAACAACTATAAAAGAGGGTCATCCAAGGAACATTTTGGTAAAGTTTCATTAAAATTGGCCCAATGGTTCAGGAGGAGATGTCCTTCAAAGATTTCGGGCTCAAAATAAGCCCCGCCCTGCCACGCCCATATTTGGGGGTCAATCCAAATTTCTTGAACAACTTTAAAAGAGGGTCATCCAAGGAACATTCTGGTAAAGTTTCATTAAAATTGGCCCAATGGTTCAGGAGGAGATGTCCTTCAAAGATTTCGGGCTCAAAATAAGCCCCGCCCTGCCACGCCCATATTTGGGGGTCAATCCAAATTTCTTGAACAACTTTAAAAGAGGGTTATCCAAGGAACATTCTGGTAAAGTTTCATTACAATTGGCCCAATGGTTCAGGAGGAGATGTCCTTCAAAGATTTCGGGCTCAAAATAAGCCCCGCCCTGCCACGCCCTTATTTGGGGGTCAATCCAAATTTCTTGAACAACTTTAAAAGAGGGTCATCCAAGGAACATTCTGGTAAAGTTTCATTACAATTGGCCCAATGGTTCAGGAGGAGATGTCCTTCAAAGATTTCGGGCTCAAAATAAGCCCCGCCCTGCCACGCCCATATTTGGGGGTCAATCCAAATTTCTTGAACAACTTTAGAAGAGGGTCACCAAAGGAACATTCTGGCCAAGTTTCATCAAAATCCACCTATTGCTTTAGGAGGAGAAGATGTTTTAAGAAAAGTTTACGCACGCACGCACGGACGGACGCACGGACGCACGGACGCACGACGGACACCCCGCCATGACAATAGCTCGCTGGCCTTCGGCCAGTGGAGCTAAAAAAGGATTACCATCGGATGGACTGACCAAATGACTGACAAGTGCAAAGCAATACGTCCCATCTTCTTTGAAGGGGGCCATAATTACTCAGATGACTATTTGCATCTGTCTAATCAGTCTTCATGTTCATTTAATGCTCGAGATTTTTGGACACTGTCCACGGACTTAACTTCGATGCTACTTTAAACTTAAGTAAATTTTGATGAAAAAAAATGACAGAGAATATTCTTTAATCACTGTGTTGCTTTTCATGCTTTCTTTGCTTTTCACACAGGTGCCGACTCAGTGCTGGATAATGCAAAAAATCTAAGTCATAAAAGGGGCATAACTCTTTATTCAGTATTATCCCCCATGATAATCTGGATAGTTCTTGTGATGTTTAACACGCATGCCAAGATTCAAGGATATCTTAAATAACAACAGTTATGATCAAAAATAAATTTTGCCACACCAACACCAACATAAACATTGCCAAGGTGCTGACAATACCTTCAAATTTCTCTAAATATAGCCAAGCTAACAATCAGGAGTATCATTTCATGTCAAAAAAATATCTAAGGTTCTTACACAATACATGTTTTCGAATGACAAAGGTGGATTTTAGCAATAGATAACAAGTGCCATTCTGCATAATACTGTACAAACTTAAAGCACCCAAACTGAAGATTCTTACACCATTATTGTAATACAAAACCTTCACTATTGACAAAATATTTTGTCTGTTCATTATATCACTTTGCACTAATACATATGTGACCATCAGGTCAAAAGGGACATTTTAGCTGTCTCAGTGGACTTGTGATATCTGTCTTAGGTCCTTGGCCTGAGACCTAGAGGTCCGTGGTTTGAGCCTAAGAAACACACAAATATTTTAATTTATATGTCATTAAATTTTGAAAGTATCTAAATTTGGATCAATCCAAAAGTTTGTTGTCTAGTGACAGGTTACTAATCTCTATTTTGTAGCGGGACCATTTCAACTTAAAGCTATAAACCCCATTTATATTAGCTCTTGTTATGCTGAATAAAAGCCTTGGCATAGATTACCTCATATCTATTCAAATTGAAAAAAATAAGCAGTATTTAAATAATGACTACATAAATATTTTTTTGGAAAGTACTGAATGCAGTAATTTCAGGTCAATATTTATCTTTAAAATGTATTTTTTAATGTTTTCTGATTTAAAAAGTTAAAAGTAAGGCAGTATGGACTAAGATCAGTTTGCACATATGTGAAGTCTTAACTTTATCCATGCCTCCTGCCAAGGAAGGAATGTTCCTGGGGCCTGTTTTACTAAACTTCTTACAACAATAATAATCGTAAGACAAAATCACAACTCGTATCAGGTGTTTTCATTCATTGTTAGATTCTGGACTGTATCTCACTGGAATTGTCTTTAGAAGACAATTCCAGTGAGATGATGCATGAAAGAATTCCATTTTTGGTTTCTACTTTAGAAGCAACTTCATGTTTTGACTTATGCAAAAAATCATTGTAAGATGTTTAGTAAACGAGACACTGGTTCACTATGAAAAGGGTTAACATGTCTACCTATGCCATGCTGAATAAAAACTGGTTTAAAATTACATTTTGCAAAAAAGGTCGAAAGCAATATAGATGACCTACCTAATGGTCGAAATATTTATCTAAAACTAACATCATTTTCCTTTCTGAGTTTTAAAATGACTACTAGCTTTCTAAGACTAAAACCAGATGGCAAAATAACATCAGCCCGATCTTAGTCTATACAACATGTCCAAGTAAGAAAATTCAATATTCAGTGTTACAAAAATTAAATGTACTTCTATTCACATTTGACACAAAGATAAAAGGTTCTGAAGAGAATTATTGCACTTACAGCATTTAGGGTAAACACAAATTTTTTTGTAGGCTATCAAAACATTGTAGCATTATCTCCGTAACAAAGGCTAAATGAAACACTGTTGTAAACACCTATATCTATACAGGCACTTGCACCTGTGTTGCTCTGAGCTTCTTAACATGCTACATTTGTATTATTTCATGTTGTGACTATGAGCCTATGAGCTTCTTAACCAAACACAAATAGCGGAAATCCCCCCCTTTTTTTGAACATTGGTAAAATTTTGAAAGATGAATGCATGTGTTACTAGTAGATATCCATAACTCAGTGCAAAACAGTTGTAACTGCCTATATGTTTATAGGCCGTTACAACTGTTTCTCTCTGTTCCATCGATATAGCCTAAAACATGGGTTATGTCAAATACAGAAGGATGCATTATGGAAAATAATGTATTTATAATGAAAATGTAGAAACTTTCTATAAAAGTTATAATCTATCTTATGTATTTTCGATGTAGACTAGTGCTGCAGTAATATATGTAGTATAGAGATACTTGGAAAGATAACATTAACTTGAGATCTTATACAATCATTAGCTGTCTTTGAGAAACTATTCTTCTCTTGAAAGCTAAATTTTCTCAGTAAAGCCGTCTGCTAAAGTTACATTTTGTTTTATACAAATTGCAAATTTTGTGACATTTCAAACAATCCAACTAAAATTTCTCCCAATATGATTAATTTGAAAGCAGGTAATTAAGGGTCAAGGTCAGTCTGCATATCTGTGTAAGCTGACCTAAGTCTAAGCTAGCCGCCACCTTAGCGCAGTTGGTTAGGCATAAGACTTCCAATCTGGAAGTCTTGGGTTCGATCCCCGGTGGCGGCAAATATCCTTTCCGATGTTTGTCTCTCACCAATGGGTAGATAATCGTAAACCTATGCGAGATAGCAGTTGGAGGCTAGGAAAGGGTGTAATGGTAGTACAGGTGAAAGAAGTACCAGGAATCCATTGTTTGGTGCTCCGGCTGCCGCAATATAATTGCGAAATTGTTGAAAGCGGCGTAAAACCCAATCAAAAAAACAAATTAGTCTAAGCTGTCCATCACAGGTTTGTGTGCAGCATAATCATGCCATGCACAGCAAAAGGGTTAAAGTTTTTAAAGGCCTAAAATAATCTAAAACAAGATGTGTTTGTGAAACACAAATGCCCCCGTAACAGTGATCTCTCGATAAGGCAAAGGTTAAGTTTGGTTAACTTTTCGGACACACGTGCGGACAGACAGACAAACGGACATGAGTAAAACAATATGCCCCCTATCTCTCGATACAGGGGGGGGGGGGGGCATAAAAATAAATCCTTAAAAAATGAAAACATGTTGTTGAATTGCATACACAAGATGCAGATGTACAGATGGACAGACATACTGATCAACAGACAGACAGAGATGATACCAATTTACATAGACTTTCTGAGGGCTCAACTTCAGAAAAGAATTGAAGACTGCTTACAACAGTCTTCAATTCTTTCCTGAAGTTGAGCCCTTTGAATAAACTCAAAGAGATGTTTTCAATAAGTACCAACAACATCGGTTTTCTGGCAGTATAACTGGAATATTCAAATCTTAGTAACATTTGAATTACAACCCTTATCAGTATCTTTGTACCTTGATAAAATAGGTGTGGAATTCCCATGCCTGACATGGGCTTTTTAATTTTTCAAAACCATTTTTCAAAGTCACTTGTGAGTTAAAAGTGAATACCTGGGCAAATATAATAATTATCCTTATCTTTATATTTAAATGTCG
Source organism: Fragum whitleyi (assembly GCA_948146395.1). Taxonomy (NCBI): domain Eukaryota; kingdom Metazoa; phylum Mollusca; class Bivalvia; order Cardiida; family Cardiidae; genus Fragum; species Fragum whitleyi. The sequence goes on from OX411553.1 coordinate 27,812,088, forward strand.
GAAATATTGTTGTAAATGAAGAAAATGTTGAGTTCCATTTTTCGGGCACAAGTCAATTTTGATCCTAAACAAGTAGAAAATAATTTCTTACTTTCTCAACAAGTGGAGAAAACATGTGTTTCAACACCCCAATTCAAATTGACAAGCTTGAAAGTTTTCAACATTAAATCTAGTAATTTCAAATTGAAGATTTGATAAGAAATATTGGATCCGATGTATTTCATCAGTCATGCCTAAACAATGTCAATTCGCTTGTTGTCAAAACCATTGGATGTCATCCCTGTGGTTCTGTGGTTTGGCACACCTATCAATGATGAAGGCTGAAATAAAAGAATGCCATGAATGATTTGTTTTGAATGGGGTTTATTTTTGTTTTAACAGTTCTTTAGTCATATGGCCACAACTGGAGACTAACAATTGATTCCTGGTATTTCTCACTCCAGTACTACCATCGCATCCTTTCAAGCCTCCAGCTATTGTCTCACTTAAGTCTACAATAATCAACCCATTGGTGGGAGGCAAATAGTTCAGCTGTCGGTACCTTTTGAGAGCTAATCAGATGTGCTACTGCTGCGCTATGGGCTATAAACAAAGAATACTCTTTAGAAAAGGGAATGTGTCAAAGACTAAAGGGGTTGTCTAAAGAACTTGTTATTAGCCCGCAAAGTTTGCAATTCAACTTTTTCCTTGAGAATAAATAACACTTTTGCCCAAAAGAAAAATAATACTAACAAGTTGTGATTTTGAAACACAGATTCCCCCTAAAACAGTAATTTTTTCAGAAGTTTGACCTTGATCTTGTTGCATGACTTTTGCCTGGTATCAGCAGTTATGTATCATTTAGATCTAATAATATGCCGAATATGAATTTGTTTGAATGGGGTTTTACTCCGCTTTCAACTATCTTTCAGTTATATCGCGGCAGCTCTAGCACCTAACAATGGATTCCTGGTATTTCTCACACCAGTACTACCACTACATCCTTTCCTAGCCTATGATTATCAACCCATTGATGAGAGACAAATAGTCGGAAAGGATGAGCGCCGCCATCAGGAATTGAACCCGGGACTTCTAGATTGACACTCTGTCACACTACCAACTGCACTATGATGGTGGCTGCCAAATATGAAAATTGAATCTTGAATGAGCTTGAAGTAATTGGCAATGTTACTTTTTTTTAAAGTTTTGCAAACAGAAAGATGGACAAATTGACAGACCAACAGACAGATTGACAAAGGTAAAAAACAATATGCCACTGATCTTATCAATGCATAAAAATAAGTTTGCAGATGTGTAATGCAATCAATACATAAATCTTCCAAAACGGGGCATAAATCAAAACAATTGCATCTAGAGTTACCCCCCTTGATAGTATAGGTTCCTCTTTTGAATGTGCTTAGTTTAAAACAAATGCCTTCAGTAGAACCAGAGATATCACATTATGTCAACGTTTTTGCACGACAACACTAAGGCTATATAGCAATACCTCAGGTTTTCACGTTGACACTAAGGCTATATAGCAATACCTCAGGTCTTCTCTGAAAACAGCTGAGCTAGAAATAGTGATTGGGTGAAAATAACTTCTGGTTAAGTAAAATTTAAGTTTAATAAAACTTATCCCAGAAAGTGAATTATTTACCAGAGGCTCTATTTCAGGAAGACTGGTTCCGTATCTTGGATCTATTTGTGTATCATCATCTTCTTCTTCCTCATCATCCAGAAGATTCATCATAGAAGGTGCAAGCTTCTCTCCGAGTCTGATGTCTAGGTTAAGGAACTTGTATAAATAGATCACTTTCTTTAGCTTTATATTTTTTCCCTTTTCATTATTGTTTTCATCTTTTTCATCATGCATTGAAGCCTGAAGCTATTATTCTCTATATCTCAACTTATCCATAGGTTTCCTGCTTTCCTTATGGTTTTTTCAGGGAACTAATGTTTTGATAACTTTGACAGCAGCTGGTTGCAAATTTTCAAATATTTTGACAGTATAATATGCCAGTCTGGGTAGATGTGTAGTAGTATCTTAGTGTACACTACTAGTTTTTTTTTAATGTGTCATAACAAGTGTTAATCTTTTTTTTTTGATACCTGACAGTTTGTTTGAATGGGTTTCATACCGCTTTCAACAATTTCACAGTTATATCGTGGCGGCCAGAGCACCTAACAATGGATTCCTGGTATTTCTTTCACCTGTACTACCATTACACCCTTTCCTAGCCTCCAACTGCTATCTAACATAGGTTTACTATTATCTACCTATTGGTGAGATACTTGACAGACCTGACATATTCTCAAAGCAGACCTGGGGTAATTGAAAAGTGTATTTGTAATTAGCTGTAATTAATTACAAATTATGGAGTAATTGTATGTAATTAGTAATTGACTCTTTTCTCAATTACAAGTAATTGTAATTGTAATTAATTACAAATGAAATCAGCATGTAATTTACAATTACTTTCAATTACATTCCAATCACATCTATATTCTATAATGGAAGTCTAATGATACAGTCATTTAACAGTGTCTTTTTTCAAAATTGTTAGGCCCCAAATATGATTTCTAAGACATTTAAGCTCTATTTTAGATCAAAGTATTGAGTTTTCTTTGAAATAACAATGAAGACAGAAAGAAATAATCCTTGATTCACATAAAATTATAAGTTATTTAAATAAGATAAAGTTGAGGAAAATTTGTCTTCAACTAAAGTAGCAGATGCAAAATGAACTATGGATTCACTAGATTATATTTACAATCAAAAGTAAACAAAGAGGTATTTATTGTAACAAGAGGACCCTGAGGGCCCTAAATCGCTCACCTGATATTTCAAGTAAATTATCATTAAGACTCCATTTCCTATGATATGGCATGAACCTTCCCATTTTCAACAGAGTTCATTCTTGTGACCTGGCAAACATTTTGATCAAGTTTCATGAAGATTGGACTATTTTGTGGCGTTTGGAGCTCTTACGAGAAAATTGTCATTAAGGCCCCTTTTCCCGTGATATGGCACATATACTTCCCATTTTCAAATGACTTCATCCTCATGACATAAACATTCTGACAAAGTTTCATGATGATTGGACCATATTTGTGGCTTCTGGAGAGTAAACAAAAAATTGTCATTAAGATGCCTTTTCATGTGATATGGCATGGATCCTTCCCATTTTCAATAGACTCCATCCTCATGACCGAACAAACATTCTGACCAAGTTTCATGAAAATTGGACCATATTTGTGGCTTCTAGAGTCTAAACAAGAACTTTGTCGTTAAGGCCCCTTTTCCCGTGATAATAGCACGGATCCTTTCCATTTGAGCAATTTTCATAAGGGACAAACCAAGGAATATTTCTGCCAAGTTTGGTTGATTTTGACCCATAAGTTTAGGAGGAGATATCGTTTAAAGATATTGTTGACAAAATTGTCATTAAGGCGGCTTTTTCTGTGAAATGGCACGGATCCTTCCCATTTTCAATAGACTTCATCCTCATGATCTAACAAACATTCTGACCAAGTTTCATGAAGATTGGACTGTATTTGTGGCTTCTAGAGTGAAAACAATAAATTTGTCATTAAGGCCCCTTTTCCCGTGATATGGAACAGATCCTTTCCATTTGAGCAATTTTTATAAGGGACCACCCAAGGAATATTTCTGCCAAGTTTGGTTGATTTTAACCCATAAGTTTAGGAGGAGATGTCGTTTAAAGATATTGTTGACAAAATTGTCATTAAGGCGGCTTTTTCTGTGAAATGGCACAGATCCTTCCCATTTTCAATAGACTTCATCCTCATGACCTAACAAACATTCTGACCAAGTTTCATGAAGATTAGACTGTATTTGTGGCTTCTAGAGTGAAAACAAGAAATTTGTCATTAAGGCCCCTTTTCCCGTGATATGGCACAGATCCTTACCATTTGAGCAACTTTGATAAGGGACCACCCAAGGAATATTTCTGCCAAGTTTGGTTGATTTTGACCCGTAAGTTTAGGAGGAGATGTCGTTTAAAGATATTGTTGACAAAATTGTCATTAAGGCGGCTTTTTCTGTGAAATGGCACGGATCCTTCCCATTTTCAATAGACTTCATCCTCATGATCTAACAAACATTCTGACCAAGTTTCATGAAGATTGGACTGTATTTGTGGCTTCTAGAGTGAAAACAATAAATTTGTCATTAAGGCCCCTTTTCCCGTGATATGGAACGGATCCTTTCCATTTGAGCAATTTTGATAAGGGACCACCCAAGGAATATTTCTGCCAAGTTTGGTTGATTTTAACCCATAAGTTTAGGAGGAGATGTCGTTTAAAGATATTGTTGACAAAATTGTCATTAAGGCGGCTTTTTCTGTGAAATGGCACAGATCCTTCCCATTTTCAATAGACTTCATCCTCATGACCTAACAAACATTCTGACCAAGTTTCATGAAGATTAGACTGTATTTGTGGCTTCTAGAGTGAAAACAAGAAATTTGTCATTAAGGCCCCTTTTCCCGTGATATGGCACAGATCCTTACCATTTGAGCAACTTTGATAAGGGACCACCCAAGGAATATTTCTGCCAAGTTTGGTTGATTTTGACCCGTAAGTTTAGGAGGAGATGTCGTTTAAAGATATTGTTGACAAAATTGTCATTAAGGCGGCTTTTTCTGTGAAATGGCATGGATACTTCCCATTTTCAATAGACTTCATCCTCATGACCTAATAAACATTCTGACCAAGTTTCATGAAGATTGGACCATATTTGTGGCTTCTAGAGTGAAAACAAGAAATTTGTCATTAAGGCCCCTTTTCCGGTGATATGGCACGGATCCTTTCCATTTGAGCAATTTTGATAAGGGACCACCCAAGGAATATTTCTGCCAAGTTTGGTTGATTTTGACCCGTAAGTTTAGGAGGAGATGTCGTTTAAAGAAAAAGTTGACGCCGTGACGGACAGACGGACAGATGGACAGACGGACAGATGGACAGACGGACGCCGGACAACGATCGATCACAATAGCTCCCATGAGCACTTCGTGCTCAGGTGAGCTAAAAATCACACATTCCCTGCCATAATGTGGAAACAATAAGATGACAAACACTTCCTAAATGGACAGGTAAAGGTGTGAAAATCTTGATTGTCTTTGACTAGGTGACCATTAACACTTAACAGCTAGGTACACTATCATAAATAAGGGAAAATCTTGATTGTCTTTGACTAGGTGACCATTAACACTTTACAGCTAGGTACACTATCATTAAGGGAATAAAATAACAGTTATCCAGAACAAATTTTCTCAGAAATAACAAAAAAGGCAGAAGTTTTTTAATCAAAATAAGAGATATGATGTATGTTAACAAACCAGCGTAGTTGTCTGGTGCCTAAATTTATATGTGTTTAATCAATCCTAGTCACTTAAGGAGCGTCAAACAAGTTTAATTCCCAAACTGGATTGCAAACATGTCCTATATATTCCTGAATTATTAAGTGTAAGACTTTCTTACAGTGTGGGCAAAATTTCAAATCATTATTTTTACTATCCCAGGAATTGTAATGGCCCTCCAAAACATAAACAAGTTTAGCCCTTGATTGAAATGCTTATGATTTCCAAATTGTCTCTCTACAGTTTAATACAATATATCTACAGTTTTAATCCGACCATAAAGCTGTTAATGTCTTATTCCATTTTCTATTGACTGGCTCATCATACCTCAAATGTAATTTGTAATTGTAATTAATTACATTTGAAAAGTAATTGTAATTTAATTAATTACATTGAGATTTCATTGTAATTATAATTGTAATTGAAATATTTCAATGTAATTTGTATTTTAATTAATTACATTGGCATGTAATTGACCCCAGCCCTGTCTCAAAGCAAACAATACTTAAATTGATTCAAATATTGTGAAAAGCTAAAACAAATCAAATTAAAACAGTGGACCTTATCTCAATAACAAGGGTATTAAAACCAAATTTACAAAAGACTCCTTTTCCTGTGATATTTGAGGGACCTAAACCCTTTTTCAAAAGAAAAGATCCTTATATTGGCAGTGCTCCATATAATTTCAAAGGCCATCAGTACAGTACCGATTGAAATAATTTTAAATGGTTTATTCCCACTTCGTCTAATCCCATTTCGTCTACACTATAAAAATATTGATTTAGACCAAAAATTCCCATTTGGTCTAAATCTTTTTGACACCTTATTGTATCAATTTCCCATTTCGTCTACAAAATGGTTTTTGACATGCTGTGAGAGTCATAGAGGTGTTAATGTCATAAAAGTGTTATATACAACCCCCCAACACACACTTGCAAAATTATTTTTGGATAAATGAATATTTTTTATATAATTATTGACTTATTTTTCTTCTAAACGATAAAAAAAATGTTGATTTTTGGATAAATAAAAGAAAAATAGTTAAGATAATTTTATATCAGAAAATAGCTAATAGCATTATCCAAATCATTTATGTTATTTAGGAGTTGAAACGTAAAGGTTAACTCTTTTTTTTAATATATAATAAGAAAATGTATAAAAATAATAATTATAAGGAATAATTTTTAATACAAATGAGTAAATGATCTTTTAGACCAAATGGGAATTTATCAAAATATTGGTTTTAGACGAAATGGGAAATTGAATTTTAGACCAAATGGGATTAGACGAAGTGGGAACAACCCTTTTAAATCGGGGTACGGACAAAAGCCCCCTGGGACAAAAGCCCCCTAGGACAAAAGCCCCATGGACAAAAGCCCCCTGGGACAAAAGCCCCATGCCCTTAACTCAAAAGTGGACAAAAGCCCCATGGTTATAAAAAAATGTATTTATTGTTTATTTATGATTTTTTTTTTAATACTTATCACATTTCTATGAAATAATGAATATTTAAAGAATATTTTTTTTTATTTATTTTAATATTTTAGGCATTTGATATATGATGAGGGGGGGGGGGTTATAAATATTTTGCATTTTTTTTTAATTAATTTTTAATAAGAAATCATAACTTAATGCGTGGACATTTTCTTGATATATCTGGTAATTATAATTATATAGTGATAATTAGATTAAAATATTATACTAATCCATAGTTTGGCAAACTGCACTGATTGCATTCACACTTTAAAAAACAAACCAAAATCAATCATGGTTTAAAACTTTTGATGTATTTGTATCTGCCTTTAATATGTGAATTTCTCTATTCTTATTGTTTGCATTAAAAATATTTGCCAATTATGTCTTTTGATCTCAAAATTTGAGTGATTCTAACTGTTACTTTAATTTAATTGACATATATAATATACAGTTTGGAAAATAACAAATTACAACATTAATGTAATTGAACACCAACGTGGTTAAGCATTATTTTGGATATATTTATGATCATATTTGGATATTTTAAACTTCTTGGACCTAATTCTGTTTCTGTGAGTTAACTGGATTATATGGTGTATAGTGTTATTTGTTTGGACAATGGAGTTTATTACAAACAACAAAGGTGGACTTAAATTGTGCTATGATGGATATATGTACACCAAGAAGAGCTCCAACAAATCCAAGAACCGCTGGGAATGTACCAACAGAAAAGCATTTTCTTGTCAAGGCTCCGTTACCACCAACATAGCCAACACAGAAGTACTTTCCTCCATTCTACATTCACATGAGAGAGTTGCGGGTAGAGTAGAAGCAGTATCTAATGTGTCCGCCATGAAAGAGAATCTACCTATGAACAGGGGTTGTCCGGGCCAAATTCTCGCTGATACACTACACATCTGCTCCGCAGAGGCTCGTGCAGCCATTGGTAACACAGAATCCTTGAAGAGAACGATTCGACGACACAAGCAAAGTAACAGACCCAAAGAGCCTACTTCCCTCAGAGACCTTCACCTGCCTGAGGACTGGACCACTACTGGCGAAACAGTTCCACTACCTTTCCTGATTCATGACAGTGGAAATGACTCCCCCTTGAGAATGCTTGTGTTTGCTACAGAAATGGGACTTCGTCACTTATGTAGATCTCATACATGGTACATGGATGGAACATTCTCCTCAGCACCTAGAATCTTCAAACAACTGTACGTTATCCGTGCTCCAATTGGTGAAACAGCTGTAACATGTGTGTACGCATTCCTCTCTAGCAAGTCCCAAGAAACGTATGAAGAACTATTTGGTGCCGTAGTGACACACTGTGAAGAACTGGGTTTCTCTCCTGATCCATCTACAGTAATTTGTGATTTTGAGCAGTCAGTCATACGAGCCATAGGAACAACTTTTGGTGACCAGGTCCGCTGCCAAGGCTGTTTTTACCACCTTACCCAGAGCACGTGGCGAAAAGTACAACAGTTAGGCCTGACTGACGTTTACAGAACTGACGAGAATGTCAAACTGTTTTGTGGTATGTTGGACGGCTTAGCCTTCCTTCCAGAAGCTGAGGTGAACAATGGAATGGAATTCTTGAAGGCCAGTACACCAGAAGGACTCGAAGAACTCGTGCAGTACTTTGACAGTACTTACGTCAATGGTTCATACCGACGAATTCAACCTCCTCCAGCACAACCAGATGGACCTCTACCACCTATTCGTATGCGTCGTGTCCCTCCCCTTTTCCCACCTACCCTTTGGAACGTCCACGAGGCAACTATATCTGACAATCCCAGAACAAACAACATCTGCGAAAGTTGGAATCTCTCCTTCCAGAAACTGATTGGTCATCACAACCCATCTATATGGACAGCAATTGACAGCATTCGCCGGGACCAAGCTTCAGTAAAGAGCAAATGGAAAAACAGTGAATTTTGGTTTCTTTATTATAACCCATAAAACAAGTTTTTGTACCTGAACTCCTTTAACAACAATACAGCAATCCTTTCATAAAATATACCTTTTTTGTATATAAATTTAATAATTGAGACAGTTAAGAACAGAAGAAATACCCCCCTCAATGGATCAAAAATGTTATATGATGTTTTATTTTATTGAATTTTCTTCAATTGTTGTTTTAAATATCTTCCATTTTTTTTCTCATTTTTTTTTTTATTTTGGAACTTCAATTAGTTGGCAGCAAAACCATTATCTTAAAATTTTATAAAATATCGGTAAAGCAGAGTCTTCTTTCACTTTTTTTTTCTGTCAGAAGAACAATTACAATTTACATTTAAATCTACATTAATTTTATATAAAATAGCATCAAAACTGATGAATTATGATGAATAATCAATTTTGAACCGCAGATTCCTGATCAATAGTCATTTTTACTCAGATTGTAGATATCTCTTGTCAAAGAAGATATTCAAACCATCCAGAACGAAACTGCTTGCTGCGAACCTTTTTGTTTTAGGGTCCCTTTGTTTTACCGCCTGCACTTTTTTTTCAGTGATGGAGTATGTTATTTCATCCATGAACAATTTGATAACTAGTGAGGGATCTTGTGAGTTCTTTTGAGTAAACCATTGAAAAAAGATTCCCATGACATATGATGTTTTCCTGTCAATAAGTGTATTTTTGCGGTGACAGGAATCGAAAATTCGGGTCAGTAGATCAGCTGGTCTCACATCATTTACAGCAAAAAATTAATAAGAGCCCAGATGCCGGGTACCGCACTGTTTACAAATTATTTTCCCATGGACTGCATTCAATTGTCACGGGAATAGTCAAAAACCATCGGTAACTGAATGCACATTTACAATGCTACTAGCAATCGGGAACCTTCTGCGATGCTACTTTCGAGTTTACAGAAAAGTCTGAGCGGGTAACGTAGATGCTCGTCAATATCTGGAAATGCCAAAATGATGATCATTAATTCTGCAAGAGTAACTTCCCTTTGATTTATGTGTTCGTACCCAAAAATATCCGTACATGTCTAAGACATTCCGTATCTTTTACGGAGTTTTGCTAAAAATGATGTGCAACGAGTAATTTTACATCCGTAAAATACGGAAAAAAGGACCTTATCTAGAGGGTCGATTGGTACATGTACAATGATTCTGTGACAGTTTGAAGCAATTCAGATGAAACTGTCAACTGTCGCTTGTGTTAAAAAGGGAAAGTAATGGACAGACAAATGGAAAACATGCCATTGCCTGGCTCTTCTGAACTTTGGTTATTAGAGCTAATGAGATAATTTTCCATGTCTGCCTGCTATAGAGATTGTGCAACTGGAAATGGAACTTATGTCAATGGTCAGTTGAGGTAGTGGAACCATTATTGTTTTGCAATATTTTGGGAAACATGAACTTTCACAATGTTGACTGAGGTTTCCTTAATGAAAATCACTAAGAAAACTCAGTAAACACTATTAAATTTCATTACTTCAAAAATGTTGCCAAACTATTACCGGTCCACAACCTAAAAGACAGTTGCCACAGAATAGAGGTCGTCAAATAGTATACAATACTATTAGATTTTCAATAGGCAAAAGGATACATTTGTTTTGAGGTCTTCTTTTTTCTTCTGAAGAATTTTCTGGCCAATGACGCAAGCTGTTTCTTTGATGCTACAAGAAGAATTGCCATAAAATGATGAATTAATTACAGTTACAAGAGTAGACAAATAAATAAAAATATGCCTCTAAAATGAGCTTATAATCAATTTTAAAAATGTGGTATTATTCCTTTGAAATTTCAATTTGAGTATTCTTCTGATTGTTCCTATCGCTCTTTTAGCAAATATACCCTGTTTCCAGTAAGACATTAAACAACTGCTAACATCAGAAGAAGTATCTTCTTTTCCAATGCAAGCCAGCTATTGTCTAAATACAGCATCTTGATTTCTATCTAGGTTAAGTTTAACTTATTTTAGTTGATATTCAGCTGTTTCATAATGGTGGTCATCATAATATTCCAGGGTCGACAATAACACCAGTCCTCTCCTGAGACCTGTGTATTTTAGAGAGGACTGGTTAAGTTTCCAATGTTGCAGGTCCTTTAGGCCTGTAGTACATTGCAGTAGCAAATCTATTCTTTCATTTTTTTTTTTTTTTAAATGCATAACCCCATGGGAAAACTTTGTTGAAAAGAAGAAATTGGTCATTCCTATCAGTATCTTTTTTTCCCACAATGTTTTCCTTTAAATTAACGCCTTAAATAGCTAACAATTGAATATGGTTTCCTTAGATAGGCTGTTTTTATCAGGCAGGGCCTTTCATATTTAGGGCTAACAAGCCCTTCAGGCTGGTGACAAAAAATAGTAAGTGTTGAACCCTGAATATTTGTTTGATAGTTTGAATTGTGTTTTACGCCGCTTTCAACAATCATTCAGTAATATCACAACTGGAGCACCTAACAATTAATTATTGGTATTTCTCACACCAGTACTACCATTTCATCTTATTACAGCCTCCAGCTACTATTGCACATAGGTTGGACTGGTGAATAATTATCTACCAACTTTTGAAGCCAGAAACTTGTAAAGGATGACTGCCCTTGTCTAAAATCGAACATGGGACCTTTTGAATGAGAGTCTGAAGTGCTACCGCTATGCTATGATGACAGATCCCTGAATATTTGTGAATTGAAGCAAAGAATGAAAGAGAACCAATAGAAACACCACCTTTTCCCATGCCAGATAACTGTTGCCTCAATACAGCATCTTCATCTTTGTCTTTTGGTAGAGGCTGACTGAAGGGAAAAGCTCCCAGTGTTTTATCATGGTCATCACCATAACCTTCATGAACTAAAACAAAGTTGGATGCACAATGAAAGCATATGTAGCACAGCATTTTTATCAAATATATAAGATAACATGAATCGCCTACGGGAGCTACACATGGCTGTTCAGAGCTGATAAAGAGGCATAATTTGCACATAAAACATCTAGAGTTATCCCTCTTGATAGTCTAGATTGCTCTTTTGATAGTGAACATGGGTGCCAAGTTTCAAGTAAATGCCATTGGTAATACCAGTGATATCATAAAATGTCAAAGTTTTGGAATGTTGACCACGATAAAGGCTATAACTCAAAGGCTATAGCCAACCTTTGGTAAGGTAAAAATTCAATGTTCAAAAAGGGACAAAATTTGAACTGTATTGCATAAATTAAGGTTAGTCTCCCTAATAGTATAGTTTTTTCTATTCATATTGAGCATTTATACCATTTTTCAACCATTGGCCTTTTTAAGGTAGTAGACCTGTAATAGTTCTGCAACAAAGTCATGATCTTTCACAATGATGACCGAGGTTTCCTAATGAACATCATTAGGAAACCTTAGTTAACACTGTTAAAGTTCATTACTTACAAAACGTTAGGAAACTATTACGTGTCCACTACCTTAATACTAGAGATACTACTTAATGTTTAATTTTTTTCTCGCACCATCACTAATGATACCCCCAAGGTATTAGAAATACCTAATAATTACTAGATTTTTTGTATTAAAGGTTATCAAACAAGTATCAGAAACTTTTCTCTGAAAATAATAAAGCTGATCATATGAAAGGTATTCATCAGTCCAGAAGGTTTTTAAACTAATTAGTTCTCTTATGTAGATACATGCATTCTAAATATATCTATTTACTGTCATCAAAAGCAGGGATAATTCTGGATCAGAATATCATTTGCAAAAATATCTTATTTAGCCAAATCTAATGAAAAATGATAGAATATCTCAATACCTCACACCAAATTAATCCCTGCAAAAGCTTACAGACTCAATTAGCCTTGTTTACCAATGATTGAAAATTGGCATTGAAAATAGTGTAAATCTCAACTAACTTACCATCATCAACTGGTTTAGGTAAAGGTTGTAATACTGGTTCAGACTTGGATGAAGAATTAGCTTGATCTGAAATTATACGTTCATTTGATCCTGTATTGTAAAGGTAGCAATGGGCACATGGTGTCATTTTTTTCCACCTAATGAATTTTTTTCTGGTTCACATATGTTGTAGATTAACATTGTATAGTCATCATATTAAAATCTGAAGGTTCCTTTCCATGCTTGTTTTCATGCTAGAGTTATCTATCGTTGTATGGTTATGGCCATTTTTCAGTAAAGTGTTTATATTTATTTTAGGTCTAGGATAAACTCAGAACCAGCTGATAGCTATAAAACACATACATGTTGATAGACCGTATACATGTACACAATGGCTGTCGCCTAGAAAATTTCTCTTTGATCAATTGCATTTGCATAATGTGCCTTCAAAAGTTAAAAATGCACTGATTTTTGTAATTTTAAGGGGAAAATACCACAAAAACCTAAATTTTGCAGAAATTACCCAATGAATTTTTCTTATTTTCCGATACATTTAAAAACCATATTTTTCCTTTATTTGGTAAAAAATACAGCATACCTTTCCATGCAAATAAGAAAGTACCCAGTATTTTGTTATTTTATAGTGTCCCCTCCTAATTTAATGACACTTTTAAAGTATTTTTATCAATAAATTCAATGATCCTGTCATTCAATTGCTATCAAATGTTGAAAAGAAGCTTAGTTATGAAATTTTACTATCAATATTTTATGTTATTTCTATAAGCAGAAACTTATGAAAACTGGTCTTTTTAAACAACACACAAAAAGATCCGCAAAATAAACAAAAACCCGCTTCCAGTTAATAGAGTCGGGAGGCCGCTGTCCAGTGAAGTTGGTCCGCTGTCCAGTGAAGTCGGCAGACTAGTAGCTTTAATTTTTTTAAATTACTGATATGTCCATTGAAAAGTCATACTATACAAATGATTGTTTTTATCAAGATTCACAATAATTAAAGTTACTTTAGTCTTCAACTCTCCACATGCTTCTAGTTAGGCCCATTATGTTATTGCTACTAATTTTATAAGTTTTCTAATTCAATGAGGAAAGAAAATAATAATGATATTATTTGCCCCCTTAAATGTTTGGTCTTTGGTCTGACAGTTTATCAAGGACTGTCAGACTGACTGTCTGAAAGTTTTTCTGACAGTCCTTCATTATGTCTGCTATGATGTCCTTCTTTTGAGTACCTCTTTGAATCATTTCAGGGACAAATTCTTATGAGTATTCGCAAGGTTATATTTCAATATTTAAATTTAAAACACCCCCAAAACCTTGAGAAAAAACACTGTTATCAGAAAAAAAAATTCTCACCTCTTTTGAGAGTTTTCATAAAGTCTTCATTTCCCCTCAGTTCCTGCAAGAACTCGCTATTCTGTAGAGCAATCGCTAATCGTTCATCTTCGAGGTATTGAGCCAATTCAGGATCCATGTCCATTGATGTACGTTTTCGACGTCGTTCATTCTCTTTCATTCGCTCATCTAACATTCCTTTACTGAAGTCATGAGTTTCTATTATCTATCAAGAGAAGATGTTTTATATGAATTTTCTTTTTCGTTTTCCCATTGCCACATAATTCAAAATTTTTTACAAGCTCAAGAATTAAATCTGAAGAAAACAAGATTTTTTCCCATTTTTTTGAGAAACAGAAGATTGATACAATGCAGTAATCAAAGGCAAAAGGAAATGAGCCTGTGTGTGACATTTTTAAGAATTTCAATTGTGCATGATTGAGAGACATCTAGTAATCTGGACAATCACACAATTCAATGAAAATATTCTCTGACCGCCAGTGCTCTCAATAAGCGGACGTCGACGTAATATACGTCCAGAATTTCAGAAATTACGTCCGGAAAATCAAACCCGGACGTAAAAAAACGTCCGAGATTCAAGGAAAACGTCCTGTAATTTGACCCCGGACACTTTACGAATTTACCTAATAAAGGATTTAACAAATCGATAATCAACGCGAGCATACACATTATAGGTGACCAAAACAAGTCATGTGTAACGCGTGGGGTATTAAACTGTCGCTATAACAACCAGTCTCTGATTACGCAATCTTGTTTGGTTAGCAACGCATCATTACCGCTTCTGTCATTCTCTTTCTTAGTCGGATACAGATCGCGGGGGTCCTCTGATAGGATTATTGAAACAAACAAAATTCAAATCAGGGGAAAATTCGTTATATCAAACGTAGTTCATGCAGCTCAGACCGATAAAATTTCGAAATATCGCTTCCTAAAACTCTTAGAATAGATCTACGGGCAATTTATCCGAAGTGAAAAAGACGCTACCGGAAAACATTTACGAAAGGTGTGTGTGTGTATTTCCGTTTATTTATCGTCGCTATCGTAGCATATGCCCATATGAGCGACGCCCCCAGAAGAGGGTTAGTTGTTACGGGGGATAGTACAAGGATACATGACGAAACTACTGCTGAGATCTGCCATGGTTCTTTAACGTGCTCGGTGTAAAGCACCGTCTCACGGGGCCCCGTTTTATCGTCTCATCCGAAAGACAATTAGATTTTGTTAGTGTACCAGCCCGGGAATCGAACCCACACGGTCGAACTTCAATGGTTTTGAATTCCGGTGCTCTACCAACTGAGCTAATCGGGCTGGGTTTTTTTTTCATTCGACTGACCTCGTTTAAATACGTGTAGAATGGCATCTCCTTTGGGAAATCCCAATGACGTCATTTAAGTTGTCTGCAACATGTCTGATGAGATATGAAACGACAAATTTTTCTTGACTTCTGCTATTTGGATAATTCTGCGTAAGTTTAAATAGGCTTAGAACTTTAAGTTTTATTTGCACACTACCTACAACGTTCGCCACCTTTGGAACAACAGGCCGAGGAAAATTAAAGCCGCATTTATTTCCGTAATATCGCCGGATACCAATACATCGTATCTAAAATTTGAGTAAGCCGCATTTCCAAGGCCCACCACGCAAAATACAGCTAAGGGCCGATTTCAAATAGAAACTCCACATTTTCTCATATTAGTTTCCATAGTTTATTCAATGAAAGTAATAAAAGGGGATTGTGAAACCAAAGCTCTTCCCTACTCCTTAAAGTCAAAGCTACAAGTTTTAAGGCTTGGAAGTCGTTTATTCTTAGAGAACCAACCAGAATCATGGACTTTGGGAGCAAAAATTAAACTTACATTTAACAAGGAAACGAGCATTTACAAAGTGTACAGAAAAAGGAAGGTGTGTGTGCTGGGGGGGGGGGGGGTTAAAAATTCCTTACTTTGTTAAAAAAATTCCTGAAATCCCAACATGGAATTACAAAAATTCCTGATTTTGGCCCTTATTGAGAGCACTGGACCGCTTTAAGAAAGGTTAAGACATTATTTAACTCTAGAGCTCATAGTGAAGACTCTGGTTAGCCTGTGTGGATACTTAAAAAACAAACTTTACAACTTGCAGTTCCTTAAAGAATAGTGCTTAGCCTTGCCATACTGTTTTTACAGAAGAAATATACTTATACCAACCTGTCAAAAATTATAGAAGTTCAAACATTTACCTTCAAACCTTTTATTGAAACATTGTCTATCAAAATATATGCAGTCTGATCTTAGTTTAAACAACCTGTTTTTTATCTTTTCAAGTCAGATTACTTTAAAGGCCAACAGAAGTTTTCTACCTACCATTCCCCTATGACTTGGTGACACCCCATTCACTTCTCTCTGCCATGACACTCTGTCCCTTGTTTTCCCACTGTGTGACCTTGACACTTTATGACCTTGAGAAATTGAGCTGTCATCCTTTACACTCACTGACCTTAACATTTTTTCTGATTTGGACTTTTTCTCCGAACTCTTGGAGTCTCTATCTTTACCGTCTTTATGAGAAACACTGAAGGACTTGGACAACTTATCACTTTTCCGCGATTTATGAACTTTAGGCCTAGCGTCAGTCAATGACATCACACTAACAGGTGTGGCAGATAAATTCATTTTTCTGTCACTGTTTACTTTGGCACTGTTACTCCCAGACCCGGGGAGATTTAATCTCAAAAAGTCATCAGGCAAAGATCCCAACATGGGAGGATTCCAGTTTTTAAACTCTTTCTTTCTTTGAGTACTGTGTTGTAAGTCACTGAAACTTCGGTTTTCAGATATACTGCTCCTTGCAGAGAGATTAAACCCTGCACCACCAGAAGCAGCCGCCCCTCCTATGTCCGGACTTCCGAATGAATCTGTTGTGTTACTACCCGAAAAAGATTGACCAATAGGTGTTGTCCATATGCTCTGTGCAGGGGATGGTTGGTTCCCAGATCGCATTGCCTCCGAGTATGATGGTGGGGAATCTTCACTCTGGCCCCCTGCCGCAATGTCTTGTTCACCGTATTTAGGACACTGAGCCTGTACAATTTGATAAATTTGAATTTTAGAATTGCAAGATAATCTTTCAATCATTGTTCTTTCAATCAGAATACAATTTCAATTTTTGAAGTGCAGGTTCTAACCCCATACAGTTTCCTTAGTTTGTAAAAGAGAAAACAACTGAGTTAAAGCTTTTGCTAGCAAACATATATTTCATTCACTAAACTAAGCTTTTCCTTGATTCTTCTTTTGCTTTCTTACTACCTTATTTTTCTTATAAACACTCCCAGGAGCTTTACATAACATGGTCAGGGAGCTTTTTACCTGGTATGCATTTTCTGATTTAAACTAGAAAGCCATGAATGGCTTGTGTCGCTCCACAGGCTTGAATGTCTTGTAATAGCAAATCTAAGTTTTGACTAGATTTTTAGATATTTTGGGTTTTACTGATGTTGAAATGATTTTCAAAGTCTCCAACATTATAAAATATAGAGAAATGACTTCCGCCCATAAAAGACATATTTTTCATCCAATGACAATAATTTTTGGCTGCATGATAATGGATCACCCAAGGATCATACAAATAAAGTTTGATTGATATCCATCAGTTACATTCTGAGAAAATGATTTTCAAAGTGTCACTATATAACATATAGTGAAAATGACCTCCGCCCATAAAAAACAAATTTTTCATCCGATCGCAATAATCTTTGGTAGACTGATAAAGGGTCACACAAGGATCATTCATGTAAAATTTGGTTGATATCTATCGATTAGATTCAGAGAAAATGATTTTCAAAGTTTCCACTACATAACATATAGAGAATGACCTTCGCCCATAAAATACATAATTTTCATCCGATTTCAATAATTTTTTGTAGACTGATAAAGGGTCACCCAAGGATCATTCATGTAAAATTTAATTGGTATCAATCAATTAGAACATGAGAAAAGTCACTGTTTACTATATTTGGAAATAAGCCACGCCCATTAAATCCATGTTTTTCATTGGATCAAAATTTCTTGAACAACTTTGAAAGAGGGTCACCCAAGGATCATTCCTGTGAAGTTTAGTTGAAATCCATCCAGTAGTTTCCGAGAAGAAGATTTTTAAAGAAAAAGTTTACGACCGCACGCACGCACGGACGGACGGACGGACACACGACGGACACAATGCCATGACAATAGCCCCAGTGGCTTTCAGCCAGTGGAGCTAAAAATCATTAAAATGATGCCTCTTATACCCCTTTCCCTTTTATTTGAGGTGAATTTCCTCTAAACAATCATGTAAATGATTGTTTAGAGAAAATTCATCTCAAACAAGAGAAGAAGTCTCAACAAGTTCCTAATATCTAGGTGTTTTAGGTGGGTTTTCTTGCTAAAAAAAATATAGGGCTGCTACTATTAGGGAGGGGGCTATCATTAGAGGAAATACAGTATGTAAAATTACAGGAAAGGATCACTGATTATCTGAAAGGTGCCCAGCAAAATGAAGAAGGGATTCCTACCAATCCTGATTGATAGTTGGTGAAGACTTCTTTTTTTCTCAGACAAGTACATTTCCCTTAGGCCTATCCACTGAGCCTCAATTATCAGGGGTCTGGAGGTACAGATTGATGATTTCCCATTTGTGCAGAATGCAAAATGAACTTGTCCCCCAAAAAGTGTATAGGTGAAAATTGGGAATGATTTCAACCCTTTTGTTGTACAAACATTAAGTTAATCCATCTCTTAGACCTATTAAGTACAATTTCAAGATCTACCCTGGTATTGATTGTCTAGGGACAAGTAACGTAGAAAAATGTTCTTATCCGCAAGTTGAAAATCCTTTTTCAGACAAGTTTGGAATCCCACAATCCTGGCCATGTATGATCCCAAATGTTCCATGGCATACTAATCATTGAATACAGTTTATTATTTACATTTCTTCTTAAATCTATTAAAGTGTACTTCAATCAGTTTTTGTATGATTTGTTTAGCTAGTTCAGAATTAATGGAGGTATAATTACAAAGATCCTCTACTCTTTTCTTTGAAGCAAAAATAAAGTCATCTAAATCATAGGCTAAAATAAACTTTACCACAGCCATTTCTGGTGTAAATGTTTCAGTCACATCCTGGTCTATGGTCATTGTCAATAACTGATCAATGGTTGCATCTACAGCACCATCATTGGCTCGCAAAACAGCTTCAATGACATCATCCTCTAGAGTGGGAAACATTTGTTTGAAATCTCTCATAGCTTGAAAGAAGTCTAGCTGACGAGTACCTTTCCTGTGTTTGCTTGACCGCGTTGGAGTGATGGGTGAGCCGTCCATTCTAAAAAGAACAAGATGTGAAAGACAGTTATGATACTGGGCTCGTGCTAGTGTCTGAAACTGAGTAGTTATTAATTCCTTAACAATCAAATCCTTGGAGTCAAAACTTATTCTAAAGGAGTCAACAAACAAATAATGCAAATTGTGAATAGAATTTTCTAGGTTTCAATGTAATTTGACCTTTTCTTGTAATAATATAAAGTCAGAATTTAAAAAGTAAAACTCTAAATAGTATATAAAATACAATATTGAAAATATGAGTGATGAAACCCAGTTTTGGCCCTTAGAATGTTCTCCCTTTGGAAAAACTTCTGATGGTCAAAATATGTTATCTTCAGATTTTGAGGGTCAAAACCCTGGTTGAAGGGTCAAACATAAGCCCTGCTTAATTTCAAATTGTTCTTATGGTTTACAAAGTTTACTGGATAATGGATTTCTACCCAACCACTCATCTGGTTTGTCCTACCGTATTTTTCCTTCTACCCTTAGATTCATTTATAAATATTCAGTTATCTATTAGTTCAATTTAGTACCATTCCAAGATAAGCCCTGGAATTTACTTGTAAACAGACAAGTGGTCTAGAAAAATGTACTAGTCCACAAAAAGTAGAAAAGCCCATGTCAGACAAGTAAGGAAAACCACACCCCTGGCAAAAGGTACATGCATTTCCTCCTGGTAAATAGTCTTTGTAACAAAGTTCACCAGTAAAGGGCTGGGTATGTTTATGCCCGATTTGGGCCAATCACCAAATAATTTCAAATTTTGGGTGATTGTAAAAAAATCTTTGCAGTTGAAAAGGGGGGTTATAGCAAAAGTTATACCTTCCTAAAGGCAACAACCCACTAACAATTAATTCGGTAACATGACGTCAACAACGTACAAACGTCACTTTCTCATATAGTAATGTTTCTCCTCGTAGTACTTTTTACAATTCCAGAAAAATAGTTTCAATCACCAAATACCTGTATTAATTGATATAATTACTCGGGCGTTTATAAGAATAGTCATGATTGACAAAGATGTATACGTTATATTGACACTACTCAGACCAAGGTAGTTGTTCCCTCTCACCACTTTTCATTAAAATGAGCGATGTGCTACCTTACATAACTTATCCTCATGTGTATTCTCGGCAATGTATATATTCTACAATAAATCGATTTCTGTAATTAAATTAATGTTAATTGATAATTAAAATATCTAAACAATTCCATTTCTGTTATGATGACCGAAAAAGCCCTTTTGGTTTCAGCAAGTCATAGCGCCAACGATCTTGCTGTATTATTTAGATTTTGAGATTTATGCAATTTAGCAAAACAACCTATGCCAGGCGATTGTGTTTTAATGTCAAATATTTTTTATTTACAGTATTTATTCTTTTCAGACTGTCGAATACAGGCCTGTGTAAGGAAAATTGAAATTACTTGATAAATAAAAGTGTTAGATAAATGATTTTCGAGTCTTAGAATATTGCTTTATTCTTCGTTTTCAAAGACTATAAAATCATGCATGTCGCTGTTTTGATTCATAAAGATCAAAACTATATCCGATTCAAGCTGTCGCAAGCATTTATTTTATCATTAACTTCATATTCATTTGGTACTGATTGATTACTTCTCGTATATTTCAGTCGCAAACTGACAAGATATAAATTAGCCGTAATAAGAAAGTATGCACAATTGTAATCGCCTATCTGCTGTGAAAATAAAATCAACAACCTCGTTTTCCTCAATTTTGAAATCTGTAACGTAGCCACATGAAACGACTAATTCATGAATTTATCCCAATAATGAAAAGGGTTGAACATCATGGACAAGCACAAGGCACGTGCAAGCTTTGAAAACTCTGCCAAAAATAACCGATGGCGTCTTTTATCTCATGTTCACCCTCTGCGTGAAATAAACTGTTCCGCATCCTTTAACTCAATACGAGGCTAAAATGCCTTTTTGCTCAAATAGTTACTTGGATTATATTTCGAATCATTGAAACAAATAGGAATTGAAATATCGGTTAATTCTTTCTATTCAGTTATTTCTTAAAAGTATCAGTATTGATAAAAATATCATTTACAATCATGTTTCGGATTAAAGAGTTCATTCATTTTCGTCAGTGGAAAATGAAATCGTCGTAACTAGAAATGGCCTTCAAAAAAAATCAATCACGCGTTCTGTTTTCAAAAAAATATTTTAGGAAATATTTTAGATACAGTTTTAAAGTTAAACAAAGTAGAAAATTTATTACAATCTGTGTAAATTATACAGTCACTACAATCGCTAACTAATAAGAAAGATCTCAATAGTCGATGCAATTTCCGATCTTCAGTAAATCTCGCAAATGAAGCCAATCGCCGTAACTTCAGTATTTGTGTGGTGTTGCAGGAATACTATACTTTTGGTTGTAAAAATAGGGAAAATCTAATCTGAGAATGTGAA
Source organism: Fragum whitleyi (assembly GCA_948146395.1). Lineage (NCBI taxonomy): Eukaryota > Metazoa > Mollusca > Bivalvia > Cardiida > Cardiidae > Fragum > Fragum whitleyi. Next base: position 27,833,903 of record OX411553.1, read on the forward strand.
GCATTTTTCTGAAATCGGGGTATATGCGATTTTTAGAGATATCTTTTACCCGAAAATTGGCGATTTTGGCAGTGCTTTGGAAAATGGGTGTGTACTTGTAAATGTGCGATTATAAGAATAATGCCTGTCTTAAAGTTTGGCTACATAACATCTGTTACTGCATGCACGTGTATATACAAATAAATATCAGTTTTTTCTTGTTTGTTTTTTTCAAATCTTCGATTTTGCAACATATATGCTACCTTTCATATTGAAATGAATGACAAATATGAGAATTGTATCTTGAATAGTCTTGAAGTAACTTGCAATGTTAAGTTATTTTGTTAAGTTATTCAGACAGATAGTCGGACGGGCGGACAGACAGATGGACATCGGTAAAATAATGTGCCCCCAATCTATGCATTCGGGGGCATAAAATTACCGTATAACAAGTCCCTGGTGGAGAGACATATTCAATGGGCTTGGGACATTTATCTCACACCAGTACTTGCATAACATGATCCATGCCCAGACCTACAGCTGCTATACCGCTTTGTTTTACGTTTTTCATCCATTGTTGAGAGACGAACATCTGAAAGGATATGTGCCGCTACCGAGGATTGCACCTCAACCATTATGAAATTATCTTTTCGGTTGCAGAAAGCAAAGTCGTTGAAAAACGCGATCAATTTCTATAAATACTAAATAACAGCTGAATTTCGTGCATTAAGGAACATTCATTGTCACTAGCGACGTCACTTTGACGACGTTTCATCATATGAAACTTGCGTTTTTCATATCTTAGATCAGCTTGCTATCAAACTGGCAAAAATGAATAGGGTAGTCGTCGAAAAGTTTTTCTCTAAAATAGGGGCCAAAAACGGCCCAAAACGTACCCAGCCCTTTGTATCTTATTTTGAACCAAGTTTCTGGTGACCTTCATCTTGCAAAATTACCCATGTGATAAATAGCTGTGGACCTGTCAAATTGAGAGCAGACAGGGTTTTTGTCCCACTGTGCCACATAAACAAAATGGAGTGCCAATACTCAAATGTTGGGACCATATGGGTCCTGTCATAAATTTTAAAGGTCCTCTACATTAAATGTATGCTCATGACAGTGTTTTTTTAAATTTAAACTAGATTTTTATGTAAGACAGAGCTGTTCTCTGATTAAAGTTGAATATAGCATTGGACATTTATGAACCCTCTTGAGCTCACCTTCAAGAAAGAATAATATTGAACATGGATATAATTAGGATTTTGAAATTCATATACACTCAACCACCAAAGAATAAACTATAGAATGGAGGCAATAAGTGGACTGTGACAAAAGATGAATGGCCTCCGTCTGCTCTCCTGTTTTATGATCTGAGCATTTGTAAATAATCAAAGAATCTTTACAACAGCTTGAATAAGCTGTAGTTTCGACGTTATGATCATTCATCAACAATATGTTTCAAACAAGAGCACCACCTACAGGTTCCTATGCTCGGCTGTAAGTGCGGGATGGTAAAAAAACTAATGGATGGTGGAAAAAAACGAGTAGAAAAAAGGGCACAATTTACGAAAATGTTTCAAAGTTATCCCCCTTGAAAGAAAAGGTTGCCCTTTGGATGGTGAATAAGTGTGCCAAGTTTCATGTGAATGCCTTCAGTAGAACCAGAGATACCACCATAATGTCATTTTTTTGCATTTTTTTTTTCACAAATTTGACCTTGAAAAATGACCTTGACTGATGCCCTTGAACTTGGTACCAACAGAATGGCCTTGTCCCAGGCAATCATTATGTGAAATATGAAGACCCTTATACTAACCATTCAAAAGTTATCGCAAAATGTCAAAAATTTTGCCTTTTTTCCCCACAAATTTGACCTTGAAAAATGACCTTGAACTTGACTGATGACCTTGAACTTGGTACCAACAGAAAGTGCTTGTCCCAGGCAATCATCATATGAAATATGAAGACCCTATCACTTAACATTCAAAAGTTATGGCAATTTGTCAAATTTTTGTATTTTTTTCACAAGTTTAACCTTGAAAAATGACCTTGACCTTGATTGATGACCGAAGACAGCCGAGCTAAAAAGGATTTATGTGCTAAATGGTATTTATGCCCTTGTTGAAGACTGTTCAAAATGCCAATCATGATCTTCAACATTCTCTAAAGTCGAGTCACAGAGGTTACAGGGCACTCACATCTTCACCCTTGTCATGCTGAATAAAAAAACCTTGGCAAAAATGTATTGAAATCAAAGCACTGGATATACTAGAAATTAGTCAGTATTTTCTTTATGACAACAGCATTCTTAAACTTTTCTGGCTTAAAAAGGAAAATCAAAAGGTACAGGCTGAGATCAGAATGAACACCTCTCCTGTCAAAGCAGGAATAATCCATATTTAGCATGACAAGGGTTAAGGTTTTAGAGTCCTGTTACTTATAATTGAGTATAAGTCTTTCAAAACTGCATCCCCTCAAACCCTGCAAATGTCGAAATCGAACCCTTCTCAATACCTTGCCTCCTCCTCTTTACGCTGCATATTAGCCTCAGCTGTAGCCATCATTCCACACTCTGATTTTAATGTTATCTTTTATTATTTCAATCTGTCTGCCATTTTTATCAAGACAACAATGTAAACAAGTTCATCTTATTCAAATCTTGATTTTACATTTCTCCAATGCTGAAAAGACAGTAGGTTATAAATACGATTTAGTCTGTTATACAATAAGAATTCAAGCAATATAATATGCAGAAAGATTGTTAAGCATGAACCATCAATTTTGTTAAACGTCCCCATTCTTGGACCAAAGAGACATTGTCCCTTTGCTACAAAAACCTGACTTGGCAGATCACTGGAGCAGACATTGCCAGTAACAAGAAATCTTCTTTATTTTTGCGAGCATGTTTCCCACTATTACTATGATTGTTTCAATTAAAATTGTAAGACAGACAAGCGAAAACTTTTTTTAAATATGAATAAAATAAAATTATATGCCTTTTTTATGCAATATTTTGACCAAAATATGTACAAACTGGCATGTTTAATTTGAGACAAACATAATAAGAGCACTGCCTACATATGCCAATGCTCAGTTGCAGTTGACAATATATAAGGTGGTGGAAAAATGGAATAACACTTTTCCTGACAATAGTTGAGTAGGGTATAAACAATTACACTTACTGAAGTCTTGACATTAGATCGATTACATGTATTTACCCTTGTCATGCTGAATAAATTTTGGCTAAAAATTGTCATCAAAATCAAAGGACAAAAAGCACTGAAAGTACCAAACGTAGGGCAATTTTTATTTGAAAAACTAAATCTATTGACATTTCTGGTTTGAAAGTGAGAAACAGGTGGTGTAGACTAACATCAGACTGCACATATGTGCAGGCTGATGTTTGTCTATAGCTCCTGCGAATTTAAGCAGGAATATTCTGGGTTCAGCATGACAAGGGTTAACATACTCAAAACATCTATCTAAATTATACATGTAATCTTTGACAGTTATTTTTGCACATGAGGATAGGCCTATAGTATGATGGTCATAAGTGATCTTTGGTGACTTCAGATTATTATATGCTGAGTTTTACCAAGCTTACCAAGTTTTTCCAAATTAGGAGTCCCAGGGAATCAACCTTGAAAATATCAGGGGTCCCTGTCCTTATTTCAGTGGTCCCAACAGGGCAAGCTGAGAATTTTCAACCAAATTCCAATGGAACATTGGGCTGAGTGTTATAAAAAGTAGTTTTATCATTTTCCATAATGTTTCCATATATGTTCTTCTATATATTAGTTAACAATGCTGGTCTTAAGTTAAGCTATTTAGAAGCTTTTGAACATATACATATCACTTTGCTCCAATCTTATTTCATTTTTTTTTTGTCATGATTGAGTTGACTGGATATTCTGAATAATAATAAAGATCCCTCAGTGAATAGATTTGATAAAGCAACGATGCAATGTCGCAAAACATCCAATTATTTTCATATGATAACATTACCTGGCATAGACTTTTTATCAGACTAATATCTATTCATTTGCAAATTCTAAACTGTTTTCAAGCCATTTAGATCCCTTTACCAGAATTTTTTTTTGTGCATCCAGTGGATGCGGGTTGCTAATAAAAATGCAAACAGACTGAATTTTATGCATATATGAGTGCAGATATCTGTGCCACCTAAAACCCTGCAAATGGGGTTTTAACATTCCAATTTATAAATCACCACTCTCATATTTACGATACTTAACATTTTCAATTGAAAATAAAAGATCAAAATATAATAGGGGCCGGGGTACGGACAAAAGCCCACTAGGTCAAAAGCCCACTGGGACAAAACCCCAGCAGACAAAAGCCCACTGGACAAAAGCCCACCCAACATAGGACAAAAGCCCACTCAATATATAAATTATTCATATGAATAAGTCTTATCTTAATAAATTCGAAAATACATTTTCTTTTGGTTTTGAATTCGTTTATGTTGTATTTAACAGCATTTTATTCATATTTTGTCTACTTTTGTCTTAGCAAATTCCAAAATGAACATGAATAAGAAGCCAATCAAAGTTTAACTAAATTGAATAATTGTAAGATTTTTTTAATGTTTCGATTTATCAATACTTTTCGATCATACAATAAATAAATCATTTAACTTCATTTAGAATAGTGTCTCAACATTGGGGTGTAGGACAAAAGCCCCCTGGGACAAAAGCCCCCTAGGGCAAAAGCCCCCTGGACAAAAGCCCCTTGGGACAAAAGCCCCCTAGGATAAAACCCCCCCTAGGACAAAAGCCCCACAATATAATAAATACTGGTATATAAATTTAAATTTCTTTAACTTTCAACTGAATCATTTACATAAAATGGATCCCTATTTCGTTTGTTTGTTTTATTTGCCATTATACAAGGTGAATTTTTATAATTCTTAGCAGTAAAAACCACCATTTAAGTCCTCTTTCCAACAACTCAAATTCAGTTTTGTTTGAAATAATAAGAAAATTTATAAGATATTCCAGCAAGTACAGAAACTTACATTGAAAAGGAGAACCTTAAATATTTAATTTCTTTATTGGTGTTTTTTTATGTAGGCCTATACATAAAAAGTATTTACACATTTTACATTCTTGATTGACATCATTGAGATATAATCAATATTTTTATTGACTTATTTCACACATTCAAGAGCACTGGTAGAACTATACATGTAGTTTACAATATGAAAGGTGAACAAAAACATCAAAATGAAAAAAAAAAATCTTATTACATTATTGACTGGACTTGCAATAATGAAATAATCAAAATATCATATAATGGATTATTCCTCATTGAAATGATTATTGGCCAAAAGGTCCTATTTTGAAAAATATTGTGGCCAAAACATCGGTGGCCAAAATGTTGGTCCGTCCACCATATTGAGTACAAGGCATAGTGTATTATGAAGTTATCCTTAATGAAAACCTTGAATTAGACATTCAACTATCTGTATAAGTGAATTGGGGAAGATAAAAGAATGTAACACCTATATATAATCTACTCTTCTTCAACACTATATGTCACCATACCTTGTATATCTGTAACTTGTCAAATTCAAATTGTAGACAGAATGGAAACATGATACAAGAAGGTGTCAATCACATCAGGGACTCTCAATATATGTTTATTTAGGGTCCATGATCACATTAACATACAAAAGAGAACTAGTAGTCACATTTGCAAAAGTAATCAAATGAAAATTTATTATTTTCCATAAAAGGTTAAATAAAACGACAATATGAAGAAAAATATTCTTCTACACTAAAATATATATTGAGTGGGCTTTTGTCCTATAGGGGGTGGGGTTATGTCCCAGTGGGCTTTTGTCCGCTGGGATTTTGTCCCAGTGGGCTTTTGACCTAGTGGGCTTTTGTCCTACACTCATAGGGGCCACACTAAACCTATTTTTGTAATGTAATTCGGGGAAATATGTATTTCAGGCGTGATTTATATTTCTATGCACTGATCTCCATGGTGTCATGTCAACTCGGCCCGTAAGGCTGTTAAAGACTTGGCCTATGTAAATCTGGGCCTGTCAACTCGGCCTGTATATAGGTAATATTGTGCACAAGTAAACCAGTGTACTTTTTGGATAGTTAATCAAGGTGATAAGTGTTTTTAAGGGTGCGAAGAATGACAACTGCTGTGTAAAACCTATGATCTTAATAAAAAATTACACATAATTTATCTTCTTTTGTGCACAGAAAAAAAAAATGGTAAAGGTAAATTAAGTATTTAATTACATCTTTTTTTATCTCATATTTACACAAATAATTATAGTAAAATGTGTTAAGTCTTTAAAAAATTATTTGCCTAATAAGTACCTTTCATGACAAATTAGAATTAATCATGGAAAAAAGATACACATGCACAAAAATATAGTTACATTGCATTATTAAATACAATAATATGTACCTATATGATGTATATATAAGAAAAGAAACTTGCTACAAGATATATATCCGGCCTCAGGTGGAAGATGCTGCCACAGTATGGGATCCGTATACTCAAACCAACATTAACAAAGTTGAAGCTGTGCAACGCAGAGCTGCAGCAGTGCAATGCAGAGCTGCCAGATTTGTTACTTGGAATAATAGTCAGAGAAGCAGTGTCACCGCAATACTCAACACACTTGGTTGGTCCAGCCTGAGGTCAAGGAGACAACAAGCTAAGGTCACTATGATGTACAAGATAGTCAACAACCTGGTTGCCATCCTGAATGAGCCCTTCTTACACCCCCAAGGAGCTCTTACACAAGGCAAATTGAGGAAGTTCATCGTACCTCACTGCAACAGAAATACAATGAAGTATCATTCTTCCCCACATTGATTGCCTTTTGAAACAGTCTTCCAGAAAAGATAGCATCAGCACCCTCCTTGAATTCTTTCAAGGCTGGGCTTGCAAGCATCTGCCGTTTTTTAACCTGTTTTGATTCTTAATCTTTTGGAACCTTCCAGTCCCTCTTGTATATAATACAATGCCCCTACAAGGGCCCTGAATGAAATGGAAGAAGGTATACAGGCCAAGTTGACAGGCCCAGTTATGCACAGGTTGAGATGACTGTGAACCATCTCCATCAACCCAGTAAGAGGCTTTGCCTTATTTCATATCATAGGAACATTTATTAGGAATCAAATCTGCTTAGTGGGCGTATTGCATGGACTGTTTTCATTCCATAGGCACTTTGATTAGGATATCATAACAACTTACACATCACTATAATTAATATACACAAGGTAGTGCAATCGTCATCTTCTATGGGAATTGATGTTTTTACAAGCATTTTGGTTCTCGATTCTCACAAGTAAACACTCCTGTAACAGAAGCCAAAGATGTTTGTAAAGACATCCATTCTCTTAAACACGACGACTGCACTACTGTGCGTATCATTTTTGTGTTATTTCTAAATTTTTATTAAATCCTGAATCCAAGTACCTATGATCATTACGATGCTGTCCGGTGATCTTGCGCACTTAAGCAATGCAAACTCCGATAATACAGTGAAAAGGCTAACAAGGGTATTGTGGCTGTTTGATGTGTTAGAATGTTCTATTTAGAATTTGTTGATGTGAAAGTTTAATAGAACTTGAGTTAGAACTGACCAGGATTCCATTGTGTAAACACTTACCACCATGTTTTTTCTCTGCATACAACTGTCCGGTGAACTTGCGCAGTCAGACAATATGACGTCAGTCTACTAAAGATTTAAGGTATGGTGGCAAGTAAAAGCCATAAATGTAAATAAAATCTTTTAACAAATATAACAATAAATTTTATCAGGCAATAAACTTTTAGGTACAACTTTAAAAAAACATGTTTACAATGAAAGGGATGTTATGTCTATTGTTCACTACAACAAATTGGGCATTTAAAATCATCATTTTCAGCCAATTTTTCAGTTGTCGAGCAAAATTTTAAATGAACCCAGCTACCACATTCCATACAACAGCCCCAGTCCACAAATTTTATGCTCTGGTCTAGGTGAAGAGCATCTGGTTGGAACTTTCCACAAACCACACAAGTTTCAGTATCTATGATTTCATCAGATTCATTGTCAATATGACCCTTTTTATTTTTTGACACTTTCTCAGCTGGGCCTTTTCCCCTGGTAGAGTTGGGTAAGGGTCCTTTTCCCTTCTTCATCCCCTTGTCCATCTGACTTCTTTCGTTGTCTTCATTTGCTCTCTTTCTCTGACAATGTCCATTTTTCTCATGTTTCTCTCTTTCTATAACTTGGCTTTCCAAATCTGACTGGGAAAATGGCGGATTAAACACACATTTTCTTTTGTATGACGTAAGCTTGTCTCTCTGACTTTTTTCCTTTTTGTCTTGCTTTTGTTTTTTCTCTGACTCCATTGTTTTCTTCTTTTCATAGTAACTATCTTCTGTTATTGTTGCTCCATAAGGAGGCACAAAGGTACACTTTTTCACTTTTGGTTCAACACTGTCTTTTAGTTTGTCAAAATCACTGGATTTCTCTTGGAAGAGTATTTTTACATTTCTGTTATCTTTTCTCTCTTTTCTGCTTACTCTTACTTCAGCAACTTCAGGGGATTTCTTATTTACTTCAGGTGTTGCAACACAAGGGGCAGATGGATCAAATGGAAATATACCTGTTTTTCTGTAGCCAGACATTATTGTGCTTACTGTCAGTGAACTTTTAAAGGCATTTCCTATTATTTTTGGTAGATCTTCTTTGACTATGACACGACCAGGGTTAGCATGTAAAAGTTTATGGCATTCTGTACTTATATTTTTCTTGAATGGACTGAAGACAGAAACATCCAAAGGCTGTAGGCAGTGACTGCTGTGAGGGGGCAAAACAAATAGATGGACATTCTCCTTCCTTGCTGTTTCAATGATGTCAAAGGTAACATGAGTTGAGTGACCATCGTAAAGAAGGAGACAAGGCCTTGTTGTCACATGGTGGAGGAAATGATTGCGAAAGAAGTCTAAAAATAGACTTGAATTTGACCATCCAGTTTGTGAGGACCTATACTCTGTTCCAGGGATACCTTCAGATCTTATGTCCTTTGACATTCTTTCCCCTTTAAAGATGACATAGGGTGGAATGGTTTCACCTAGAGCACTAACAGCTGCTATTACAGTGGTTGTTGCTGATCTTCCTGAAGTTACACAATGAGGATTGCTCCCAATTTTGGCCAAAACTTTTGGGGGATTGTGGTCTAGAGAAATTCCTGTCTCATCAACATTCCAAATATATTGAGGTTTATCTTTGATATCATACTTGACCAAAGCATCATTGAGTTCATTGAAGTAATCTTTCAACATATCAACATTCACTGCTTCATCTCTAGCTTTTTCTCTTTTCTTTGGATTCACCATCTTCAGGTCAGGAAATCTAGAAAGAAATCCATAGAACCAGTGCTTCGTTGGCTCAACATCATTTCCTATAGCCTCACACATGTTCCTGGCCATATCAAGTATCTGCCACCTCGTAAAGCCATACCCAAGATGAGCCATAGTCACACAGTGTTCTGCTAAAGCGTGTTCTTGAGTTCTGGAAAATATTGTTGGACCTCCTCGTTTGACTTCTTCACTCCTATTCTTTGACAACCTCCAACGCAGAGTAGACTCTGGTAACCCATGTATACGGGCAGCTCTCCTGATCCCCATTCCCTTTTCTTTCACATCTTGATAGGCCTCTTTCATGTTCAGGTACCCATACTTTTGAGCTTTAGGTGTTGCCATTATTGCTCCACTGAAATAGATAAACAAAAAAAAAATTGAGAGTTTATTTCAATTGGTATTTTATTTGTATTTTATCTGTAAATCAAAGATGTCTGGTTTCTCTCAAAAATGTAGAAAATACTTTGTTTTAAAATTCAAGTATCATGTCATTCGTATATTCAATAATTTCAACGTTTCTTTTTCTATTAAAAAATTATGGCATTTATTGGCCTCCGTAGATTAAAAAATCGGCGAGCGCCACCTGGGGAATTTCCATTCATGATTTTGACAGTGGCGGGAATTTGAAGTGTAAACATGTCGGCTGCACAGGCCTGTATAAAACCCTCAGATATCGAATTTAATTAGATTTTCGTGACTTGGATTTTTGTTAAAATGGCGTTTTATATATTTTCTTCGTGGTTGGACTAAATCACTCGCTAAAAAAGACAGACGAATTCGAAAAACGAGCGTTCAAGGAAAAGTAGGACAGTGAGCAGACTTCATGAATATTTAAATGAGGATGACGTCACGCATAAACAAAAATAACACCAGGGTTTTTTTATCATTCAACTTACCTTATTATTATTCTGGAATGATAATTTTAGAAAAGTTGTCGGAATCTATGAATGTTTACTATCAAACGAACTTCCGGAACAGGAAACAACCGGACTGCGCAAGATCACCGGACGCGCAAGATGACCGGACACGGCAGTACATTATTATATTTTTACCTAAAGAAAATGGCAAAACCCAGTCAAACTTATGTTGATTCTCAGGACCGTGGTCTGAGGTTTAAATTCATTAAGTGATTGAACTTTTAAGGTTCGAATAACACTTTTAATTGCCAATCATTGAGTTGCTTTTGAACGATAAACGCTTCACTCAGAAAGATTTATCAGTTTGATCTTTAATTTAATGAAAGATAACATTTACAAGTAAGTTTCGGGAGTCGTCTTTGCACCGGATGTTCCTCTTTGGCTCTCGCAAAATCTCGGATATGGGAATTTGGAGGTGTCCCTAAAATATTAAAAGGTGCAAAAAGATGGTAAAAGGTGCAAAAAAGCGAGAAAATGTGCTGAAAGGTGCTTAAAGATGGAGAAAAGGTGATGTATACTAATTGTACTAGACTGGTTCTGCTGTCGACTCATGTATGTAGGCTTTTGTAATAGACGACAGTGGGACCAGTCTACTAATTGTACACGCTATTATTGATACTCTAAAAAGATCATTTTAAATATAACTACCATAATAATTCCTAGCTTATCTCAATTTAGAAAATGTTGAACATTGCTTGTTATCCAGGCACCAACTAGGCATGTACCATGTCTCTTCGTATTTTCAGGGTACAAACTAGTCAAACATGAATGGACCTCAAATAAAAATCAAATCAAGAACAAAAATACTTTGCATTACCAGCATGTTCCTTAAGCTATCAATCAGAATTTTTTTTAGATGTCTTGCTAAAAAAATAGCTGAAAATGCTTCTGGATGTTGGACGACATTATTGATTCTTTGTTAGACATGTTCATAGTTTATTTACAAAATGTGTATCAATTCACATCCAACAGAGCAAGCTTTACGCAAAAATTCGATTGCCACGAAAATATGACGTCCGCGAAAATACGAAGTTGGGGTAAATACCGTTAAATATGCATATGAGTAATAATTGAAAAGTAAACCTGCGAACAAAACATGTCCTTATAACTTCTACCCTTTTAAAGTTAGAATTCTTATATTTGGTATGTAGCTTCAGTAAACAAATATCTAGCCCGATTAGCTCTGTTGGTAGAGCACCGAATTTCAAAACCATTGAAGTTCGACCGCGTGGGTTCGATTCCCGGGCTGGTACACTAACAAAAACTAATTGTCTTTCGGATGAGACGTTAAACCGAGGCCCCATGAGACGGTGCACGTGAAAGAACCGTGACTAACGATTTGACCCTGTTGCAGGAACATTGGCTTTTTACTTGTCAGCTCGATATCCTGAATGAAATTGACCACAATATACTATCAACTGGAAAACGGTGGATATGAATAATCCAATACAACCATATCAAATACCCAGAGGATATGGTGGAGTAGCTATTCTCTTGAATAAACAAATCGACCATCTTATTAATATATAACCGGATGGCAATGAACGTATACAGTGCATTAAACGGATAGTTGACGACCATAAGCCTTTCTTAATAGCATCGGTATATCTACCAACACGAGGATATAAAGATAGCATCCAATCATTCTGTGAGAATATAGACTGTCTGTACGAAATTGCACAACAATTCAGCGGAACTCACTCAATTATAATCGGTGGTGACTTAAATGAAGACCTTACCAAAACAAGAACTGATGAGAGACTCAATTATTTACAAGCTTTTATCAAAGAATGTGACTTAACATTCTCTTCCTGTGGCAATACCTATCTTAACCCCTCTGGCATAGACTGCAGTGAAATAGACTACTTTATTTACTCAATGAACAATACCAAGGAATACTCTGATAAAACAAAACTTGACTTATCTACTAATGTGTCTGACCATTATCCTATTAAGATGAAGGTTGCAGCAACTATCTCAAAAAAACAACCCTGGAAGACTGGTGCAAGGCCGACCAGAATCAAATGGGGCAAAGTTGACAAAGACTTGTATACAGGGTGATGAAATTTTAAAAGGATTTGAAAAGCATTTCAAAGGACTAGCACAGGAAAATGAAACAAACATGTTTGATAACAATTACAATGAGATAGTAGAAGGCGAATTTAGACATATTAAGGAACTCACTAACAATAAACCTGTTCAGAAAGTTACCAAAGACGAACTTTTAAAAGCCATCAACTCTATGAACAAGGGAAAATCGGCAAATATTTATGGTCTGACAATCGAGCATATAACCCATGCTGGTAATAGATTCTGTGAATTCGTACTTACTATCTTGAATATAATATTTACAAATGCTGAAATACCAAATTCACTAAAACTGGCCCATTATCTCCAATATATAAAAACAAAGGATCAAAAGATGACTCCAAAAACAACAGGGGGATTACTGTATTACCAGTGATCTGTAAACTTATAGAGTCAACTGTTAAAAATAGAGTGAAAAAGCAGATAATAAGTTCACAATGTTCTCTTCAAAGAGGGTTTACAGCGGCTACATCACCGCTCAATGCAGCACTTATCCTTGAAGAATGTTACAGAGAATCAAGTGATAGTAATTCACCGTTGAACATTGTACTTCTAGATGCAAAATCCGCATTTGACGTAGTCAACCATAAAAACCTAATGAGAAGACTCTTTCAAATTGGTATCAATGACAATCACTGGAATATTATAAATAGCCTACATACAAATGCCTCTACCTCAATTAAATGGAACAACAGAGTATCCAATGCATTCCCTATTGAACAAGGAATAAGACAAGGAGGAATTCTAAGTGCTGATCTGTACAAACTGTATATTGATCCTCTGCTTCATAGACTCCAACAATCTAACCTTGGGTTATGTGTTGGTGATGTCCCCTGTCCAGCAACTGCATGCGCTGATGATGTGACCCTGGATAGTACAAATCCTATTGACACTCAGACACTAATCAATATAGCACACGACTGAAACAAAGATACTTACTCCAGCCATCAAAAAGTGTTGTGATTAACGTTGGTAAACTGAACGATGATGAATTCTCGATGGGTGACACAGCTATGCCAAAAGTGAAATCAGCACCACATCTAGGAACCCAGAGGTCTACATCAATTAATGAGACCCTAGAATGCACAGTGAATGAGAATATCAAGAAAGCAAGAAGAGCCACATATAGCCTGTTGACAGCTGGTCTCCACGGTGAGAACGGACTAGATCCACACACCTCATTACACTTGATAAGAGTATTTGTCTTACCTGTGTTGTTATATGGACTTGATATTATTCTACCAACACAGAAGTATATTAATAAGTTGGAGCTGTTTCACATGAAACTATTGAAGCAAATTCTATCATTACCTCAAACGGAAGCAGATCCAGCCCCATACGTTCTATCTGGATTTCTTCCTGTTGAGGAGCAATTACACATCAAGATCCTGAATCGTTTTAACAGCATCTGTCATCTGGATGAGCAAGGTACTGAGAAAAAACTAGCTAGAAGACAACTTCATATAAAGAGTACAGACAATCAAAGTTGGTTTATTTTTGTCAAGAAACTCTTCTGGAAATACGAACTAGGGAACATAAAGGATCATCTGGCTATGCTCAAGAAACACTCTGTATATTACTCTATTACTCTATATTACTCTGTAATATTCAATACCATATCAAGCTCTTATAAAGAAAGACTTATAAGCTCAGCTAAGATGTACAAATCACTGAGATACCTTAATATAACATACACACCAGGAAGGATTTATGCAAACATAGATACAACTAGGAACACTGTTAGAGAAATTAGTAGGTTTGCAATAAAAATGAAACTTTTAACTTCAACCTACATATTACAGACTAACCGTGCTGCATTTGATCAAAACCAAATAAATCCTTTATATCAGCTCTGTTTCCAATACCCTGAAGACACTGAGCATTTCATATTAGCATGTGAATGTTTAGAATCGGAAAGGAAGACTGTACTTAAAGACATACAATTAGAATACAAACTACTTACTAACACTGAATTTCATGAACTCTCTCAGTACAACCAAGCCAAATTAATTCTTGACTGTACACACCTAGACCTTAATCCTAAAAAAAGTCAAGAAGCTCGAATACCACTGCCGGAGACTAGTATACATCTTGCATTCAGTAAGATACAGATTACTAGCAACAGTGAAAACAAAGCAACGCGTGATTAAGATTATAACGTAAATAGTCATTGATATCAAGTTAATACGTTGATAGTGTTGGAAATAATTTAGTGTAAAATTTAGTGTTTGTCATCATAACAAAAGCTAACACTCAGTCTAGCCATTCAACTTCATCAAAAAAAGTTTGACAAAGCTTGACAAAAATCGCGATTTCACCGGCATAATTGAAATTAAAGTGTCTGATTGGTTCTATAGGAAGCTATTTATAGAAGTTGTATGCATATCTTATTAAAGAGAGGTAATAAATATAGAAACCGAAATTAGTGATACTGGATTATCTTCCTTTAATTTCTCTCAAAATTCGATCATCGCACTCATTCAATTCCGTCATAAAATCATACCAAAATCATTCACCTAATTCATTTACCTTGCCAATCTCATGATGTTGTGAACTAAAGCTAATAGCAACAAGTAACCAAAATGCAACTTTTTATTAGGATGATGGTGAAAATTTCAATTCAAAACTTAACTAAAAATGTTACAATGTTCAAATTTCGTGGAGTTAAATCAAATCAGTCTGCATTTAGTAGAGCCGCATATTTCTTTGGTCGTGGTAAAAGTGTAACCATTATCTCCGGAACTCAACCTGTCAAATTAACTTTCCAAGTTACAGCGCTCTTCGATTTTGGTAAGGTCAAGGTCAACTAACAAGACCAAACTTTGCAAATTCCCGTTTTGGAGGCATATATGTTAAACAGACGCATTGTCCCTTCTACGAGGTCCCATTTGAATATTTACTATAATTTATTTAACCTTTTATCATTGGCGGATTGAGTTAGTCTGTGTCGCAATATCTTCTGAACGAATTCCTCAATGACGTATATAAAGATCCACAGGGAGAACCGCACGTTTGAGATCAAGAAGAAAAACTGCACCTTGGGCCCCTTTTGTTTTGTTGCTGAATTGGAAAAGTATACAACGGAAGACCAATGTTTTCTTGAATGGTAATCAAACATAGGGACGGAATATTCGTTTTTACCGAAACATCCCCGCGAAAAATCAAAAGAAAATGCTATAAATGATGAATTATGATTATTGTTAGACAAATTAAGGACGTTTTCGGGTAAATTACAGTTTTTCTCAAATTTCTCCTAGTCTAATGGTCGAAATTTAATAAAATTTCATATTTGAGTAATAAATCAGATGTCTTTACTATAAACAATTTTAAATTTACGTATATAAAAAAATATATCATGGAAAAAGGGGGCTAAATGTTTGTTACCTTTACCTTAGCTTGTAAAACACAGTTATTCTTTTATTTCTCCTAGTGTTATGTTCAGAATTTGATGAAATTTCACATTTGAGTTGCAAATCAGATGCTCTTTACCATAAACTATTTGAAATTTGTGTCTAAAAATATGTCATGCAAAAATGGGGTTAATGTTTGTTACCTTTATGTTAGCTGTATCAAATAACACCTTAATTTGGCCCTCGAAATCTGACCACGGGGCTTATCTCCTAATAGCTATCAACTTGAAACTTTATGGGTGGAAGGATCTCATAGAGGAGAAGTGCTATGTACAAGAACTAAAACTCTTGTTTGCATAAATTTGGAGTTATTGACCTTTGTTATTTTTTATACTAAAATTTTGTTCGGAGCACATCTCCTAAAGTATAATAGCTATCAACTTGAAACTTTATGGGTGAATCGATGTCATGGAGGAGAAGTACATTGCTTAAGAACTTCAACTCTTGCTTGCTTGATTTTGGAGTAATTGGACTTTGTTAATTTTGATACTGAGATATGGTCTGGAGCATATCTCCAAAAGTATAATTGCTATAAACTTGAAACTTTATGGGTGGATGGAACTCATGGAGGAGAAGTGCTATGCAATAAATTACAACTCTTGTTAGTTTAATTTTGGAGTTATTGACCTTTGTGATTTTAAATACTTAGATTTTGTCTGGAGCATATCTCCTAAAGTATAATAGCTATAAACTTTAGACTTTATGGGCGGATAGATCTCATTGAGGAAAAGTGCATTGCTCACGAACTACAACTCTTGCTTGTTTAATTTTGGAGTTATTGCCCTTTGTCATTCTTAATACTTAGATTTTATAGGAGGTTAATCTCTAAAAGTACAAAAGAATCCTTAGTCTATTAGGCTTCAGTTTACTATCAAGCTTTTGCGGCGGGGGATGGCCATGTCTAACATGGCTCTTGTTTTTGTGACAATGCCTTATTCGGGGAAAATAATCCGTCTCTGACGGCTCTTGTTATATAAAAGATATCCAAATCCCTTGTGCTTCAATCCCTCTAAGTTATTTACGGAATTATATAAAAAAATGTCTCGACATTAATGTGTGAAAGAAACGTCAAAACAGATCATTTAACTGGACTAATTGCGTTTGATATTGTGTAAGCACCTTTTTGCCCACATTTGAGCAGCTTTGAGCAACTTTCTGCGCCTTTTGGCACCTTTTTGTGCCTTTACTCACCTTTCAGCATCTTTAAACATCTTTTGCACCTTTTTTGTTTTTTAGGGACACCGGAATTTGGAGAACTCTTGTGTTATCCACAGATTATAACTAGCCAAGAAGTTGCGTATAGACCGTGTTGTTTTGCAAATATGCTCGGGTTTGGACCGGGGTCACGCAATGTAAAGATTGGAACCATTTATCAGCGGTATTTTGAAGACACAAACTTAACATCCTTTTACTAGTTTTGCACTGAATTTGGTTGTTGAAACTATCTGTGAAACGAGAAAACACATGTCAAAAATTACGGACGTTTCGTACCATAACATTTTCGTACCAGTCATTTCCTACCATTGTATTTGAGATTTCTTACCAAAGTGTTGGAGATTTTGTACCATTGTATTGGAGATTGCATACCATAATATAGATAATGGGCAACATACGCCTTGCATTTCCTTCCAGTTTTTTGATAAAATATTATTTGAAAAAAAAAATCCTTTAGAATGAGTTTTGACCCCCAGACATGGTCCAGGGTTTACTGGTTAGAGACCAATTCTTGCCAAGTACCAGTTCTCGCCAACTGAACATTTTCACAGTGAAGACGCAATATTCATCCACAATAAATTATTTTCTTATTAAAAGAAGTTCTAGTCAAAATAATTTGTAATTTAGAAGGGCTTCCTTTCCGTTTTCACCGAGAAAAAGGGGTGGTGGGGAGAACTGGTACTCGGCGAGAATTGGTCTCCAACCAGTAGTGTGACTTCAACAAAACAGGGTCCAAAGGACCCAGTCATTGGGATCTATCATCATTTAAAAGTTCCTTTCTTACACCTGCCAGTAATACCCGAAAGGGGAGTTAGGCAGTATATATAGATAGATACATTCAGAGAGTCCCTGCTTTTGGTGTATAGGCTATAGTCTTGTATTTTGTAGATTTAGAACTATTTCCTTGTTAAAAGTATAGGAAATTTTAGAAATATATTAATATTTGGGGCTCAAATTCAGTAAAGAATTGAAGACTGTTTAAAGCAGTCTTCAATTCTTTACTGAAGTTGATCCCTAGAGAGTCTATTGGACTCATAGACTGGTCCCACTGTCGATTATCAAAATAGCCGACAGGTAGTTACCAAAAACCGTCACGCGGTATTGGCCCCTCAATATTTGATGACGTACACGCACCTAGCACTTCTGATTGGCTAATGAATTGTTTGTAAACAACAAGTCAGGAGGGGGCGCTATTTTGCCTTTCGCGTAAGTTTGTTTTTTAAGGTTTTGTCCGTAAAGAAAGTATACATTCATAGATAATCTATATTACCCTAAAGTTTTTTCGTTAGTATGTAATCTTTTCACTCATAGATTAATGAATAAACGTCATTATCGCTTTAACTTTGTAACGGACCGGAGCCTCGTTTTCATCTTTATAGACTAGAAAATTTGAAGGGATAGGTCTCTAGACTATGGACGAAGAAATCGGTGTGTACCTGTCGGCTTCATACATGAGTCGACAGTAGGACCAGTCTATTGGACTCACACCACATAGTTTTAAGGGTCCTGGGCACTTATTATTGCGTCTCAGATGCACGAAACCGGTGTCCCTTAAAACCCTGCAAGGTCAATGACTTCTCAATTTCAAACACTAGCACGAGCCCTGACAATGTACAAAATCTCCAACTGACCAACACAGAGTATTTAATAACCACCATATGAAACAGAATTCATAGACATGGTATAAAACATCTGTTTACCAATGTCAGCAATTGGGGGGGGGGGGTGCTGGGCTTGGGTTGGGTTAAGGGAACAGGTACCTTTGGCCAAGATCTTACACAAGGGTAGACTGGTCTCTTTGTCATCTATTTGAACAACCTATTTTAGGCGATACTGGGACCATTCTAAAAATGGTAGCCAGCTGTCTGTCAGAGAGATACTCTGAGAAAACAAACCTGTTTTGGGCCAGGAATCACTTATAAAAATGGCTTTGAATCCCAGAGGGTCAGCATTACGACTCCTAAATTTTAAAACCTAGCACAAGCCCTGATTCACCTTGATCAATTTAAAAGCATTCTAATTTGCTTACTCAAAAGCACTTTTTCATTCGCTAATACTGGCTATAAAGCGTCTGATTGGTAAATGAACAGCCATGAAGGGCCACAAAGAAAGATAAGATTTTTTTTCTTTGAAAGGGAGGTAATGAAATATTGATTTGAACAAAATTATTGATGTAGTAATATTCCCGTAAGTTTTATTCAAAACTTGCTCTTTCCACTCAATCAGTATCATTCTGAAATCATTCAAATATCATCCACCTTGTCAACAGGGTTTGACACTAAAGGAGGCTTGGAGTTTGAGACTCCTTGTTCATGAGTTGGGACTCCTGCCCTTTGCTAGTAAGGAGTCTGATGGACTCCAAGGGTCATATTAGAATGTTTTGAAAAACAAATGCACAGGGATGTTTTCTCTTCATTCCTTGCCAGAACTGTATATCTTTACCAACATTTTCTTGCATCTATTATTATTTTGAAACTAAACCATCTTCTTTGGGGGGAGAAATTCATGGAAAAGGAGAAAGTGTTTGTAACCATTAATTTCTTCTTTTCCATAATGTTATCTCCTGACTTTAAGCTTGGAATCCCTGATTCTAATTTGAACATGGACTCCTTACTCTCCAGAATTAGTGTTGATCCATGATCAATTTCACAATGTTGTTAATTTTACAGTGTGAAAGGATTTTTGAAGTCAGGTGCCTACCATGAGACAGACAAACCCCTGTGGTTTGATGTTTGGGAAGCGTTTCCTCCAGCCGTCCCTCCAACTTTAGATAGACCTGTACCACAATCAGAAGTCCCACAAATATTGTACCCAGAGGATGCTGTAAGGGCGTAAGTTTGAACCATTTAGAGTTTCTGAGAAGGATAATTTTTTCAATTTCTCAAGTTAAAAAATTGCATTAATTATGAATCAAATTCTATGTTGTGGATACCCATTGGAATTGTATTAAGGTAGTGGACCCGTAATAGTTTTGCAACATCTCAGAAGTAATGAACTTAACAGTGTTAAACAAGGTTTCCAAATGATTTTCATTTGGAAACCTCGGTCAACATTGTGAAAGAATATGTGGTCCGAAATGTTGCGGAACTATTACGGGTCCACTACCTTAAGAGGATTCCAATGAGATCCAGCAATATGTAGATTGAATGATAAAGAATTCTTTAATCCCCTCTTGTCCGTATCCCTGACCTGAAACATTCCACGAATAAAAAAAAAATATGATCAGTAATAATAACAAAGCAAGGGTGTGTAATTCCTATACCTGACTTGTCTGACACAGGTTTTTCTACCTGTTGACAAGTACTTTTTTCTATGTCACTTGACAAATAGATACCACTACAATCATTAAAATGGTTCTAAATAGGTCTAAGTTATTTATAATCAAAATCTTAATATCACAGAGTAGTAGAAAACATTGTTTTCAACGAAGAAAATGCTGAAGTCCAGCATTTTCTTCATTGAAAAAAAATAATGTTTTCTCAAAAATGATTGGTATTCTTTTCTGCGGATAAGTTCTTTATGATCATGGACAAGTAGAAAATCATTTTTTACTTGTCCAGGAACAAGTAGAGAAATTCTGTATTTCCACATCCCTCTAAAGCCCTTCATAAAAGAATAAACACATTTCAATGAACTCTTGGCTTCTCAGGCTGTTTACAGCTAATATTTGCTACACAAAGCTTAGACAGGAAACATAGACTAAGATAAGTCTGCAAAGGCATGCAGTCTAATCCTAGCCTACACTGTTTGCTTTCTATTTTTGGTTGTGGGGGGAAAATCAATACCAGTTTAAATGCCTTAAAAATCAGCAGTTTATTTTGAACCAAAAGTGAAATAACTACACAGGTGTGTAAATACATTTTTTTTCGCTTGTCCATGGACAAGTAAAAGTCAAATTCATACTTGTCCAATGTCCAGGATCAAAATTAACTTGTCTGTAAAAGAATTGATCAATGAATATTGAGAAAGCATTGTTTTTATGAAGAAAATGCTGTAAGCCAGCATTTTCTTCATTAAACACAATGTTTTCTACCCTTTGATATAATTGTAAGAATGACTTTTATTTTAGATCTTTCTAGTACTGTTCCAAGATATGCTCTGGTATTTACTTGTCCATGGACAAGTGGCCTAGAAAAATTTACTTGCCCGCAAGTGGAAAAGCCCATGATGGACAAGTCGGGCATGGGAATTCCACACCCCTGTTTAACAGGATAGGGGTAAAGCCAGTTTTACATGAGAACATCTAAGTATTAATCCATGATATGCTGAACACCGGAATATTCTTTACTTTTGCAGGAGGTATAGACTAAGATCAGCCTGCACAAGATATTGTAGCTCACAATTTGTACATTCAGTGCTGTTATTTAAATGTAGTGTCAAGATTTTATTCTGCATGACAAGGGTTAAATGTAGCATTTAACCAAATTTGGAAAAAAAGAATCAGAATGAATATTTTTCGAAGTCAGATTCAAATGTGACCTGAGTCGTTTCAGATAAATATTTTTTGCCAACGGATTTCAATACATTTTTCAGGAAATTTTACTCTAAATATGAAAGACCATTGACATCTATAAAGAATGGAAACCCATGGAAAAATATCAAGGCAGAAGTGTAAGTACATTAAGATGTTTCCAAAGAGTCCAAACAACATTTTTCCGTTTAAGAATGATCAATTTTCTGAGACATTGCTTTCTTTGAATATATATTAATAATAATAATTAATTAATAATTTATTCTTTGACTTTTGATATTTGTTGCTTAACAAAAAAGTTTGTTTGATAGAAGTGGCTGCACAAGCAATTGGTATGTAAAAGAGTTATCTTAAATAATCTTCCATATTCAATTGATATTAAAGTAAATAATGAAGTTAACCATTCAATTTTTAGCATAACTTAAAAAAAAAAACTAGAGGGCCAGAGGTATTGTGATCACCTTGGTGTTGTTCGCTTTCGTGTTATTGTTGGCATGTCTTTGTTGCGAAAAATTTTACCTTGGTCATATCTCTATTTTTATTAAAGATATCTTCATGAAACTAGGCATGAGTGACAGGCGCGTAGCTAGCCTTTAAAGAATGTGGATTCAATATGATTTAGGGGTTCATGGGGCATCCCCCCCACCCCCCCACCCCCTGTTGTAATTTGGTGCATTTTGGGGGCCTCCTGAGAGCTTTCTTGACCAACGAAAATCCATTTATTTCAGCATAAAAATGGAGATGAATAGCTTTCCTTTCGATTATTTCAACTTGTCTTCATTTCACAGCAAGGTTTTTGCTAGCCGATTTAGGCTATATGATTTATGAAATATTAAATGTGGTAATTAGCAGATTTAACGCGGCTGAATTTCAAAATAATGTGGATTCAGCTGCGTACTCGCGTAAAGGCAGCTACGCGCCTGAGTGTTAACCATTACAGGAGCTATCTGAGCATATTTTAGGACAGATTTTTTTAATTATCCAGCACATGCAGCGGAACATTGGCACATGAAGGCGGTTCTCTTGTTTGGAGAAGTTCGTTTTGATCCTTGATAAGTAAAAAATCATCTTATCCTTATCCAGGGAAAAATGGAGAAATTCTGTTTTTCAACACTGTGAGAAAAAAAGGGTTAATGTGTTTCGTCTTCAGATTTGTCAATGAATACATCAAGCGACAGGATCGGAACAAAACAGCGGACCAGGTTATGAAAGAGGCCATAACAGCCTTACAACCTAGGGATGTCTACTTTCCAACAAAACTTCGAAGGAGATATGGAGAACCTGATCAGGTCTGTTTGTTTGTCTGCAGTGTCTTTTCTAGGATTTGAATTGTAGGGGGGGAATTTGTTGAAAATTGTCACTTAACATTACAAAAATAATTTAAACTTTTTTCTCTATATAAATAAATCCCCAATCACCTTGCAAGACAAGGGGGATTATTCAAAAGTATTTGCTAAAATGTGCAATTCCCCCGCCTAGAATAGACACTGTGTCTGTTAGTTTGCATGGGGTCTAACACCTTTTTCAACATTATTGAAGTTATGTCGTGGAGGCTGGTGTTTTATGGTTTCCAGTCATTTCTCAGTCCTCATGCCATTTCTTCCAAGCCACCAGCTGCTCATCCCACTTTCATACTCATTGGTGGGAGACAAATGACTTGTCACATTGACTTAGGTCAAATATTGGACTAAAGTTTGACAAGCTGGGGTTTTGAACTTATTACCCAAGGATTGACTGGCCAGTGTGTTATTGACTGAGTTAGCTAGGCTCGACCTCGATCAAGTTTAGATGAGGTTTGTGTATATATATAATACATGCTTAGTATTTATTTTGAAAATTGGTTTGGGCTCTACCTGGGTGGAGTATTGCTCCTCTCCACCCAGGTGTATAAATGGGTACCTGGGAAGTTCAAAAACTAGACTAGTAAACCAAACTTTTTAACTTTAAACAAAGGGTAAAAAGGACTAAATCCTGGTATATCTATTGGTCATTTCACCTAGTTTGGCAGTGAGACTTACAAGGATGATTGATCTGGAGGTACAGTAAAACCCCTCTATTAAGACCACTTGGGGGTACTTTTTGAAAGTGGTCTTAGAGCAGGGTGGTCTTAATTCTGAGGTTTGGTGGGATGCAAAACTTTCAACACAAATTATTGCTAATAGAGAAGACTATGTAATTTAGTTTATTTTATCATGATTTAAACTTTATCATGTATTTTACATTACATAATCAAATCAATAAAATTGCAGTTACACATTCTCTGCTAAGTTATGTTTTCTATTTCACTACATGTATATTGCTCTTTTCTCTGTTACATTTGTTTATTTGATCTGATTTGAAATCCTACATTGGAATAATCCATTGTTGATGCAATCGTACCCAATAAGTGTCGTACTTACTAAGCATTAAATACGGATGGTCGATCCGGAGGTGTGAAGTTATTGGTCTTTTTAGCGAGGTTTGTAATAGTGCATTACACGATATTTGTACTGAAATTAGTGGTCGTAATTCGGAATAGCGGGGTGCTCGCATTAGAGGGGTTGGCGACCATTGAAATAAAGAACAAATAATTCCGTTCTGTCAAAATTGTTCATAATAGCGAGATGCTCGTATTTATGGGGTGGTGGGAAGGAGGGGTTTTACTGTATTATCAAATTAGAAACAAAGACTTAATTATCATCGCAAGTTAAAGTAAATAAAACTTCACTTTCTTCCATACAAGCTGTTGCTTGTGAAGGGTAGTTTGGCCATTTGTTTGGTTTAAACCTATTTATTTTAAATTGATTGGGAAACAAGTTATTTCAAGTCAGGTTAATCCCTCTTGATTCTGCTTCCTGGAAAATTCGCCAGTAGTCTAATTTTTGATTGGCTCTTTAAAATGGGTGTGGCAGGGCGGGGCTTATTTTGTGCTCGAAATCTTTGAAAGACATCTCCCACTGAACCACTGGGTGGATTTCAATGAAACTTTACCAGAATGTTCCTTTGGTGACCCTTTTCAAATTATATTGTGAAATTTAAAAAGGGTTTAGCAGATCGGGGCTTATATTGAGCCTGAAATCTTTGAAAGACATCTCCTCCTGAACCATTGGGCCGATTTCAAAATTTTGATTGGCCCATAGGTATGGGCATGGTAGAGTCTTCTCAGTAATTAATGGGTGAGCAGGGTCTTTTTTCTTTTTAAATTCTTGGGATTACATCTCCTCTTCATCAATTAGGCAAACATGTATAAAACTTTTTCAGAAAATTACTTGGATGAGTTTCACTTGACCAATAAAATTCAGGTGAGCGGTTCAGGACCATTCTGGTCCTCTAGTTTTTTGTTATTTAGCTCACAAGGTGCACATTGTGCTCAAGGTGAGCTTTTGTGTTCATTGAATGTCCGTCGTTCGTCGTCATGCGTCAACAATTGAAGTGTTTACACTCTAGAGGCCACAAATATTGTCCAATCTTCATGAAACTTGGACAGAATGTTTGTCAGGTCACAAGGATGAGCCCTATTGAAAATGGGAAGGATCCATACCATATCACGGGAAAAGGGGCCTTAAGGACAATTTTCTTGTTTACACTCTAGAGGCCACAAATATGGTCCAATCTTTATGAAACTTGGTCAGAATGTTGGTAAGGTTACAAGGATGAACCCTATTGAAAATGGGAAGGATCCATGCCATATCACGGGAAAAGGGGCCTAAGTGACATTTATCTTGTTTATGCTCTAAGGGCCACAAATATGGCCCAATCTTCATGAAACTTGGACAGGATGTTTGTCAGGTCACAAGGATGAAACCTATTGAAAATCGGAAGGATCCATGCCATATCATGGGAAAAAGGGCCTTAATGACAATTTTCTTTTTTACACTCTAGTAGCCACAAATATAGCCCAATCTTCATGAAACTTGGTAAGAATGTTTGTTAGGTCTCAAAGATGAACCCGTTTGAAAATGGGAAGGATCCATGCCATATCAGGGGAAAAGGGGACTTAATGACCATTTTTTTATTTACACTCTAGAAGCCACAAATATGGTCCAATCATCATGAAACTTGGTCAGAATGTTTGTTAGGTCATGAGGATGAACTCTTTTGAAAATGGGAAGGATCCATGTCATATCAGGGGAAAAGGGGCCTTGATGACAATTTTTTTCACCCTCTAGTAGCCACAAATATTGTCCAATCATCATGAAACTTGGTCAGATTGTTTGTTAGGTCATGAGGATGAACTCTTTTGAAAATTGGAAGGATCCATGCCATATCAAAGGAAAAGGAGCCTTTATGACAATTTTCTTTTAAGAGCTCCAGACGCCACAAATATGGTCCAATCTTCATGAAACTTGGTCAAAACGTTTGCCAGGTCACAAGAATGAACTCTGTTGAAAATGGGAAGGATTCATACCATATCACAGGAAAATGAGTCTTAATGATTATTTACTTGAAATAACTCTAATGGCCACAAATATGGCCCAAACTTAGTGAAACTTGGTTTTATGTAGAAATTATCTTCTTAATGACATCTGCCTTTTAACTTAATGTGATGTCCAAGTGATCAAAGAGAGTCAGGTGAGCGATCTAGGACCACCATGGTCCTCTTGTTTTCATACTTGGATATCCAGCAGTGTAACATGCTCTAATAAAACCCAATCCCCCCTTTTTTGTAGGATGAAATCAGCTTTTTTTATGCGATTTTACAATATCTTGAAGCCTCTTATAAAGGCTCATACATACAAATCAAGGTCACTAAAAATTCAACAGAGACTTTTTACACTGTTCCCCAATTTGATGTAAATATTTTGTGCAAATCATGTTTATTTTTTGCCTTTTTTTACACCATCCTAACGAGTATCGATGGCTTGGCACGAAACTGTTGTAACTTCCTATATATTTATAGGTAGTTACAACTGTTTGGCAATGAATCGTTGATATGTAGAGTAGCCTCTTATAAAAGCCCATCCCTTTCTAATGGAAATGTTATGTTTCTGACAGAACCCTTGGGTTTCATTAGAGCTTTTACAGTATGTTATCATTATCACATATGTCATAATTTCTATTACACCCTGTGTTTGAAAGGCAACTTGGTTGACTGAAGTAAATCAATCATAAAGATATTTTGACAGGGACAATAAAAATTGCTCTCAGACTGGTCATTTTTTCTCATAATTGACTTTGAAATAGAGCAGACATATAGGTTCTTTTACAAGATTCAATTTGTTAAATGCTTTTCTGAACTGTGGTTAGAGTTAAAACATTGATAAGTAAGCCTAAGCAAGCTTACCAACATTTGTATTCTGGACAAGATAAATGAGCCTTTACAAGACATTTTCCAACAATTTCAAATGTGCACGAGCAAAGACTTTGGCCAGCCTGTGCATGAGCAGCCTGTGCATGAGCACAGTCTGACCAGAGACTTCACATCGCTTTAAGCTTGGCTGTTTTCGGAGAAAACCCAAGGTATTGCTATAGCCTTGTATTGGTCATTGTTGTTGTTGTAGTGCAAAAACTTTAACATTTTGTGATATCTCTTGTTCTTCTGAGGGTATTCGCTTGAAACTTGGCACACATATTCACCATCAAAAGACCAACCTATATAAACAAGGGGGAAAAGTATAGATGTATTTTGTGCAAATTATACCCCTTTTTCGACTTCAATTTTTTTTCAGCAAGCATAGACACCCCTAGGCTGTGCTCTTAGTAGATAGATTAGGTGTCAGTTTCTTTATGCAGACAGGCAATCTTTTAACCCTTTTTCTGTTTAATCCTTGTTTTTACGTGCCTGTGATTTTATGATTGAGAAAACATTGTGAAAAAAAAAAAAAAATTGCATCTGACAAGCAATTTCTTCTTTTTCCACACTATTTTCTACCCTACTGAATGGTTAATTTTCAAATTAAATGCAGTTTAAATGTTTGTCTGCAAAACCTATGAATTTGGACAGGTCAAAATTTTGGTAAAACAGGAAAGGGTTTATTGCATTGTGTGACTGTCTAGGCTGGTCAATGTTTGCAACTCATAACATGTCAAATTATTGGAAATGTCACACACTGGCTCAAATGACTTTCTTTTTCCATGACCAAAGAAATAATTGTAAAAATTGTTGCCATTTAACACTTTCCTGTTTTACAAAAATTTTGACCTGTCCAAATTCAAAGGTTTTGCAGACAAAAATTCAAACTGCATTTAATTTGAAAAATAACCATTTTGTAGGGTAGAAAATAGTGTGGAAAAAGAAGAAATTGCTTCATTCCAATTCACTCAAAAGTATCTAAAAAGGTAGAATAAGGGTAGAATAACTATTCTAGATCGCGGAAACCTGTTATTTTTAACAGGTTCTAACCCTGGCTAGTCTGCGCAAATTGCACAGTCTGACCAGGTCGTGCCAGAAAGAAAGCACATTTTGACTGACTTTAACCCTTTCCTGTTTTACAAAATTTTGGACCTGTCCAAATTCAAAGGTTTTGCAGACGAAAATTTAAAGTGCATTTAATTTTAAAAATAATCATTCATTAGGGTAGAAAATAGTGAGGAAAAAGAAGAAATTGCTTGTCAGAAGCAATTTCTTCTTTTTTCACAATGTTTTCTCAATCATAAAATCACAGGCACGTAAAAACCAGGGATTAAAAAGCAAAGGGTTAAATGTATTTCAAACAGAAAAGCTACTTAGCTTCATATAATTTCTGTTCTAGATTAAATGAATGTCTCAAAGAAAATCTAATAAATGATCCTTTGTCCATAATGTAATGTACATTTGATGGATTTGCAACCCAAAATTGTTGTCACTTTAGCTGTAGTTACAACTCTTTACTCAAGGTTTCAGTCTGACATCAACAAAATAGTGTTCAAAGGACTCCATCAATTCGATCTAAGGGGTCCTTTCTTAAATTTTGGGAGTCCCTTCTTAAAGTAAGGATTACATGTATTTCTTTTAGGCTATAATCTTGTGTTTTGTAGATTTAGAGCCATTCCCTGGTTAAAGGTAAAGAAATTGATAGAAGTGTATTAGTATTTTGGGCTCAACTCCTTGAAAGAATTGAAGACTGTTTAAAGCAGTCTTCAACTCTTTTCTGAAGTTGATCTCCAGAGAGTCTATAAGACTCATTTTACATAGTTTTGAGCTTCTTGGCTTCTTAATTTTGTGTCTCAGATGTGCTAAACCTGTGTCCCTTAAATCCCTGCTTTACTAACTCATTATCAGTTTAATATTTTGTTCCAGGTATCAGAAGATGATGTCAAACAAGCTTTGATACCCAAAAGACCAACTATTAGAAGGGCTAGTCCAAAATACTCTGTAGACTTTTCTGATCTCCTGCAAGGAGATGAAGAAGAACAAAGGGAAATCACTCCAGATCCAGCTGAGGTAACACTGGGTAATCTTGAAGAAGGCACAAGTGAGATAGTGAAAGCTAAAAGGACAGTGAAGTCAGAAGAAGACATGGAATCAATAATTGATAATTTGATTGAAAAAACAGATTCAGGGAAAGTTAAATTTGAAGACTTTTATGGGAAGGATGATATGGATTTTGAATTTGAGGATGAGGAACATTTAGATAAAAAGGACAAGGGAGAAAAGAAATAAACCAGGGGTGTGCGATTCCAGTGCCCAACTTCGGCTTTTGTACTTGCCGACAAGTACACATTCTTAGGCCATTTTTCCGTGGACAAATGAATATCACAGCAAATTTTTGAGTGGTACAATATAGATCTAAGTAATAAGCCATCATAATTTATATCAAAGGGTGGAAGTAAATGCTTTAAATTAAGAAAATACTATGTCCTAGCATTTTCTTCATTAAAAGCAATATTTTCTTAAAATCAAAACTCAATTATGCTTCTAGAAACAGAATACTTTTTCAAATGAAATGTGTTATTTAATACATAGATTTTAAAAAAAAAAAAGCATAATATATTAATACACTAGCTTTCAGCAGCACAGCCGCCTTCATCAGGTGAATCCTATGAATTCATAGGATTCACCTGATGAAGGCGGCTGTGCCGCTGAAAGCTAGTGTAATAATATATTATTATTTAAAGTATATATCTAAAGAAGAGAACTTTTTATTCGTTTAAAAAAAAAACACATAAAAATATTTTTCAGTTATTATTTTCCCAGCAATTCATGCCACCACTGATATTTACAAATGGTCTTAGTATTATTTTGACCTGTATTATCTTCATTGCTTATGTTGGGATCAAATGTATTCTTTCCCCCCCCCCCCCCCCCCCCCCCCCCCTCCAACACACACACACACTTTGAAGAAGAGGGGATATATTGCTTTGCATTTGTCAGTCTGTCTGTTGGTCGGTCCATCCATAGACCTTTTTTGTCTGGAGCATATCTCCAAACGGTGTAAGTCAGAATTGTGTAACTTCACAGGTGGATAGATCTCATTGACAAGAAGTGCAGTGCACAGGAATCATGTCTGTACTCATCATATTTTTAGAGTTATTGCCCTTTATTAATTGACAAAGAAAAGGCCATGCACCTGCTCTTATGGGGGCATAAGTGTTTAACAAACATCTCTTGTTTTAAATAGAAATAAGAATTCTATCTGATTATTTGAAATATCATTTAAATTGCACTAAACAAATTAGATTTGTTTTGTTGATGGCTTTCTTGTTAGATGAACTGAATGAATAGCTTGAATTTCGTCCTTGTTATTTTTAAACCTCGTAACTGCAGCTTGATCAAAGCTGTAGTTACAAGGTTTTAGAATAAAAAAGACGATTTATTGTCCAGCATTATGTCTGTTCGTAAACTTTGTTTTGTTACTGACATAGAGTCTCCCGTTTTTAGCTCCACTGGCCGAGGGCCATCGAGCTATTGTCATGGCGGAGTGTCTGTCGTGTGTGCGTCCGTCTGTCCATCCGTCCGTGCGTAAACTTTTTCTTTAAACATCTCCTCCTCCCAAACCAATGGGCGGATTTTAACGAAACTTGGTAGAAATGATCCTTGGGTGGCCCTCTTCTTAAATTGTTCAAAGAATTTTGATTGGCCCCCAACTACGGGCGTGGCATTTTTTCACTTTGAAATCTTTAAAAATCTTCTCCTCCCAAACCATTGGGTCGATTTCAATGAAACTTGGCATGGATGTTCCTTGGGTGACCCTTTACTTAAATTGTTCAAGAAATTTTGATTGGCCCATTAATATGGGCTGGCAGGCCGGGGCTTATTTTGAGCCCGAAATCTTTGAACCACATCTCCTCCTGAACCACTGGGCTGATTTCAATGAAACTTTAACAGAATGTGCCTTGGTTGACCCTTTACCTAAATTGTTCAAGAAATTTTGATTGGTCCTTAAATATGGGCGTGGCAGGGCCTATTTTGTTTAATCCCTGCTTTTTACGTGGCTGTGATTTTATGATTGAGAAAACATTTTGAAAAAAGAAGAAATTGCTTCTGACAAGCAGTTTCTTCTTTTTCCACACCATTGTCTACCCTACAGAATGGTTATTTTTCAAATTAAATCCACTTTTAATTTTTGTCTGCAAAACCTTTGAATTTGGACAGGTCCAAAATTTTGTAAAACAGGAAAGGGTTAAAAAATAGTGGGAAAAGAAGTTGTTTCAAAATATTGTCAATCAGTTTTAATTCTTTCTCTCTATGTCAATTATTTGTCTTGTTAAAACACACTTTGAGTATAACCATGCCACTTACATCCTGTACAAAAATATTTCATTTAACCGAATCTAATGGGAAATTGAGCATTTTTGGAGGGAAATTTTACCAAATCTTTCACTGAATTACAAATGGCTGTGAGCTTTTTCTTAGTCAGATCCATCAAGCAGCATTGGAAAGGAAGCCTAATGAAAATTTGATAAGAAAATCCTTGTTAACATGCGTAAGTTCACAATTTTCATCCGTTTGACTTCAAATTTGTTGAGAATGATTGTACTTTCACAAGGATGGTTCCTTTGGGAAAAGGGCCCAATCCCTCAAGCATCACAGGAAAAGGGGGCAATGAAAATAAATATATAATTGATTTGAATCTTTATTAACACTCCAAAGTCAAGTTTTCATTGGATTGTCTTCAAACTTGGTCAAAATTATTGGACCATCACAAGGATCGTCCTTTTTGAAAATGGGTAAGATCTGTCAAGTTTCATGAGAAAAGGACCCTAATGAAAATGTAGTTTGAAAATCTTTGTTAAAGCTCTAAAGTCCACAGTTTTCATTAGTTTATCTTCAAACATGCTCAGAATGTGCATTTACATATACTGTGATGGTTTCTTTCAAAAATGGGCCTGATCTGTCAAGTGTCACAGGAAAAGGGGTTTAATGAAAACTTAATTAGAAATTCCTTATTAATGCTATAAAGTCCACAGTCTTCATACTTGCTCAGAATGATTGTATCATCCAAATGACTGCTCCCTTTTAAAAAAATTCTGAACGAATAAGCATCATGAGAAAATGGGCCTGTATTTGAAATTAAATTTTAAGAATACATTGTTTATGCTTCTTCTTATATGCATGGAAGTTAATGAATTTTAATATTCTACAAAATTTGGCCATTTGCATATTGATGTGGTCTGGTGATTTTTTTCTGCATCATAGAAAATGGGGCCTAAATGTAAACTTCCTTGTAAACAAAACTCCTCTTTATTAATGGATACATTCATAGGAAACTTTCTCAGAATATTCCGTTTCCAGTGACAATGTGCATTTGTGGCTTTTTAGTGAAATGCAGCGTCATGATAAGAAGGGACCTTAACATTTACACAAATCCTTCATTTATACATGGAAGATAATGAAAATGTTACTTGGAATTTTACGTCATGTGACCATGTATGATTTTAAAACTGCATCAAAGAAAAGGGTGCATTAGTGTAAACTTCTTATTACTAATATTACTCTTCTTTTATTAATGGATACATGAATGTGAAACTTTCACAGAATATTCCATTTCCCGTGACTATGTGCATTTGTGGCTGTCTAGTTACAATGTATAATATGCTCTGTCATGATATTTATTGTTAAAAATACTCCTTCATTTATACATGGAAGCTAATGAAAATTCTTAACAAGTGACCATGTGCATATTGATGTGGTCTAGTGATTTTATAATGCGTCATAGAAAAGGGGGAATAAGTGTAAACTACCTTGTTATCAAAACTCCTCTTTTATTAGTGGGTACATTTATTTGAAACTTTAATAGAAAATTCCATTTCCAGTGACTATGTGCATTTGTGGCTGTTAAGTTACATGCCATGTCATGATATTAGGGTTCTTTATGTATATTATAAGGGAACACAACTCCTTCATTTTCATAAAAACTTAAAAGAATATTTTTCATCATGTGACCATGGCTACATTTATTTTGCCATTGGGTGATATGCTATGTCATGGAAAAAGGGGCCTTAATGTTAACTTCCTTGTTAACACATCTCCTCTTTTGTTTAAAGATACATTTGTACAAAACTCTCAAAGAATGTTCCTTATCAAGTGGCCGTGTGTATTTCACGGAGGTTTGATGATAATTTGCTGTGTCATGGGAAAAGGGGCTTCATTCCATATTTATTATTTATTGTTTAGCAACCTCTTCATTTATGCATGAATTGATATGAAACTTAAACAAAATATTTTTCATTTGACCATGGCCACAGTTTTGACATATGGTGCAATTATTTTGCGTCATGGGAAAAGGAGTCTTTAACTAAATTTCCTTCTCAATACATCTCCTTCATTCATGGATATATTTTCATGAAACTTGTTTTTGTTATATGTATCTTGAATAGCCCTATCAAGACAGCCTTTACAAAGAGTCAGTAGATCGATCTTTGGACCTCTTGTATTTTTACATATACTTCATCAAGATTATCTGAATGATGTATAAAAAAGATCATTTAAGGAATTAAAAATAATTAAAAAAAAACAAAAAAAAAACACACACACAAAAAAAAAAACATATATAGGATAGGCTTTTGTCCGGGTTGATATATTTGATTTCGATTCGCCAATCAGGCAAGTACATGCGTAATAAAAATGATATAAAAATCGTTGGTGAATGATCGTAACGATTTTATGATCACTCCCCGACGATGTGAATATATTCATATATTACGCACGAGCGTAATGTGCGTTAATGGTGGATACGCCCTTGATTGTTTTGTAAAGGGTTACACGTGCCTGCAATCAGTTCTGTCAATATGAAGGAAAGGTATTCCCAGTAAATTAGTAGTTTTACCAGAAATGTCATGTTTGAATAATCTATTAATATATTCACATACTTCCTTTGTGCGAGGTGATTTAATCAGATATCAAAGTTTTCGCGAACAAGCCAGTATTATGCTAGTTTCTAAATAGTGACATGTCATGCAAAAAAGCGCCGTCTGGATAGTTCGTAAAGAGTTGGGCCTAGTCAACCTGCAAGAATGCAGGTTGACTATGGTCGAAACTTTTCGCACTTGGATGATTTTCGGCGCCAAGAATGATAAATATAATATGACCTACGTCGCCGGAGTGAAATATCCCCGTTAGATATTTTTGATATTACACGGGTGTTATTACACTAGTAGAATAACTATGCAAATGAGCTAAAACGAAGAACAACGTTATAATTTTGTTAGGAAAATGACGTCATAATGGATCTGCTGACGTCATTTTACAAACGGCGTTATATGTTTCGCGGAATAAAATAAATAGATAAATGTAATTATGTTCTCGTTTTATCACCAAAATTCGGGACATATTATAAATAGAATATAAAAATTTGTGCTCATCAAATACCAAATTTATTAAACTCGTAATCTATAAACAGATAAAAACTCGGCGCAGCCTCGTTTTTATCTGTTTATAGATGACTCATTTAATAAATTCGGTATTCCATGACCACTCATTCAATATCCTCTATATCTACCTCCCTTTGAAATATTTTTGAACTGCGACCCCAGATAGACCTCTACCGCAACCAATCTCGACTAGCGTTCCTCATTCAGAACATCACTCTGCTATTTCCGTAAACTACAACATACCTCGGATGTATGTAAGGCGGATGGGTATGTAACGAAATCGTGCATTTTGTTAGGCGGAAACAGTGTAAGAAAAACTAGCACTGTAGATTTATATTTTTTACAGTAAATAACGGCTGAAAAATGTTAATTTTTTCAGAATGACGAATAATTCTCAAAAATTAAGATTTTTTTCTTCCGTTATTTAAGAATCTGAAGATATTAATGTAAGACTTCGATGAATTCACGTCAGTGACTGAAACGAGTGGCGTTGGCGACGTCGCATGTTTTCACTCGCAGTTTCGAGGGCTAACGCCATTTTAACTGACATCATCGAGTTCTTCCGAGGTTTTCCCGTAATTTTTAAAAATAGTCCGTCTATATACATCCGAGGTTGATCTTGAAATTGGCCGAGTGGTGTTCCGAATGTAGCTTCCCTGCCTTGAAATAGCGACGAGCAAATATAGAGTTTATTCTGTCCACTGTATGGTAGTGCGTACGTATGTGTGTGGGTAAGTTAGTTGTGCGTGTGCGGGAGGGATGCGGTCCGGAGCATAACTTTTACATTTATTTACGAATTTCAATACAACTTGGCACAGTTGTTACCCTTGGTATGTTCTAGTGGCATGTGAAGATTTTAAAATGATACTACCAAGGTCACGACTGAAGGTCAAATAAGTCACGGGTAAAAATCAAGTATTTCCAGGGTAATTCTTTGTCTGACACATCTTTCTGGTCAAAATTTACTCTACAGACTTCCCCGATGGACCTTTGTCGCATAATGGGTCACAATTATTGAAGCAAACTGGTGCAAAATGGGCGCTGTGGTCAGGATGAAAAATCGGTGCAAACTGTTTACAAATTATACTCCGCGTTGAATTTGCACTTGCATGCAAAGCGGAGTTTAATTTGCAAACAGTTTGCACCATTTCGTCACCCAGAACGAAGGGCTGGTGTCCTTGTATCCATTTTACTTAATGCACGAGACGTTCATTCTATTTGTGCAGATAAATATTATGAAAAGTATATGGAAAGTTCAATTTAGCCTCTTATTTAAAGAGTGTGTTTTGTCCGAGCTTAATGCTTGCTAATTTCCGTTGTTTTGTAAGCTTTCTACGTGGAATCAGATCATTTCGAGATAAGGCGCACAATTTACGGCATGGAATCCAGGCTTGTAATTACGACACAGTTTATCGTATATGTCTATTGACAAGATGACTGCGTTATTGTCAAGCCCGCGTGCGGTGAGCGAGACAGTTATCACAATGACGGCTCGCCTTGCGTTCAGGATGACAAAACAGTGCAAACAGTTTTCCAATTATTCCCCGCTTTGCACGAAAGTAAAAAGGGCTTTTATGTTCGCATATCCGCGATTTGACTTTACCTATGATAAGCCGCAGATGTATTGGCTGTTTATGGAGTAATCTTGAGGTAATGCCTTAGCCTTGGCGTCGAGGATTTCGTTACAATGCAAGATTTTTGACATCAAGAACTCCACAGCCGTTCTTATTCCATAGCCTATCGTGAAACACGCAAGCTGTGCTGTATTTAGTCCCAACGGAAAAAAGTCAAGCGGGCTTTTATCAAGGCCTTTTGTGGCTTACTTTAGTATGAATAATTATCAAGTTACTTGAAAGGGATAGTTCCATAAGATTCTTTGGTACATTTTACTGGTGGTGATGAAAAGTTGAAAATGTATTGAAATACAGTTATTAACATCATGAAAATAACAATCATTCCGACCAAAACGATTCAAAGTTACTCGGTGTTTCATTCATTCATTCCAAACACCCTATCAAACCATATAAAAACACTCCACAATAACTAAAATGTTAAGATCAACAACTGCATTTATAATATTAACTCTATAAAAAGTCCACATTTCCCTGACCTGATTGAATTTTGAAAACGTCTGATTGGTTTGCGATTATACAAAAAATAAGTTTAAGAAATTTTATGCATATTCAATTAGAGGTAGGTAGTAAATTTTGTTAATTTTGTTCATCTTGAACTTCGGTTAACATTGTGAAAGAATATGTGGTTCGAAATGTTGCAGAACTATATCGGGTCCACTACCTTAAGGAAAAGATTTTTGTTGAATTAATGAAGGTGAGAAACAAAAAATCTAATCAAATTGTATCAATACGTGAAACGGATTCGTACATAAGTGTGATTATAATTTTAGTTTCACACCTCCATGAAATAAAAAAAATATACCTTTTATTATTATGTAATTTAAAATTATGAAGCAAAAAGTATGAAGATTTTGCAGAAATGGGGCTAATTTCCAATTTGTTTACTTTATGCGCAAGTTTAAAAAATGGCTATGTATTCAAAATTGTTTTCAATGAAACCATTGTTTCAGCCAGCATCAATTTTGATGGGGGTACTAGATTAGACCAGTACATTGTAGTTAATAAAATCATTGAATTTTAAGCACAATGTTTCTTTTGTCAAAAGCCGCTGCCATAGCGCAGTTGGTAGCGTCGGACTGTCAATCTAGAGGTCCCGGGTTCAATCATGATGTGTAAACGGCAAACAGGGGCACTCATTCTTTCCGACTATTTGTCTCTCACCAATGGGTTGATAATCGTTGACCAATGTTGGATAGCAATTTGAGGCTAGGAAAGGATGTAATGGTAATACTGTTGAAATTACTCCATGAAATTAATATTTGAAAAGGAGACTAGATCCAGCAAAGATCATTAAGAAGGCGGATTTCGCAAATAACAGCTTAGGAAAGTAAAAGAATCATTCTGGAATCAGAAAATTTGTAGTTTGCGAATAGTTTCGTCCCAGATCGCGTAGTCTGACTAGAGTCATAATTTAACGCACTTCCTAAATGGTCAGTTTTTCTCTGACGAATCACATGTTTTAAAAACCGATTCTGCTTTTTCGATCCACTTATGCGAATTAGATTACTTACCTTATCAGTAGGAAATTGAAATTTCACCAACAAACTATGTTATCCATCACGCGTAGGCTAAAGGGGTAATCTCGGAAATCTTTAAAATGAAAATTTGAAAAAGAGATCTTGTCCAGCAAAGGTCAACCAGAGGTCGCATTTCAAAGAATTATTTCGCAGGAATGTAGATTGGGTGTGAAAGTATAAACTCTCGTTAGTCTGACAAGGGTCAGGCCACTCGGACCATGACTCGGACTTTTCCGAAAATTGGAAAGTATTTCGGAAGAACATGTAGTAATTTTGGGTAATTTTCTTTATGTTAATTGCCTTCTGGCGGTACCTCGGTCATCACGTTTTAAGAAAAGAAATCCTTTAATGCTTTCGGATCATATGTGGATATCTTTTTTGCTATGTTAAAATTTGAAAACATACGCAGTCAAACATTGTTTTGTTTACAATTTATAAAACGCCAAGTTTTTATCTTTCGTTGATTTTGTTTTTCGCAACGGCATCTTAAGCGACTTGTTGTGACGTCATACAAACCCACGTGCGACATGACGTGTTTTCATGGCTGGTTTCCTATTATTCCCTAATCGTAGAATAGCCGAATGTTCCCGATTGGGGCCAGGGTTACGTTCTTTCCAGTAGTTCCTTTTTCGCGTGACGGGCCTCAAATTTAGGTACTGACTCGAATCAGTTCAATCATATATCGCCATTTGTTTAGATCTTTTTCCTGGTGTTCACATTTACCAGCTACACACAAATCTTTGGTAACAAGTATAGGCTAAAATCAACCTGAGGAAAATTACAGTCTTATCTAAGCATATACTGTCCAAGTACGATTTGACCGCCTTTGTGCAGGCTGGTAGGCCCCTATACATGTATGGCTTTACTTGAAGTGATTATTATTATAAAATAATGGCAGAAGAAAGGTCATTATGGATAAATTGTATAGGTAGATTTTGTCCAGTGAGCCGTGAAATCTACTTTTAACGGTAAGATTCATGTGCCATTTATCAATCAAAGCGCTAAAAGCGCTGAAGGCCTGGTTTATAAAGAGGTAAGGTGACATTTGAAGGCATGCACTCCAACTTTTGAATCTTTTTAGAAAGGCTTTTTAGGCGAGGGAAACCAAAGGTTCCATTTACCTATAGGGATCGTAAGCCACTTTTCGGACTCTCTCCAAAGGAAAAATTTCATCAGTCAAGATCAAATAAAAAAGCTATGTATCTCTAACACAGCAGTGATTTTGGCAGTGATAAGTAAGAAAATATCTGGTATACATAATAAGGACAAGGTGATTAAATCAAGGTTTTACTCCAGAAAATTGACCTCGTGTGTTGTTTCGTCTATTCAGTTCCCTCGCCTTCAGTACTATCAGTACTTTGGTTTTATATCAGCGTAGTGATATGCAAGCGCTGCTTTGAACACACAAAAGTTGATGATGTATACTAGACCTATTTTTTCGCGCGCATGAGCACAAAAAAGCTACGTGGAGTGACCTCACTGGAATTTACTTCCGGAGGTCGTTGTATGGTAAAAGTAGATCTTAAAGAAAAAATAGTTCGGCTTTAAAATGGCATTTTGAAGTGGAGAATAGTGATCCACGTGCATATTTATTTGATTTTTTGCTAGTTTTGAATCTCTTCTTTAATATAACGCTCGTTCCGATCTTTTTTGTGCACGATTTCCTTTCCGGGAGGAAGGATAAGGGACGGGGGGCGTACCCGAACTAACTGTCCTCTTCATGGGTGGGAAAAAGACGGTGCCTTTACTCTCGCTTGAATAGCCCAAAAGTTAACCTGATTTGACCAAGTTTCTTTAGTC
This sequence comes from Fragum whitleyi, assembly GCA_948146395.1. Classification (NCBI taxonomy): domain Eukaryota; kingdom Metazoa; phylum Mollusca; class Bivalvia; order Cardiida; family Cardiidae; genus Fragum; species Fragum whitleyi. The sequence continues at coordinate 27,873,050 of OX411553.1, forward strand.
TCAAAAGATAGATCTTTGAATGTAGATGAAGCGCTAATGACGTAATATGTAAGAGAAGTGTTGTGGAATGCGTTGCAGCACCTGAAAGTTGAGCAATTTTATATAGAACAAAGAAGGCCAAAAATCGGGTGGGGTCTGACCTAGATGGTAAAAAGGCCCGATTTTTTGAAAACGAATTTAGACCACTTCAGATAGTTTCAAATGATGTAATCTTTTGTCAATAGTACCAAAAAGTGTAAAAATTGCAATTTTGTTGATTTTATCGATTTAAAATCGAATAATTATTTTTTTAAAAAAATTAAGGAAATTCTTAGCAAATATTTCTCCTTGCATTTTTTAACTTTTAACAAAGTTAAACTTATCATTAAGTCAGTTTTAGTGCTTTGGGAAGAAAGGATTAGTTTAATTGGTCAAGTGGGTGTAATTAATTGTGTTAACAATGCGATAGAATGGACTAGAAAACCCCTTACCCCATGTAACACCTGCGATTTGGTAATATGAGACTATCACACATAGGTGATCGAAAAATCTTTTTTTCAATGCAAATTTTTTATTAACTTTGCTCAGAGTATTAGAAATAGACCTTTATTGGTAGTAAACAGGAAATATGCCCATTTCTCCTAATTCAAAATCCCCTTTCCTACTTGAAATTCAAACCCTTTATGCCAAATTGGTAAGTTTAATATCGAAAGGAGCCTGTTTCAATATCACTTTTCTGACGTTTGTCAAAGTTCGTGGCAAAAAACCTGTGCTAATAAGCTTGAGAAACATTTGTTTTTCAATGTTCATGCAATTAAAGGTGAAATTTTAGTAAGAAATGGTGAGAAAACGCTTAACCCTTGCCCCGATAACGGTTTTTTCATGACTCGGTCGCAGGTGACGGACCCCTTTTAAAAGCGTTTTTTGAGAGTCATTTTTAACACATTTTCAAACTGGTTTTCGCAATTGAATTAGAATGTTTTAAAACACTTTTTAAAAAAGCAATTGAGAGACAAAAACATTTGAATCAAGTTAATTTGCTAGCGGAGACATAGGATATTACTAGTCAAAATGGTCAATTATGTAAAATTTGTCCCACTTATCGTGTCAAGTTGTTTCTTGTAAATTGATTGATCTTCCGTTTCTGATTCTTAGATAGTAAATTCGTCATAGCTGAATACCTAAACGTGAATGAAATTCTCGACATAGCTTAAAATGATACAAGAGATCCAATTTCCAACCCTTAACACCCATTTCAGAATGGATATTTATTGAAGTGGGTACCCCCATTCCATGTTGTACAATGCACGATTTTTCTTCCCGTTTCGGTTTCTAATAACCTTTTTTGAGTTGTAATACAACATATCTGTCATGGAACAGAGCTTTCTAAGAGATCTATGACATAAAACTATATTTTAAGAATTTAAAATGAGCGGGCTCTATCAGTTTTTCATTAAATTTCACCCCCAGTATGACTATTTTGACATGTTTTTGGGGGGTTGGTTTTCGTTTTTTCTACACATTATGTAAGTTAACGATGCACAAACTCTTAAACGATGTTTTAGATTCTGAAAAATTTAGCAAAGATTGTGGAATTTTGAATTTCACCCTTTACTCTGTACGAACCCCTTTCCCATTCTGGGGAACGCTGTTATATCATTTGATTCATGGAAGTAGCGATTTTTGAGGCTAAAATGTCTGTTTTATTTTCTCTTTCTCCTGCTATTTGATATCTTTTAACAGAAAACACTCTTTTTGCGCTTATTTTTTGATTAAGTTCTAGTTATTGGCATTAAAACGTGAAAATTGCGAAAATTTAGGTCAAAATAACCTCGACCAACAATGATTAACTCCCCTTTTTATTACCTCGAAAAAAAGTTATGTTTATCATTTTTTTCTCAATAAGTAAGGAACGAGTATTAGTTCAAAATTATACTTTCAGCAATAATTCCCAATGGTTTCTTACCAAGAATTATTTGATTAAGTAACCATGGTACATCACAGATAACACTACTCCGAATTCTTGCCTTTTTTCGCATAACAGGTCATGTTGTAAAAGCGCCATTTTTCAGTGATAAATGAAAAAATTATAACTTTATTGACTTAACTTTGTTCATAATACCCCTCAGCACTGACAAAAGTGATTAGAAGTTAGAAGAGTGCAAAAAGCTCTTAAATAGATGGTAAAAAGGCCCGATTTTTTGAAAACGAATTTAGACCACTTCAGATAGTTTCAAATGATGTAATCTTTTGTCAATAGTACCAAAAAGTGTAAAAATTGCAATTTTGTTGATTTTATCGATTTAAAATCGAATAATTAATTTTTTAAAAAAATTAAGGAAATTCTTAGCAAATATTTCTCCTTGCATTTTTTAACTTTTAACAAAGTTAAACTTATCATTAAGTCAGTTTTAGTGCTTTGGGAAGAAAGGATTAGTTTAATTGGTCAAGTGGGTGTAATTAATTGTGTAAACAATGCGATAGAATGGACTAGAAAACCCCTTACCCCATGTAACACCTGCGATTTGGTAATATGAGACTATCACACATAGGTGATCGAAAAATCTTTTTTTCAATGCAAATTTTTTATTAACTTTGCTCAGAGTATTAGAAATAGACCTTTATTGGTAGTAAACAGGAAATATGCCCATTTCTCCTAATTCAAAATCCCCTTTCCTACTTGAAATTCAAACCCTTTATGCCAAATTGGTAAGTTTAATATCGAAAGGAGCCTGTTTCAATATCACTTTTCTGACGTTTGTCAAAGTTCGTGGCAAAAAACCTGTGCTAATAAGCTTGAGAAACATTTGTTTTTCAATGTTCATGCAATTAAAGGTGAAATTTTAGTAAGAAATGGTGAGAAAACGCTTAACCCTTGCCCCGATAACGGTTTTTTCATGACTCGGTCGCAGGTGACGGACCCCTTTTAAAAGCGTTTTTTGAGAGTCATTTTTAACACATTTTCAAACTGGTTTTCGCAATTGAATTAGAATGTTTTAAAACACTTTTTAAAAAAGCAATTGAGAGACAAAAACATTTGAATCAAGTTAATTTGCTAGCGGAGACATAGGATATTACTAGTCAAAATGGTCAATTATGTAAAATTTGTCCCACTTATCGTGTCAAGTTGTTTCTTGTAAATTGATTGATCTTCCGTTTCTGATTCTTAGATAGTAAATTCGTCATAGCTGAATACCTAAACGTGAATGAAATTCTCGACATAGCTTAAAATGATACAAGAGATCCAATTTCCAACCCTTAACACCCATTTCAGAATGGATATTTATTGAAGTGGGTACCCCCATTCCATGTTGTACAATGCACGATTTTTCTTCCCGTTTCGGTTTCTAATAACCTTTTTTGAGTTGTAATACAACATATCTGTCATGGAACAGAGCTTTCTAAGAGATCTATGACATAAAACTATATTTTAAGAATTTAAAATGAGCGGGCTCTATCAGTTTTTCATTAAATTTCACCCCCAGTATGACTATTTTGACATGTTTTTGGGGGGTTGGTTTTCGTTTTTTCTACACATTATGTAAGTTAACGATGCACAAACTCTTAAACGATGTTTTAGATTCTGAAAAATTTAGCAAAGATTGTGGAATTTTGAATTTCACCCTTTACTCTGTACGAACCCCTTTCCCATTCTGGGGAACGCTGTTATATCATTTGATTCATGGAAGTAGCGATTTTTGAGGCTAAAATGTCTGTTTTATTTTCTCTTTCTCCTGCTATTTGATATCTTTTAACAGAAAACACTCTTTTTGCGCTTATTTTTTGATTAAGTTCTAGTTATTGGCATTAAAACGTGAAAATTGCGAAAATTTAGGTCAAAATAACCTCGACCAACAATGATTAACTCCCCTTTTTATTACCTCGAAAAAAAGTTATGTTTATCATTTTTTTCTCAATAAGTAAGGAACGAGTATTAGTTCAAAATTATACTTTCAGCAATAATTCCCAATGGTTTCTTACCAAGAATTATTTGATTAAGTAACCATGGTACATCACAGATAACACTACTCCGAATTCTTGCCTTTTTTCGCATAACAGGTCATGTTGTAAAAGCGCCATTTTTCAGTGATAAATGAAAAAATTATAACTTTATTGACTTAACTTTGTTCATAATACCCCTCAGCACTGACAAAAGTGATTAGAAGTTAGAAGAGTGCAAAAAGCTCTTAAATATAGGAGTGACCTCACTGGAATTTACTTCCGGAGGTCGTTGTATGGTAAAAGTAGATCTTAAAGAAAAAATAGTTCGGCTTTAAAATGGCATTTTGAAGTGGAGAATAGTGATCCACGTGCATATTTATTTGATTTTTTGCTAGTTTTGAATCTCTTCTTTAATATAACGCTCGTTCCGATCTTTTTTGTGCACGATTTCCTTTCCGGGAGGAAGGATAAGGGACGGGGGGCGTACCCGAACTAACTGTCCTCTTCATGGGTGGGAAAAAGACGGTGCCTTTACTCTCGCTTGAATAGCCCAAAAGTTAACCTGATTTGACCAAGTTTCTTTAGTCTCAAAAGATAGATCTTTGAATGTAGATGAAGCGCTAATGACGTAATATGTAAGAGAAGTGTTGTGGAATGCGTTGCAGCACCTGAAAGTTGAGCAATTTTATATAGAACAAAGAAGGCCAAAAATCGGGTGGGGTCTGACCTAGATGGTAAAAAGGCCCGATTTTTTGAAAACGAATTTAGACCACTTCAGATAGTTTCAAATGATGTAATCTTTTGTCAATAGTACCAAAAAGTGTAAAAATTGCAATTTTGTTGATTTTATCGATTTAAAATCGAATAATTATTTTTTTAAAAAAATTAAGGAAATTCTTAGCAAATATTTCTCCTTGCATTTTTTAACTTTTAACAAAGTTAAACTTATCATTAAGTCAGTTTTAGTGCTTTGGGAAGAAAGGATTAGTTTAATTGGTCAAGTGGGTGTAATTAATTGTGTTAACAATGCGATAGAATGGACTAGAAAACCCCTTACCCCATGTAACACCTGCGATTTGGTAATATGAGACTATCACACATAGGTGATCGAAAAATCTTTTTTTCAATGCAAATTTTTTATTAACTTTGCTCAGAGTATTAGAAATAGACCTTTATTGGTAGTAAACAGGAAATATGCCCATTTCTCCTAATTCAAAATCCCCTTTCCTACTTGAAATTCAAACCCTTTATGCCAAATTGGTAAGTTTAATATCGAAAGGAGCCTGTTTCAATATCACTTTTCTGACGTTTGTCAAAGTTCGTGGCAAAAAACCTGTGCTAATAAGCTTGAGAAACATTTGTTTTTCAATGTTCATGCAATTAAAGGTGAAATTTTAGTAAGAAATGGTGAGAAAACGCTTAACCCTTGCCCCGATAACGGTTTTTTCATGACTCGGTCGCAGGTGACGGACCCCTTTTAAAAGCGTTTTTTGAGAGTCATTTTTAACACATTTTCAAACTGGTTTTCGCAATTGAATTAGAATGTTTTAAAACACTTTTTAAAAAAGCAATTGAGAGACAAAAACATTTGAATCAAGTTAATTTGCTAGCGGAGACATAGGATATTACTAGTCAAAATGGTCAATTATGTAAAATTTGTCCCACTTATCGTGTCAAGTTGTTTCTTGTAAATTGATTGATCTTCCGTTTCTGATTCTTAGATAGTAAATTCGTCATAGCTGAATACCTAAACGTGAATGAAATTCTCGACATAGCTTAAAATGATACAAGAGATCCAATTTCCAACCCTTAACACCCATTTCAGAATGGATATTTATTGAAGTGGGTACCCCCATTCCATGTTGTACAATGCACGATTTTTCTTCCCGTTTCGGTTTCTAATAACCTTTTTTGAGTTGTAATACAACATATCTGTCATGGAACAGAGCTTTCTAAGAGATCTATGACATAAAACTATATTTTAAGAATTTAAAATGAGCGGGCTCTATCAGTTTTTCATTAAATTTCACCCCCAGTATGACTATTTTGACATGTTTTTGGGGGGTTGGTTTTCGTTTTTTCTACACATTATGTAAGTTAACGATGCACAAACTCTTAAACGATGTTTTAGATTCTGAAAAATTTAGCAAAGATTGTGGAATTTTGAATTTCACCCTTTACTCTGTACGAACCCCTTTCCCATTCTGGGGAACGCTGTTATATCATTTGATTCATGGAAGTAGCGATTTTTGAGGCTAAAATGTCTGTTTTATTTTCTCTTTCTCCTGCTATTTGATATCTTTTAACAGAAAACACTCTTTTTGCGCTTATTTTTTGATTAAGTTCTAGTTATTGGCATTAAAACGTGAAAATTGCGAAAATTTAGGTCAAAATAACCTCGACCAACAATGATTAACTCCCCTTTTTATTACCTCGAAAAAAAGTTATGTTTATCATTTTTTTCTCAATAAGTAAGGAACGAGTATTAGTTCAAAATTATACTTTCAGCAATAATTCCCAATGGTTTCTTACCAAGAATTATTTGATTAAGTAACCATGGTACATCACAGATAACACTACTCCGAATTCTTGCCTTTTTTCGCATAACAGGTCATGTTGTAAAAGCGCCATTTTTCAGTGATAAATGAAAAAATTATAACTTTATTGACTTAACTTTGTTCATAATACCCCTCAGCACTGACAAAAGTGATTAGAAGTTAGAAGAGTGCAAAAAGCTCTTAAATAGATGGTAAAAAGGCCCGATTTTTTGAAAACGAATTTAGACCACTTCAGATAGTTTCAAATGATGTAATCTTTTGTCAATAGTACCAAAAAGTGTAAAAATTGCAATTTTGTTGATTTTATCGATTTAAAATCGAATAATTAATTTTTTAAAAAAATTAAGGAAATTCTTAGCAAATATTTCTCCTTGCATTTTTTAACTTTTAACAAAGTTAAACTTATCATTAAGTCAGTTTTAGTGCTTTGGGAAGAAAGGATTAGTTTAATTGGTCAAGTGGGTGTAATTAATTGTGTAAACAATGCGATAGAATGGACTAGAAAACCCCTTACCCCATGTAACACCTGCGATTTGGTAATATGAGACTATCACACATAGGTGATCGAAAAATCTTTTTTTCAATGCAAATTTTTTATTAACTTTGCTCAGAGTATTAGAAATAGACCTTTATTGGTAGTAAACAGGAAATATGCCCATTTCTCCTAATTCAAAATCCCCTTTCCTACTTGAAATTCAAACCCTTTATGCCAAATTGGTAAGTTTAATATCGAAAGGAGCCTGTTTCAATATCACTTTTCTGACGTTTGTCAAAGTTCGTGGCAAAAAACCTGTGCTAATAAGCTTGAGAAACATTTGTTTTTCAATGTTCATGCAATTAAAGGTGAAATTTTAGTAAGAAATGGTGAGAAAACGCTTAACCCTTGCCCCGATAACGGTTTTTTCATGACTCGGTCGCAGGTGACGGACCCCTTTTAAAAGCGTTTTTTGAGAGTCATTTTTAACACATTTTCAAACTGGTTTTCGCAATTGAATTAGAATGTTTTAAAACACTTTTTAAAAAAGCAATTGAGAGACAAAAACATTTGAATCAAGTTAATTTGCTAGCGGAGACATAGGATATTACTAGTCAAAATGGTCAATTATGTAAAATTTGTCCCACTTATCGTGTCAAGTTGTTTCTTGTAAATTGATTGATCTTCCGTTTCTGATTCTTAGATAGTAAATTCGTCATAGCTGAATACCTAAACGTGAATGAAATTCTCGACATAGCTTAAAATGATACAAGAGATCCAATTTCCAACCCTTAACACCCATTTCAGAATGGATATTTATTGAAGTGGGTACCCCCATTCCATGTTGTACAATGCACGATTTTTCTTCCCGTTTCGGTTTCTAATAACCTTTTTTGAGTTGTAATACAACATATCTGTCATGGAACAGAGCTTTCTAAGAGATCTATGACATAAAACTATATTTTAAGAATTTAAAATGAGCGGGCTCTATCAGTTTTTCATTAAATTTCACCCCCAGTATGACTATTTTGACATGTTTTTGGGGGGTTGGTTTTCGTTTTTTCTACACATTATGTAAGTTAACGATGCACAAACTCTTAAACGATGTTTTAGATTCTGAAAAATTTAGCAAAGATTGTGGAATTTTGAATTTCACCCTTTACTCTGTACGAACCCCTTTCCCATTCTGGGGAACGCTGTTATATCATTTGATTCATGGAAGTAGCGATTTTTGAGGCTAAAATGTCTGTTTTATTTTCTCTTTCTCCTGCTATTTGATATCTTTTAACAGAAAACACTCTTTTTGCGCTTATTTTTTGATTAAGTTCTAGTTATTGGCATTAAAACGTGAAAATTGCGAAAATTTAGGTCAAAATAACCTCGACCAACAATGATTAACTCCCCTTTTTATTACCTCGAAAAAAAGTTATGTTTATCATTTTTTTCTCAATAAGTAAGGAACGAGTATTAGTTCAAAATTATACTTTCAGCAATAATTCCCAATGGTTTCTTACCAAGAATTATTTGATTAAGTAACCATGGTACATCACAGATAACACTACTCCGAATTCTTGCCTTTTTTCGCATAACAGGTCATGTTGTAAAAGCGCCATTTTTCAGTGATAAATGAAAAAATTATAACTTTATTGACTTAACTTTGTTCATAATACCCCTCAGCACTGACAAAAGTGATTAGAAGTTAGAAGAGTGCAAAAAGCTCTTAAATATAGGAGTGACCTCACTGGAATTTACTTCCGGAGGTCGTTGTATGGTAAAAGTAGATCTTAAAGAAAAAATAGTTCGGCTTTAAAATGGCATTTTGAAGTGGAGAATAGTGATCCACGTGCATATTTATTTGATTTTTTGCTAGTTTTGAATCTCTTCTTTAATATAACGCTCGTTCCGATCTTTTTTGTGCACGATTTCCTTTCCGGGAGGAAGGATAAGGGACGGGGGGCGTACCCGAACTAACTGTCCTCTTCATGGGTGGGAAAAAGACGGTGCCTTTACTCTCGCTTGAATAGCCCAAAAGTTAACCTGATTTGACCAAGTTTCTTTAGTCTCAAAAGATAGATCTTTGAATGTAGATGAAGCGCTAATGACGTAATATGTAAGAGAAGTGTTGTGGAATGCGTTGCAGCACCTGAAAGTTGAGCAATTTTATATAGAACAAAGAAGGCCAAAAATCGGGTGGGGTCTGACCTAGATGGTAAAAAGGCCCGATTTTTTGAAAACGAATTTAGACCACTTCAGATAGTTTCAAATGATGTAATCTTTTGTCAATAGTACCAAAAAGTGTAAAAATTGCAATTTTGTTGATTTTATCGATTTAAAATCGAATAATTAATTTTTTAAAAAAATTAAGGAAATTCTTAGCAAATATTTCTCCTTGCATTTTTTAACTTTTAACAAAGTTAAACTTATCATTAAGTCAGTTTTAGTGCTTTGGGAAGAAAGGATTAGTTTAATTGGTCAAGTGGGTGTAATTAATTGTGTAAACAATGCGATAGAATGGACTAGAAAACCCCTTACCCCATGTAACACCTGCGATTTGGTAATATGAGACTATCACACATAGGTGATCGAAAAATCTTTTTTTCAATGCAAATTTTTTATTAACTTTGCTCAGAGTATTAGAAATAGACCTTTATTGGTAGTAAACAGGAAATATGCCCATTTCTCCTAATTCAAAATCCCCTTTCCTACTTGAAATTCAAACCCTTTATGCCAAATTGGTAAGTTTAATATCGAAAGGAGCCTGTTTCAATATCACTTTTCTGACGTTTGTCAAAGTTCGTGGCAAAAAACCTGTGCTAATAAGCTTGAGAAACATTTGTTTTTCAATGTTCATGCAATTAAAGGTGAAATTTTAGTAAGAAATGGTGAGAAAACGCTTAACCCTTGCCCCGATAACGGTTTTTTCATGACTCGGTCGCAGGTGACGGACCCCTTTTAAAAGCGTTTTTTGAGAGTCATTTTTAACACATTTTCAAACTGGTTTTCGCAATTGAATTAGAATGTTTTAAAACACTTTTTAAAAAAGCAATTGAGAGACAAAAACATTTGAATCAAGTTAATTTGCTAGCGGAGACATAGGATATTACTAGTCAAAATGGTCAATTATGTAAAATTTGTCCCACTTATCGTGTCAAGTTGTTTCTTGTAAATTGATTGATCTTCCGTTTCTGATTCTTAGATAGTAAATTCGTCATAGCTGAATACCTAAACGTGAATGAAATTCTCGACATAGCTTAAAATGATACAAGAGATCCAATTTCCAACCCTTAACACCCATTTCAGAATGGATATTTATTGAAGTGGGTACCCCCATTCCATGTTGTACAATGCACGATTTTTCTTCCCGTTTCGGTTTCTAATAACCTTTTTTGAGTTGTAATACAACATATCTGTCATGGAACAGAGCTTTCTAAGAGATCTATGACATAAAACTATATTTTAAGAATTTAAAATGAGCGGGCTCTATCAGTTTTTCATTAAATTTCACCCCCAGTATGACTATTTTGACATGTTTTTGGGGGGTTGGTTTTCGTTTTTTCTACACATTATGTAAGTTAACGATGCACAAACTCTTAAACGATGTTTTAGATTCTGAAAAATTTAGCAAAGATTGTGGAATTTTGAATTTCACCCTTTACTCTGTACGAACCCCTTTCCCATTCTGGGGAACGCTGTTATATCATTTGATTCATGGAAGTAGCGATTTTTGAGGCTAAAATGTCTGTTTTATTTTCTCTTTCTCCTGCTATTTGATATCTTTTAACAGAAAACACTCTTTTTGCGCTTATTTTTTGATTAAGTTCTAGTTATTGGCATTAAAACGTGAAAATTGCGAAAATTTAGGTCAAAATAACCTCGACCAACAATGATTAACTCCCCTTTTTATTACCTCGAAAAAAAGTTATGTTTATCATTTTTTTCTCAATAAGTAAGGAACGAGTATTAGTTCAAAATTATACTTTCAGCAATAATTCCCAATGGTTTCTTACCAAGAATTATTTGATT